>CAHIKZ030000787.1:1800000-1812500 GCA_903632075.3 Acanthosepion pharaonis | reverse complement strand
AGATGTGAACGCATGATTGCTTATATATATGTACACTTATTAGTACAGACAGGAGGTATGATTTTATTTCTTAATATAAGTTAATTAAAAATTATATCTGTTTATATACGTAAATTGACAGTGGCGTTCTTTTTGTGTGTTTAAATCCGTTTTTACTCGTTTTTTTTTTTGCACTGTTTTAAACTGATGCAATAGTAATTTCCTTGTCAGCAAATACAACACTTCTCTCCTTAAATACCGGCCAACTATGATCGAAATTAACAGGAAGATAACTCCTAATATCGACATGTCCCTTTACATTAGAATTTTCCATAGCTTATTCGAGACCAGGAGAAATGTATTTAAAGCTTAACAGGCATTCCCTGTGTGTTCTATTTAACTGAAAATGTTTAAACGTCAGTTTAATGTTTATTACCTAAATAAACTTACACACACACAAAGACACACACACACACACATACATACATACATACATATGTGTGTGTGTATCTGTGTACAGATTCGTGGCAACATACGCCCATATTTCACGGTCGTAGGCATAAATGCCAGTTTATTTTTGTATTTTCTGAGATTTGCTGATGTGATAATTGGGCTCACAATTATTGGGTGTGTACAAACTATTTAACATGTTCGAAAGCATTTGTTCTTAAAATGCGTACTTTCGAAGCTTTCCCCAAGTAAGAAGAAAACGTATGTATATATGTGTGTTATACATGTGTGTGTAGATATCTAGATTGATAAATAGATAGTTATAGCTATTATATATCATAGGGTCTGACGATTGTTTGTTGTGAAAAACCGATAGTCCCTATGCAGTGTTGACTTCTGCCTACACTTACGACATTAGCCATTGTTCCATATGATATAGCAAATTTTAGTATATACATATAAATACAGAGACATGTACACACACACACACATGCACAATGGATAAATTGTCGTCTAAATTATGCAAATATGAAAATAACACTGACATCTCATTTTAAGATGTATTTACCAAAATTACATAAAAATATCTTGAAATACTAAAGAGTAAATTTATTCAATAAAATCGCCATTGGCTTCAACCACGGCATCCAGACGACTTCAGAATTTCCTGCAACTCTTCTGGGCGGTCTCCTTGTCTAACTTGGTGAGAATGAATTTTCCGAGCTGCCGTACCTTCGTAATCACCGTTAGACTCATCCAACTCTTCCTGAATCTCTTGTATTGTCCTCAGATTGACACTCAAACACTCTTAAATGTTCGTATTGGAGCTTCCGGTGCGAAGTTTTACATTTTCTCATTGTTCTGATATATACAAATATATATATATATATATATATATATATATATATATATATATATATATATATATATATGTATATGAATGATAAGAGTAGAGGTGTTCAATAACCGGTATAGAGCGTGTGGAAACACGTTCTAAAAAGATCCTCTTTAAGAAGAGATCGAATACTCGCCGCCTAACGGTGCTTATATGCATTGTTTGCTTGCCGTAAACGTACAGCAGGTATTGTTGTATATCAATAGTTGATATTATTTTATCGTATAGAGGTTTTCAATGTCGCATATCTGACACGCAGTTTTGCCAGGCTACATTTTGGGATAAAAAAAGCAATGAAAAAATGTGTATTAAGAGGAAAGCTGAACGAATCAACCTCGACAGCAATGCCATCAGCATCAGCCTCTGACGTCATGGGCCAACACAATATTAGTCTTTGTTTATAAACTTTATTCTTCAAAAAATAAAGTACAATTACATTTTATTCGATTATATATTCCCCATTATGTACAATGATTTGTCACTTTTCAGACAACTCTTTGATGCCTTTGGAATAAAATTCCACTGATTCTGATGTGAAAAATGTTTGACGAACTCTTGAATCTGGTTTCCAGTAGATAAAGTTTCCCTCCTTAAATCGTTTTGCAAGCGACCGAAAAAACAATCATCGGTTGATGCAAAGTCTTTTAATTATGGCGGGTTTGATAGAACAGACTAACCGAGTTCCAAAAAATTTTCCTATGTTATTCTTGCCGTATGCGGCCTTGAGTTTTCATGATGGAGAACAAGAAAAACAATATTTTAACTGTGTACGCTGTCAGTGCTGTGCAAGATCTAAGACATTTTAGTATGCTCGAAATTTATTCTCATCTGGTATGTATGGTTAGCAGTTAGGATAATACATTCGTCATTAAAATCGGTTCCCCAAAAGGTAAATTATTATTTTACCTAATTACCTACTAACATTAAAGAATGACCGTCATATAATTATAGATCCTCTTCCATTCAGAGAAACTTATGTAGACATAGACATATATATGTGCTAATAATTCTTTTTATAACAGTTTCAGGAACTTATGTGTATCAGAAAGAATACGAATTGTACATGTGTGTGTGTGTGTGTGTGTGTGTCTGTATGTGTGTGTTCGCGCGGATGGGTGCGTGTGCTTGCGTACGGGCATGCGTGTGTGTGTACGTGTGTTTGTGTGCGTAAAGCGACAGGTTGTCAGGCTTCTAAATATAGATGCTGACAGTCTATTATAGCAGGCGGAATAGGGGCATGAAATTCTGGCTGGCGTGTTCCTACCCGTCAGTGATGACTCGTCAGGGGTGAGCTACTGCGGCCGATGGTATTGAAAGCAAAACAAATTCCTTATGTCGGTTGCGGCACGTGCACGAGCGCACACGCACACAAGCACGCACACATTATATATATATATATATATATATATATATATATATATATATATATATATATATATACACACGATGGGGGATCCCCAATGTTATGCCTCTTATTTATTTCCACAGAATTTATTTGAAACAGATACAAAGACGGCAATTTTCATCTTTTATTTTGCACAGCATCCCTTAGGTAGATCATGGCTCTTCACAACCTCCTGTCTCTTCTTGTTCTAAGTAATTGTTATACATTTTCAATGTGTTCTTTGTTTCGCTGGTTAACACCTGTGTAAAACTGTTTGGAAACCGTTTCTATGGAGGTAGGGCTTTAATTGATCTAGATATGGTTTTGAATTTAAACTTGCCTCCTCCTGAACTGTTTATCCAACATAGTCTTCTAGTTTACACATAACTGGGATATATATATATATATATATATATATATATATATATATATATATATATATATATATGCAGATAGCGGCAAATGCGAGATGCAGAGACGCAGAGATTGACAATGAGGGAGGGAGAAAGTGAGACAAAGAGAGAGTTTCAGAAAAATTATTAATAATTCTAGAGGCGATGGAGAGTTAGAGAATTATATATATATATATATATATATATATATATATATATAAAAAAAACTTAAACACTAATATTCCAGGGTCATAATTTATTCCATTAGAATCGTAAATATGATCCAATTCATCAGACCTACAAATTGAATTGAATTTGTAGGTCTGATGAATTAGATCGTATTTACGATTCCAATGGAATCAATTATGACCCTGGAATATTAGTGTTTAAGCCTTTTATTATATCCTTTACTCTGTCCTAGACATTGAATTCTACCTGATTCTATCCTCTTGAATTATTTTTATACAAATATATATATGTATGTGTATGTATGGATGTATATATATTTATATTTTAGATATATGATTGCATATGTATGTGTATATTTACCACTAATATTATCAATTTATATATATATATATATATATATATATATATATATATATATATATATATATATTAAGATAGATACAGGGGAGGCTGGTGAAGAGGGTATTATATTTTTCATCCACAAAATCATGGAGATCTCGATTTACATAATAATATTAGGATCTCTTATTTAAACTCTCTCTCTCTCTCTCTCTCTCTCTATCTATCTATCTATCTGTCTATCTATCTATCTGCATATATATATATATATATATATATATATATATATATATATATATATATATATATATATTAATTAAAGAATATGAAATACTTAAAATCCCATAAGTAATAATTTTATTTCATGAGAGCTCTACAAAACAGAGTGTTACCATATTGTATCATTACTATACATACGTATATATATATATATATATATATATAGATAGATAGATAGATAGATATGTATATCTGTGTGTGCATGTATATAGTGGTTTCTGCAGGAAAGTGGAACTTTGGTTTGAACCCTGCTGTAGAGTACAATATATTTGTTAGTTTTTATCAAATAGACGTAATATTCACTGTGAAAAAAAAAAAAAACAAAAAAAAACAATCGGGGCGTGTACTCAAATATGAGTATCACTTAAAAAGTTCTAAAAATCTTGGGGGTGGTAGCACCTGTTAGGGTCCCAGCTATGGGTAAATAGCGAAACCCCAAACTGGGGTCAAAACGTTCTGAAAGTATAAAAATACATTTTAGTATTAAGAAAAAAAGAAAAAAAAAGAAGAAAAACGCAACACTCCACAAATTCAATTTTGGCATTAAATGACCCATAAGGAGTTGATATGTCATTAAACAAACCAATCCAAACTCAACCCCGACCCCAAACCTAAACCCTATAAATATTCGATAAAAAAATAAATCCATCCGTTCTTCATTAATTCTTCATATATATATATATATATATATATGATAAAAATATAGTTATAAGGTATGCTCTATTTGTCGGTAAAAGTGCTCATTATCAGTAATAAAGCGTGCGTAAATAGAATATGACGGTTCCGTTTCTCTCTCTCTCTCTCTCTCTCTATATATATATATATATATATATATATATATATATATATATATATATATATATATATATATATATATGCACCTCAGTTCCTAGGAACCTACAGCTAGACACCAACACATGCGATTTGATTAAAATGGTGAAGGTTTGTGTAGAACCATCCACACTTTTTCAAGGGTCAAATACATAAACATTGTGCACTACGTGCCACAGGGTCCCCAAACGACCCTCCGCAGGTTTTTAATTCAGAGTTGTCCTTCTCCTAGACCAGTTGCCATCCAAGGCTATAGAAAGCAGTCTGTCCTGCTATTTACCCATTGCTTGAAGATGATTCATACCTTTCCCAAGGGTATTAGCATATGATTGTATTATAATTATTTTTAAAAAATATGATTCCTTCTCTACATAAGAGTTCTCATATTTAGGCTCTACTTTTGTATTGAGCACTGTTTTTTAAAAATACAAACAAAATACTAAAGAACTGCAGATTATTTACCTAACGTGTCCTTTCCTATTTTCTATATATTTGCACACACACACACACACACACACACACACACACACACACACACATATATATATATATATATATATATTAGATATTTTTGTATGTGTATAATTTAGTATACTTATTTCTTTAACTATAAACGTAGGTACCTCCACTGTTTAGCTAACAAAGTTAGCATATCAAAGTTTTATCGTCAAAATTTTTGTTATTATTAAGAAACCCCAAAGGAAATTTTGATTATTAAATTATCTTTTTTTCATCCCTTGTTTTATCCGATTTTTTGTTAAAAATCTTGTTTTTCTTGTGTCAGCGGGAGACAAAGACTCGTATAGGATATTTTAGTGTCTTTTATTGAAAAATACATTAATTTGGAAATTCTAGCAAAATCATATGATAGTTGTATTTTAATGAAACTTTCAGTATTTATTCACAAATGAATTAAATTAGTCTTTATTTTGGAAAATCTTAGTAAAAACTTTTTTTTTGCATCTGTTACTCCCCCACCCCTACTGATTCAAATTCATGAAATTTCGAGAAATTCAATTTTGCTCCGCTTACTGTTTATATTAGTTAAAAGCAGAACTCAGTGGAGAATTTAAATCAACAATTTCTTCTTTTTTTTTTTTAAACAGGAGCACCAGTTACCTAAAATCTGCTCTGAATAGTAAAATAAAAAATGCATTACAATTAAAACATTATTTAATTAGAAAAGCTTTTTATGTTGCTTTTATGTATAATATATAATACGGACACTATTGTCTTAAGAAAAAAAAAAACACTTTCGATGTATAATGAATTTTTACAAGAATTGTTTTTCATTTTTTTTTTATTATAATAATTTATAAAGTTTTAAATCTTTTGAAATTCTATCTTAATTTTTCCCGGTTAGATGATATTGTTATTAAGTAAAAACTATATTTACTAATCGTGAATGGAAAGGCATATTACAAGTTACTGAACTCCAATATTTTAAAAAAGAATTTTGAATTATTGTTGTGTGTGTATAAACGTGCCGATATTTGTAAATACGGACGTCCATACACGATATTATCAGAAAAAAGCCATAACGACAGTAAATTTAAAGCCAAAGAACCTAAAATTCAATAAAACATCAGATTAAATGAGAATATTTTCCTAAATTTTTATAAATACTTGTTTGTTAACAATTATATAAAAAATTGCTCACGTTATATTCCTCAAGTAATTTTTATAGATATATCCAACGAAGAAAAAATGAAACTTCCGCCTGTTAGTCAAACTGTAAATGTGTCAACACAGCTACAATCGTTTTCAAAAATGCATTTCTACGATATTCTAAACTTAAAGTAAGTAATATTTATTTCAAATAAGATTAATTAAACTTTAAATCTACTAATATTCCTCAAATAAAGTTTCGGAAAAGTATATTTTATTTTTGAAAGTTTTTTTTAATAATAAAATTATGACGTAGGCTAAATGCAGCTAAAATCATCGATTTTCACAATTTCAAAACGAAAACTCCTAATTTAAATCAGTTTTGAAATACAGAAAGATTTTATTGAAAATATTAAATTTAAACTATTAGCTTGATATTAAAACTAAAATAAACGCCCCAAGAAATATTTTGGATGATTAAAAATTAATTTTAAACCTTAGCTATTGTGCTTCTTTGGAGGCAGTTACATAAATACCTACAAATTACAATCTGTTCTTATATGGATACACACACATTATAAAAACTGTATTAGTGATAATGAATGTTTCCGATAAAGTATTTCGAAAAAAAAATTCAGATGAAAATACAGACGTTATTACACACAAATGGAGACTGTTTTCCACAGAAAGATTAATTTTTGTACCAATATTTTACTTACCTAAGTCCAATAAGAGAGAAATTTAAGCGCATTTCTCGTGACCTACATAAAGATAGATATACATACATGCATATATTTAGGTCGTAGAGTAATGTCTAGCTTGTAAATACTAGCAAAGCATGACGACTATATAATGAATTCGACACTCACCAGGTGTCCGAGACTTGTGACAATACTGTCCTTAGGTCAGAGTAAGGTAAATAAATGTCTATATATATATATATATATATATATATATATATATATATATATATATATATATATGTGTGTGTGTGTGTGTGTGTGTTTTGTCTCATTTAACAGGATTGACAAGGTATTCTTGTTTAGCTTCTGATGTTTTTTCTTGTATACGAACAAGTGTTTGCTTTCTAGACTTATTAGATAGAAAAATTGTCCAAATGTTTGATGATCCTGAGCGCTTTCGTTCTTTAACGGAAGATGTAATAAGGAGGGATAGTTGCTCAAATACACAACAATATATATATATATATATATATATATATATATATATATATATATAAAAAGTATTGAAAAATTAAAAAAAATAAAATTGCAGACACATTAGGTTGCATATTAATATTTTTTTTTCAGTTATAATACTCGACTAGTTTCGGCCAGCATGACCATCATCAGGAGAAAAAAAATACTGCTTATTAGTAACAGTGAACTACAGGAATGACTATATATATATATATATATATATATATATATATATATGCTTTAATACGTTACCAAAATATGCGCAATATATATATATATATATATATATATACATATATAAATATATATATATATGTCTTAATGAAAAATGCTGCCAAAATATAAGCAATTTATAATTATATGCATATATATATATATATGTAAACATATATATATATATATATATATATTATATATCTAATTAAATATGCTGACAAATATACGCTATATATATATATATATATATATATATATATATATATATATATACATGTATATACAAGTATGTATGTATATAGATGTATAGATTACGTATATTTTGGCAGAATGTTTTCATTAAGACAGGTAATATATATAAATATATATATATGTATATATATATATATATATATATTATATATTTACATATATGTATATATATAAATCGTTTATATTTTGGCATCATGTTTTCATTAAGGCATGTAATATATATGTATTTATATATGTGTATATATATATAATATGTACATATTTTATATATATATTTATAACTTGCGCATATTTTGGTAGCATGTTTTTAAGACATTAAGACATATATATATATATATATATATATATATATATATAAATATTCATTCCTGTAGTTAACTGCTACAAACAAGCGGGAATTTTTTTCTCCTGATGATAGCCATGCTGGCCGCAACTAGTCGAGGAACATAACTGAAATAATAAAACAAAAAATATTAATATAAAACTGTGTGTCTGAAAATTTTAATTTTTTAATTTTCAATACTTTTTATTGTTCAAAACACACACACACACACACACACACACACACACACATATATATATCACTGAAAAGCAGCGCCATTTATATCATAAATATATATTTTTAATATATGATATATTTATTTTTAAAAGTGCTCAAGATCAAGGATAGAGTGTAAGCAAATGTAAAAGTGGACATCGATGTCAACACAAAGAGCCAACAGCCTGTTTCTTGGTTGAACGCAATTTTCAGGACTATATATATATATATATATATATATATATATATATATATATATATATATATATATATATATATATATATATATATATATATATATATATATATGAATGATATATATATATATATATATATATATATATATATATATATATATATATATATATATATATATATATATATATATATATGTATATATAAATGGACTTTTTGACAGTTTATTAACAGTTTTAATCCTGATTTAAATCATCACATTCTGAAATTAGAAGGAGAATATAAAAAGCTGAATAGACAGACATTTTCGGTGTTATTTAATAAAATTAGTTAGATCAAATTTTGCTGCCTAAATACACCACATATATATATATATATATATATATATATATATATATATATATATGCAAAGAATTAATTTTGCATTTTTGTGTTTATTTAGGTGACAAGTGGGACTACAATAGAGTTTAATTGAAAATCAGAAAATTTTCGATTCTTCGTCATAACTTGATAGTGAATAGCAGTCAACTCCGATATGTCAATTAAATAAAAAAACACACACAAAAACAATATACTAAAATATTCAAGTCATACAATTTTATATAAGGAGCATATTGAAGATGTATATTAATTTCTCTCTTTCTCGATATATATATATATATATATATATATATATATATATATATATATATATATATATATATATATAGATAATATTAGTGGAAAATATACATACATATGAAAAATATATCTAAAAAATTCCCATACATGTATATTTTCAGAAAAAATTTTCCAAGAGGAAGGATCCAGGTAGAACTCAATGTCTAGGACAGAGTAAGGATATAATAAAAAGGCTTAAACACTAATATTCCATGGTCATAATTTATTCCATTGGAATCGTATATATATATATATATATATATATAGAGAGAGAGAGAGAAGGTAATTTAATGCCATGGGACTTTTATACTCATGCGAATATTTACTAGTTTACCACTGCAATTAATACACACACAAACACACACACACACACATATATATATATATATATATATATATATTGGGGGAATTGTAAGAGAAAATGGAAAAAGTTTATTCGTGGCACGTTTCATCCTTTAGGATTTCATCTCACTGGGTTTGTTCACGTCCAAATTTGTCCTTGATATAATTAAATATATATTGTTATCTCATACATACATACATACATACATATACACAAACACAAATATATATATATATATATTACTTCAGACTTAATAACCGTATTTGAGTAGAAGCTCCGTTTATTTTTTAAATAGTGCTTATTTCGTCTACCGACCGAGCGTTTACTCAAACAATGATAATGGTAATGTTAGCCGTTTCCCTATAAGGAAACATTTGGCGTTTATTTACCGAGCAGCTAGAATTGCTTTCGGTTGAAGTTCATAAAATCTTTGTCTTCAGTCAATTTTTCGGGAAAATAGGTTTTTCAAGTGCAACAATTGTTATTGTTTTTTTCCTAACCATTTATTTGATCTAGTGTGGAATGTTAACATCTTGATTATGTCATTTTCTCTTCAAGATACATATGCTATCCATTTTAGTTTCTTGCTGTTGTTGGTAGTCTTCATGTGATTCAGTTTCTGAATGGTATCCACGAAAAATAAGGTTTGAAGTAATGAAAATATGTCGGATTAAAAAACTGTTGAAACTTGACTAATGCATGGAAGAATAATGCAACACAAAATGTACTTAGAACAAAATGTATTGAAACAAGAAAGTGTACACAATATTTACATATAGTCTTTTGTATATTCCTGGGAAGACCGTTCCTGGAGAATATGTTGACTTAGTCGCAGTCGGGCAGAGTTCTGGATTGAATCTCTTGATTCCTCCCCTCTCTTCCCGGTACCAACCATATTTATATGGTCGGTACTCCACTATGCAAATTAGGTGGATCCTACCACAACAAAAACAAAATCCATTAATGCTTTTGAAATAAAGGATGCGCTTGGTAAATTGTCGCCATTTTATATTGTTGATTTCGCGCATGCGTGTTGTTTGTTTTTGATTTCGTCGACTGCATAGGATAGTAGGGTCAGTTGGGGACCGTCTGTAAGAAAAAAAGCACAATGACGCAGTTCATTCCACCAGAAATTTGGAAACAGCATGTTGTACTGGTTGGCATTCGCGCCGGAAGCTCCAATACCAAAATTTCGGAGTGTTTGGGTTGCAATCTTCGAGCAGTGCACAGGATTCGGAAAGACTTGTATGAGTCAAATGGTGATTACGAACGTGTTTGTGGTAGTTACTAGTGATGCCGACGTAGTTCCTTCTTTCATCTTCCCACAGGGCCTCAGACTCAACACGAAGGCCTACATCAAGTGCCTTGAAGGATAATGCTTCTCTGGGTGAAAAGGGTGGCTGTTGGAAGACCCTATGCCTGGTAAAAGGACTCTGCACAATGCCACACAAGTAGGAGAACCCAGTCATAGCTGTCAGACAATTTCTCATTACCCCTTTCATCTGGCCACCTAACTCCCCAGACTTCAACCTTCTTGATTATTATATGTGGGTCGCAGTTGAGCGAGAGACTAACAAAATTCCTTGTAACACTAAAGATGAACTGAAGGCAAGGATTATGGCAGCATTCACCAACAGGGAAACCGACTAGAAGATATTTTTTGTGCAATTTTGGTAAATTTATCTGTGAAAATGAGATGTCAGTATTATTTTCATTTTTGCGTAATATATTCTAATTTATTACTTGAACTTTATTTGTGAGTAAGTGCCCTGTTCTATTTATATATTATATATATATTAAATATATTTTGCAAGTAATATTTCTCGAAATATTCAGTCCGGTAGATGCAAATAAATAAATATACTGTAAAAAAAAATATATATATTGTAATAAAAACAGCATCTACTCAAATATGGGTATCTACGAAAAATAACGTTTAAACAATAAAATAAAATATGTCGGATAAATAAATGAAAAATCCATTCCTATATATATATATATATATATATATATATATATATATATATATAAAGTTAGGAGTGGATATGAGTTTATGACCCTGTGTTTCACGCTTTTGCGGTCATCAGGCAAGCATTTGTCTGGAGACAAAACGTGAAACCCAGGGTCACAAACTCATATCCATACAACTTACTATGTTAGCTCTATTACTAATATTGAGCGCTTTACACTAAGTACCGCGCATGTATATATATATATATATATATATATATATATATATATATATATATATATATATATATATATATATATATATATATATATAAGATAAAAGAAAGAACAAACAGATTAATAATCTACAGTTCTTTAGCTTTTATTCTTTTTAAAAACTGCTCGATACAAAGTCGAGGATATTATTATATTATTATTTAAAAATATATAATTTCCGTGTCACGATGAAAACATATTTTAAATAATAATAATAATAATAATAATATATATATATATATATATATATATATATAATTTGATGAGCATTTTACAATTCGATGTTATTGACATATTTATATTTTTTGTTATGTCTTTACAAGCAAACAGACATTTAATTATTAGAAAATACTTACAAAAGTCAACACTCACAATCTACAAATACAAATTAAATGATATAAACAATCTGGATACAACCGAATGAACACATTGTAAATATTACTGTCACATCTGATATTGGGAATCCCTGAAAATATTTATGAATTATTTCAATGCAAAAACATGAATTATCATTATAATAATTAG
>CAHIKZ030000787.1:1767500-1795000 GCA_903632075.3 Acanthosepion pharaonis | reverse complement strand
AAGACTCTACAAAAATAAAGCCTTCCATTTCCGCCTTTCATCCAGATGCTCGTAACCATCGATGAGTGTTAACTATCAACATCGGCTTTATTAGCCTCGTTCTGGATATTGACCATGCAGAGGCTTCTCTTGCTAGCGTCGTTTCATCGGTTCAAGAGCTTCATCCTTGGTTTTCCTTTTCATAATTTTCGATGCAACAGTTGGTTCTTGGGTTCTGTTTTGGTTTTCTACAGAATCCAACAAATATAAATCTTGCTTTTGTTTACAACCGTCTTTCATGATTGAATATTTTTTTCTTTCTGTTTTCATGTTGTTTGATTAATTGTATCATCCAATTCTTTGTTTCCATGTATATTAGTAAGCCTATAGTAGTTGTCTTTTATAATAATTCTAGCTGAATAAGACTCTTTTCACCTTCTTTACGGTGTATGTAGAGACGGTCTGCATTAGATTTGAGTATTATTATTATTATTAATAATAATAATAATCAAAGCTAACAATTCAAACCTAATGATCAAAGACCACAAAAACAAAATGTGCTTTCTTACTGACATGCCAATTTATGAATAAAGACAAAAGGGAAACTTAACTTAGCCAACACGTTTTGTCCTCTGAGGGACTTTATCAAGGCAAATGCTTTTGAAGATCATAAAAAATACAATGATGTAGAAGTGGAAATTTCCAGAATGTAGCAGATGAAGACATCAGGATCTCCTGTTGTAGTTTGATTAGAAAAAAGGTTCTGATGGCGATCACAAGCAACCCATGTCTTAACGAAATACAAAAAAAATTGTTCTTACAAGCACAGCTTACATTCTATGAAAGGCTTTATCAAGGCAAAATTTATATTTGTAGTCCCTATTTTTAGTTCTTTTTTATACAAGAGAAATGTATTGATTCCATTTCTGATATTGATCTGTGCTTGTCATCAAACCTGATACTGATCTGATATCTCGGCTTCAGTCACTTTACAACGCCGTAATGTAGCTTCTCTTTGCCTTTTCTGTAAATACTTTCCCGTTAATTGGTCTGATAAACTTTCCTCTTTGGTACTTAGACTTAAGGTAAGTAATCAATGAGTGAATAATAATAATAATAATAATAATAATAATAATAATAATAATAATAATAGAGGCTAGGCTTTGTTGTAAAAGGTCATTTTAAAAGTTTTATGACCATAAAACATAACATATATTATAAGTATTAATGATAGCAATAAAGATTTGTATGTAGTTGGTGTCATTATTTCCATTTTCAAATGCAAATACCAATGCATTTCTTATTCTATATAACCAGTTAAAGAGGTACAAAACTTCGATAAAAATAAAATCTTATGGGCCATTTAATTTACACTACGGCGATTTAAATGGAGTCGAAGAATAGTATTGACTGCCTATGACACAGGTGTTCATTTTCATAAAAGAGACAACCACTAATATATACAACCTAGTGCTAAAATGGCTTCAGCCTAACCAGGAGAAAAAGCATAAAATTGCTATTTGGTCAGTTTATTGATTCATTCATTTTTCTACGATTTATCAACACTTTCCAGGATATTTAAAGCCAGAAATTATATTTAGATTGTAATGATTTCTTTGTTTGATATAATAAAGGTTTAGCGATACAGGTCTAATTAACCCATAGTTAGGGGAACAAGAGGTGGATCCACAGGTTCCGCAAGGCTATCTGCACGTAAGTAGATATAACGAACGTAACTGGAATTGGAATTCGGCTCTCTAATAAACAATTCCGAGGCAAAGCTTACAACACTTGGAATTTCCCGGCAGTTACCCATCTAGATACTGACCAGGCTCAACGGGAATCAGAGTTTTAACGTGATGTGGTCAGTGTTGCAGTTTTTTGTGTATATATATATATATATATATATATATATAACTAGTGAGTTAGTCCAAATGCCTTGACTCGCTTTATAGTCTACCAATAGAAGGTTAACCAATCAGAAGACGTAGAATATTCAATCCGTCGTGTATAAAGGCGGCCATTTTTGTTCACTCTACCCGCATGTCCAGTCCAGCTTGTCAGGCAAAGAGAACCAGAAGGACGAACTATGCTCTGCTACTTTTATCGAAATATCCACTGCTAACCTGAACAGCGCTTTCCTACTGTCTTCGAAATATTCACTGCTAACCTCTGGATTCTATACTCGAAGACGACCGTCATGATGAATAACAGTCAGTTTAGGTGAAGTCGATATGGCCTAAAATCTTTCAGCAACCACTACATATATATATATATATATATATATATATATATATATATATATATATATATATAAGGCTCAACACTAATTTTCCATGGTTATATTACATTGGAATCGTAATCACGAACCAATTCACCAGACCTACAAATTCAAAAAGAAATCGGAAAATATAACTCCGGGTATAAAAAAAAAACAAAATATCAGTGAGAGTGTATGTGTGGGAGTGGGAAACAAGTACACACATGCACACAAACAGACACACATACACACATACACACACACTCACTCACACAGGGTGCGATAGATAATTTGTAGTCTACATAATGCAAAAATAAAAATAACACTGACATTTCATTTTAACAGATACATATTACCAAAATTACACAAAAATAGCTTGAAATAGTAAAAAGTAAATTAATTCAATAAAATTGCCATTAGCTTCAACCACTGCCTCTAGACGACCTTGGAATCTCAAGCAACTTTACGGGATCGTTTCCTTTTTTAAGTTGGTGAATGTTACCATAATTCTTTCTTTTAATTCATCTTTGGTGTTACAAGGAGTTTTGTTGGTCTCTCACTCAACTGCACCTCACCCATAATAATCACAGGGTTTGCAGTTTGGGGAGTTAGGTGGCCAGGTGTAAGGGGTGATGTGGTCACAGAAATTATCTGACAGCCATGACTGTGTTCTCTTGTTTGTGTGGCATAGTGCAGAGTTCTGTTGCCAGACATAGTGTCTTCCAGCAGCCACCCTCTTGATCTAGGGGAAATTTCCAAATTTCTGGTGGAGTGAATTGCGTCATGATGCTGTTTTTCTCACAGACGGTGCCCAACTGACCCTACTATACTAGGCAGGCGTTAAAATAAAAAACAATCAACACGCATGCGCGAAATTAAAATATAAGATGGCGGTAATTTACCCATCGCAACCTGTGCGTTTACATATATATATATATATATATATATATATATATATATATATATAGAGAGAGAGAGAGAGAGAGAGAGGAGAAGGGGAGAGAGACAGAACTCGAGGAATGAGAAGGGGATAGAGAGAAAGTGAGGAATGTATTTATGTATTATCTATATACCGTATATACTCGTGTATAAGCCCACTTCACGTACTCAGCGACCCCTGGATTTTGTTTTTGAAAATCCTGTTCGTGTGTAATGCGAACCAAGCTACTGAGCAATAACAGTAGGCCTACTCTAATCAAATATTGCTTTAGTGTGCATCATCCTGGACCTATTTTATGGGAAATAAATGCTCTTCATTCTCTTTTGTACAAAGCTACTCCAAAATGATGAAAAACAACACTTACCATAAAATATCTGATACGAAGATGTATATAATGTATTTTTGGTTTCGTTCATGTCTGACTATGGTAGCTCTTTTACGCTGGGCCTTCCTCTTTGGTTGTTTAAGTTTCTTCCATCTGTCACTACATGTAGTCCAAAACCACATGTACTATGGATATCACTTAAATACAACAAATATATACATTGGAATCCGCTTAAAATGTAAAATGAATCTACTTCAATCTATGTTTCTTTATATTCAATAAATCAAGAAAAGTTCAAGTCATTTATCTGATTGACCGACTCAGAAGTTTCGCGGCGAAATGCTCATCAAGGTCAGATATTTGAAAAATCAGATTTTATATATATATATATATATATATATATATATATATATATATATATAGAGAGAGAGAGAGAGAGAGAGAGAGGGTGTATGAAAATACGTTTACAGACTTTAAAGGTGGGTTCTTCACACTGATCAAGTACAAATGTCCATAAAAACTTATGTTCACAAATCCTTTACTTTTGAGTTAAGTATAAGGTTTATGCTTCGTGTATAGGTCGACCGTTGAATTTTGATCAAGGAAATTAATTTATGATGTACTACCATTGTTTTTTTTTTTTTTTTTTTTTTGCCAACAAAACTCGTGTACAGGTCGACTCAAATTTTGAAACTAATAGAACTGGAGATGAAAGAAACAACGCACCATATTTGGTAGTATATAAAATTCTTTTCAAGGAATTCGTATCTAAAATCCCCCTACGTCTTAAAAAAAAACTCAGAATTTGAAGGAATTTGAAGCGCTGAGCAAATATGTTTACCGTTTATTATTATGTCATCTTGATAGAAGTACAGGTGGTTTGGCGGTTAATGTTTAAGATAAAATGGAATAGGCGAAACGAGTTCAAATTCTAGTTGTAACTGTTTATCTTCATTTCGTACTTATGGCCTTGAAAAGGGCATGAATCCATGTCCCCCTCTCTCTATGAGTAAATACTTGGGTAGTTGGAGTTCTTTTAAGAAATTTGAATTGGTGGTCGTGCTAGCAAACCCCGTAAAATACCTGGTTACAGAAACTGTATCATTCGCACTTGACGTGACTGCAAATCAATGCGCCCTTAATAATCTAGTCCATTTCTTAGAGAGGTGACTTTCTCTATGGTCATTTTCCTAGCGTGCGTAACCTACGGGACGTCCCTCAAAGCCACTACCATGAGTTGAACCAAACCTTGTGAATGAGTGAAATTGGGTAGACGAAACTTTTCAAAATCCGTCGATAGTTGTGCTAGCACGAAATTGCAAGTCATCGTGACCGAGAGCTTGAACGTAGTGAAACTCATTCAAACTTTTGATCACGATTATGCACACTCTCACAGAAACTGTAACTAAGGTCTGCTCAGGATAGTTGTAGTATAAACCACAGTTGGGCTTTGTGAGCGTTGAACAAACAAATGTACCTGAGTAGGCCGTTGCAACAATGATTAGCTATTCAACTGTAAAAGGATGAGACCTAACTTTCAATGTAGTACTGCGCTTAAATTCGTGAAATTTATCAAATGGAAACCTCATCAGAACAATTGTTATGAAAATATTTATAGAAAAATCCCTCGGATACGAGCGGTCAGTCATACATTTATTCAAGATAGCATAGAATAATATTAAAATAAAGAAGGTCTTTTTCTAACTGTTGAATGCATTTAATGCCTGAAGGTAAGGTAACAGTTGTTTCTTGCTCGTAACATCCGGCATTGTTATCAAATATCGAAAACGCCTTTTCCTTCTCAAGTGCCAAGTCCTTTCAGAACAGACGCGGTCATGGCTCTTCACAGCTTCGAAAACAATTACTTGTCTACAAAAATCGATAGATTTTTGTTTATTTTAGTGATATAACCCCATGCAAGGAAGTAAAGCCACTAAGACACAAGGGGTTACTGAGTGTGAAAGAACAAGGAAAAAGCCCAGGAATTGAGAACAATAAAAGAAGAGTAATGAATAAGGCATTAGATAACGATTGACATTGCAATTAAATTTATGAAGATCAAACTTGACTGTAAAGCAAAAAGCAGGAAGAGAGTTCCACAAGCGAGAAGTGCGATAGAAGAAACTGTTAGAATAGAACTAACGGTTACATCTAACCAATTCAACTGTGAATTGATGAGAGCTTGCCGCCAATCTAGTATTGCACTTAAATTCATAAAATCTAGGTACCATAGCGAAGAATTCACCGGAACAATTTCCATGAAAATGTTTATAGAAAGACACAGAGAAAGCCGAGACGCTATGTCAGGAGCAATAATATTGCTGATCCTTGTTTTGATTTTATCAAGAATATCTAAATATACAGAAGAAGTATCGGGCCAGATGTGACAGCAATATCTGAAGCATGAATGAATGATCAGTCAGTTATGTGCCATGCATGATACACGTGTAGGCGATCATCTATCTTTCGATACATGACTGACGAAGCAGATTTTTTCCACGCTGTAGGTTGCCATTTCTTTCTGCGGTAAACCAGTTGCCATCCAAGGCTATAGAACTTGGTTTGTCCTGTTATTTACCCATAGCTGGCGATGGGGGAGGGAGAAGAAGAAGATTCATACTTTTCTGTTGTGGTAGGATCCACCTAATTTGCATAGTGGAGTACCGACCATATAAATATGGTTTGTACCGGGAAGACGGGGGAAGGAATCAAGAGATTCAATCCAGAGACTCTGCCCGACTGCGACTAAATCAACACATTCTCCAGGAACGGTCTTCCCAGAAATATACAAAAGACTATATGTAAATATTGTGTACACTTTCTTGTTTCAATACATTTTGTTCTAAGTACATTTTGTGTTGTATTATTATTCCATGCATTAGTCAAGTTTCAACAGTTTCCCAAGTGCATTAGCACGTAAGTGAATGTAATGAATTCGACTGGAATTCGAACTCGGCTCTCCGATTCCTCAATCCGAGCCGCTATCCATTGAGGAATCGGAGAGCCGAGTTCGAATTCCAGTCGAATCCATTATATTCACAAATGGTAGAACGAATAGTAGGCTTCTAAATATGCAAGATTCTGAAGAGAAAAATTGTCTAGCACAACAAATGGACCGATTTTCTTAGGAGCAGATCGAGCAATGGATTCTGCATTGTCTTCCCACTTCATTATATTAAACCGAGAAGTCTCTCTCATTGTGGTTAGCATCATTTACATTGACAGAAGTCAAGAAGGGATCTTTTAGGGGTTTAATAGAGAGAGATTTCGTTTTGGAGGCGTCAAAATTTTCAAGACTCTTCTTTCCCTAGTTAACAACAAACTGTTAGCTTTTAACTTTTAAAAACTTATTTTAAAACCTGACTTTTAGACGGTGTATGTTGCATTATTATATGGTAAATTATATTATTAAAAATGATTGTATGATAGCGTCACACCAATTACAGTTTTACACTTGATTAAATACTTAATACGAATAAGCGAATTTATGTCTCGAAATTCACCTCTGACTCACATGAACCAGGTCTGTGCACACACCACTGAGGGCGTCAAGTCGCGCAGCTCAACTAAAAAAATAAAACCTCAAAATTATTTTGCACGCTTTCCTTTTTGAACTAGCTTATATTTACGCAGCGTCAAATTGCTAACAGCTGTCTGATTAAAAAAGGAAAAAAAAGTAGAGGCTAGGAATCATTTATTTTTAATATTCGAAAATGATTATAATTTAATCTGTCAAGTTTGACAATGATTGAAACAGCTATTTTATGTCATTACTGCTTAGGTGAATTAATAATAAATAGACTGAGATAGCAAGATAAATTCATTCAGCCATCAAACGCAAACCCGAAAACAAAAATACAGAAAAAACTTCACCAATCTTAACTGTATGTAAAAAGAAAAAATATAAGCAGTAAATTGCTGATATCCCCTGAAGAGTGGACAGACATTTTCCCCTGCGAAACTCTGGAGTCGGGATGCTGAAGGTAACATCAATCAGCTAAGTGACAAACTTTTACACACACACACACACACACACACACACACACACACACACACACACACACACACACACACACATATTCAGACATATATAGTTAAATACAACAGACAACGAATGTCTACTATGTTTGATCATGAGCCGTTCTAAGTTTCGTATAGTGGCATTAGTTTCGGGAGAAAATAAAACCAAAATCTGTCCAACGTTTGGATATTTTTTATTATGCTGTTCCACGATCTAAGCTTTCGGCTCACATGAGCCATCATCAGGAGTGGTTATAATGAATATTACAACAGAGATGTTCACTATCAAAGTTGACATCCTGTTATATATATATATATATATATATATATATATATATATATATATATATATATATTTTGTAACCGGCGCCAGCAATCAGTAATCGAATCCGGCTAAAAATTCGCAAACTTATTTCCAAGATAGACAAGCTTTTTCCTTTTGAAAATTGGCGCGATATAATATTTCTACTTATATTTTTTTTATTTGACCTTTTTTATCTATCTATCTATCTATCTATCTATCTATCTATCTATCTATCTGTCCTAAATTTTGAAATGAACGTCAGTTCACACGTTATTTGTGTAGAACAGATTTTAACGGCATGTAGTTAAAATGACATTACAATTTAAATATTGTCAACAATACAATAACAGTCCGTTGACAATCCAACTGCGAAAAAAAAAATCAGTTGCACAAGTGCTAAAATTTCTTTAAACTGCCATGTCATTTTATCCATGTGACGATAAGCTCTATCCCACGGCCATAGCAAAACTCAGGATTGTTATATATTTTGTTATACGTTATTTATATAGACACAAATATCTAAGCAAATTCTCTGTTTATAATAAACAGTATTAGCAGCATTTACCGGCCTGAATGTCCGTGAAATATAGAAATTATGTGTCCTCCGACATGAATCGGACATGTATCTGACATAGAACCGTTATATAGCCTGACATACTGTATCAGTTTAGCTACGAAGAAAGCGACTGGTTAGCAAGATCGATTTACTGTTTTTAAACTACAAATTTCATCGGTTCGATTCCCATCGGAGGACGCATATTTTCTATGAAATTTCTCGGACATTCAAGCCGGTATATGTTGTTAATATTGTTTATTATAAACAGAGCATTTACTTAAATATATGTGTCTATATAAATAACGTATAATATTAAAATAATTGTCGGACGTAGTCCATTTTATATATATAAAAAAAAACTTTTTGAAATCGTTACACAAAAGCTTTCATGTTTTAATACTATGATTGTATTTCTTCAAGCGATGGTAAGTAACTAGTGATTAAATGATTTTTCAGGAAATTTAAAAACAAAGTGTTACCTCTTTTCCGAAAGTTAAAACGGGGTGACGGGGACATAAGGTCAGAATTAAAAATAGATTTATGGGTATGTCATGATTAACAAATTAAATGTTAGATTTACGATAAATAGAAAAGTAAGGTCAGAGTGTGGAGGTGGGTGAGTTATTTTTCGTGTCACGATAAACCACGATGTATATTTCGTTGAATATGACAGAAAAGAAAAATTTGATGAAATTTTATTCTGTTTTTCTTAGTATTCTTCTTGTTTTTTTTTGTTCCGTTTGGTGGTGGTGTTACGGGAGTGTAACAACAATTGTCCTCAGTTCTTTTCGATCGTTTCTTTAAACTTTTTCAAGAGGTTTGCTGTTAATTGTTGTTAATTTCTTTTGAGTCAGTCAATTCTGTGTCATGCGTGATACACGCTTAGGCGATCATGTATCTTTCTATACATGACTGACGAGGCAGATTTTTTCCCAAAATAGGTTGCCATTTCTTTCTGCGGTTTCTTTTCCCGGTTCTCATTGGAGATGCAATTGAGAGATGCTTGTTAGATGATCACGTTTATTCCGTGTCCAGCGAAAGGAACGTGGCAGAAATTCAAGTTGGTGTAAAAGAATCTTTATCATATTATTTCCGTAGTTAAAAAAGTAAGATTAATACTGAGTGCTAGATATTTTACATACAAATTCATCAAATTTTTTTTTGTCTGTCATATTCAACGCGACATGTTTGAAAGAAAGGTTGCTTCCCAAATAAACATTATATATATATATATATATATGAAGAAAAATATATACGGAAAAAACAAACAAAAATCCTTATATCCAATTATGCTGTTTTAATGTTAATATGTCAACGTCGGACGTTTCGGTCTAATAAACCATCTTCAGGACATATTCATAAATTATAACATTATCAATACAACATGACAAAGACGATGTACATAAGAAAAAGACTTATCCATCGTCCATATTAACATTAAAACAGCATGATTGTATATAAGGATTTTTTTGTTTTTTCCGTATATATTTTTCCATACTGTCGGATTTATATCCATATATTTATATATATTATATATATATATATATATATATATATATATATATATATATATCCTAGTGAATAATCCCTAGGAGATACTAAACTGAATATCCAGATAATACACACACACACACACACACACACACACACACACACACACACACACACACACATACACACACATATATGTGTATATATGCACACACACACACGCATATATATATATATATATATATATATATATATATATATATATATATATATATATATAAATTATAAATTAAAAAAATATGATTCCATCGCGATACAGAAATTACTATGTTGACTTTTACTCTAGTCCCAAAGTTTAATTTTAATATTAAACTTAAAATATGTATGAATTATATGCACACACACACACACACACACACACACACACACACACACACACACACACACACACATATATATATATATATACATGAGCAACAATCTTTCTTGTATACATGTTTCATTGAATATGAGAGATAAAGAAATCCTCATAAGTTTTTAAAAATTTTTCTAAGAGCATTAGAAAAGACTAATATGATGTTCCTTGTCTGTGATACTTAATGAAACATGTATAAAAGAATGATCGATGCTAATATATATATATATATATATATATAGATAGATACACCTAGTGAGCCAGACAAACCTACCTAGGTTTCACCTAAACGGTTCGTCAGTATGTTTATATGTATATATATATATATATATATATATATATATATATATAATATATATATTTAAAGTTATTTATGTGCATATTTGTATAAAAAGAGATGGATTTGTAATAACAAATGAAGGTAATTTTAACTGCCGTTTGAACAAATATTTCCTTTTCGAAAATGTTTCTGCCGTAAGGAACTGAAGTTAGCCGGTTGTTGAACCGTATATCTTTTAGCAACATGCCAGTTCATTTGACTATTGAGCTCAAGAGAGTTAATTTGTGCAATAAATGCACCAGTAAACTGTAATTAACTTTGGATTGCTTCCCACCGCCTGACAAGTGTCCGCGTATTCGGTGAAAAGAGAGGTCGATGAATAAATAATTTTAATTGGCCAAATACAGCGCTTGTCCAGAAATTTTCATTCCTTCTCTCTCTCTTTCTCTCTCTCTCTTTCTCTCTCTCTCTCTCTCTCTCTCTACGCCTCTCTTTTCCGTCTTTTTTTTCTTTTCTTTATTCTACTATATTTCTCTTTCTTTACTCATCCTCTCTTTTTTTCTTTCTCTGTGTGTATATTCCTTTTCTTACACTTTTCTTACATCCTCTTTGTTTATTCTCTCTTTTCTCTTTCTTCATTCCCTTTCTTTCTCTTTTTCTCTTTCCTTATTTCTCATTACTCTTTCTTATTTTGTTTTCTCATTTTAATCTCACCCCGTCGTTCTTCTTGTCTTTCTTTTTCTTTACTCTTCTCTTCTTTTATCTTCTCTTTCTCTGTGTGTATATTCCTTCTCTTACACTGTCTTCTTAGTTTATTCTCTCTTTGTTATCCCTCCCTTTCTTTATTCCATCGCATTCTCTTCTTTGTTTTTTTTTCCTTATTTCTTATATGTCTTAAAAACTTCCTTTTCATTCTCTCTTTCTTTCGTTTTTCGCTGGTTTTTTCCCCACCCATTCTGTCTTTCTCTTCACATCCCATCTTTCTTTTTTCGCCCTGTTTATATTCCTTCTTTTCACTTTTCTTACTTACTTTTTTGTTTCTTCTCTGTCTTCTTTTTTCTCTTTCTTCTCTCTTTTCCTTACTCCTTATTTTTCGTCACCCTCTTTCTTTCTTCGTCTTCCCATTGTAATTCATTCTCTCTCTCTCTCTCTCTCACTCTCCCTTTTATTGGTTATTCACTGTCTCAGTCATTATCATTTTTCTTTGTTTTGCTGTAACTGAGAAAAAGTTGCTAAGGAGAAAACGTTGCTGAGAGAAAGGGCAAACAAGATAACAGGCCACAGGGAGAATTTACATTATTGAAGATCGTAGTTGACAGGATAGCAAGAAGCCGGAAGAATGTTCCACATGTGAGAAGTGCGAGAGAAGAAACTAAAAGAATCGAACTTACGGTAGCACTTATCAACATCAATCTATCTACGAATGTAGTACTGCGCTTAACCAAAAGCTCAGAACAATTATGAAAATATTTATAGAAAAAGTTCAGGGAAGCTACATTACGGCGGTGGGAAAAAGCGATTGAAGCCGAGATGCCAAGTCAGAACCAATGTCATTGCAGATTCTTCTTTAGATTTTGTTAAGAGTCTCTAGATAGAGAAGCGCCAGATCATATGTGGCAACAATATTAAATGCACGGACGAATAGTAGACAGCGAGATAGATTCAGGTGAGAAAAATTATCGAGCATGACACAGTGAAGGAACATTCTTAGCAGAAGACTTAACAGGTGACACTATATAACCGTCTCAATTCATAGAAGTGGAATGTACTAAACGGAGATGGCCTATATGCACGTATAAAGACATATATATATATATATATATATATATATATATATATATATATATATATATATATGTGTGTGTGTGTGTGTGTGTGTGTGTGTGTGGTGTGTGCGTGCGTGCGTATTTGTATCTATTTATAGAATATACCTAATATCTTATTCTAAATATATATACATATATATATATGTTTAATCTATCTATCTATCTATCTATCTATCTATCTATCTATCTATCTATCTAATCTCTCAGGTTCTTCCTATCTCTCTATCTATCTATCTATTTATCTATCTATAATATACATACATATTAATGTTCGAATGTTTGTTCTAATTTCTGGTGAAAATAAAGACAAAAATTTTCCAATAAACACACACACTTATATATATATATATATATATATATATATATATATATATATATATATATCAAATATGTGGTGCAGTTCAATTTATATTACAATGAATCATTCATACAAAAAGTAAATTAGTAAAGTTAATGATATAAAATGGCGAAATCCCTTCGCTAACAAAATTTTAAAGAAGCATTAACCTACTAATCACTTGATGAATGTTATGATCCTTGTTTTTTTTTAATTTATAAGCTGTATAAGGTTTAATACGCAAGTACTTTCGACTGTACATTCACTCATCTTCAGTCATGGAAATTTTGTTTTTGGTAAAATTCAGGTAGCATACGAGACGAAAAAATATAATGCGAATTGAAATATTTTTTTTTTTTTTTGAAATGTGTTATTGATAAGGGATATAAACATGTGTAGCGTGCAGTCGCAACGCTAAGTTGAATTTTTTGTAAAATTTTATAACATTCATTGTTAGCGAAGTGATTTCGCCATTTTATATCATGAACTTTACTAATTTACTTTTTGTATGAATGATTCATTGTAATATATATATATATATATATATATATATATATATATATATATATATATATATATATAATTTGAAATTTCAATTTCATTCCTTTTTCATCGTGTGATTGTGTAGTCACATCACATTAGTCTGATGAAGTACTAAAAGACAAAATATATTTTACATTTTGTCATCGATTTTTCTAACATTATTCTGGTAGATAATAATTTATACATATTTTTTCATATATATATATATATATATATATATATATATATATATATATACGAGCGTACATATATATATATATATATATATATATATATATATATATATATTCCGGGTGTATTAGCCCGCACTATAAATTTTGATTTTGCAAATATGTTTTCGAAAAGATAGTTTCTAGTTTATTTTTAGTTTATCCATTAAAATTTAGTTTAATTCGATCAATATTATTATCGAAATATCACATAATTAATTATTGAAAATTCATATAATTAAATAGAGAAATTTAGAATTTATAAATGCGACTGGGATGTATAGGTGTGTTTATCTTTGTGGGGGTATTTGAATATGTTTGTGTGTGCGCACCTGCGCGTGTGTGTGAGTAATAAGGAGAAAGTATGTGTCACTATTCTTTAACCATATCTCATAATTTCTATATATAAATCAATTGATTCAAACCGAATCGTTGACTTCCGGGAATGTTTCTACTTAGAGAATAGTGTTTCGTTTTCTCAGAAATCCTAGGACATTCACCAATACAAAATAAATCAAAATAAACAACAACAACAACAGCAAAAAACAAAACAACAAAAAACAACGGAAAATATATTTTAAGAATCGCAAGGTGGCTTTGAAACATTCATTACACTGAAATTAAAAAAAAAATCAAAAAATCTATTTACTTCCCGTATGTAAGCATTTTCCTCAAATATGAAAAGAAAACTTGAAACGATTTCACAGAGACAGATCAGTCAGTCAGTCATGTGCCATGCGTGATACACGCTAACGCGATCATGTATCTTTCGATACGTGACTGACAAGGCAAATTTTTTTCCCTCAGTAGATTGCTATTTCTTTCTGCGATAGACCAGTTGCCATCCAAGGCTATATAACCCGATCTATCCAACTATTTTCCATAGCTGGGAGGAGAAGAAGAGGAGTCATACCTTTCCCAAGGGTATTAGCACTTAAGTGAATGTAATGGATTCGACTGGAATTCGAACTCGGCTCTCCGACAATAAAACGTTCATTTATACTTCTTCACATGGTAAATACACATAATGATGTCAGCTCTGATTCTTATATGTTCTCGAATAATTTAAATTTAATTTTGATTTAATAATTTAATCATTAGTGCTGAAACACTTTGCAAATCTGTTCCTGAAATAAATTTCAGTGATACGTTTTTCAACATATTGATGCATATTTTACAACAATTTGATATTCGTATTGGGGATTTTCCTTAAAGGACCGATAAATGTTGAATATCGTGCACTGGAAAAATTTCCTTTAGCATATACTGGAACAATTAGAAATCTCCATACCTTATAAAGAAAAGTGACACGGTCTACCTTCTCGGGCTAACGTTTTCAGCTGACATGAAATAGAAAGATTATATTGAATCCATTGCAAGGGAAACTGCTAAGAAATTTAGTTCACTGTGTCGTACGGGACAGTTTTTCTCTCCAGAATCTATCTTGCATATCTATAAGTCTACTTTTCGTCCATGCTTAGAATGTTGCTGCCACATCTGGCCCGGTGATTCTGCTCTATATCTAGAGAGCCTTGGTAAAATCCAGTGAAGAATCAGCAATATTATTGGTCCTGATCTGACGGTTCGGCTTCCGACTCTTTCCCACCGCCGTAAGGTTACCTCCCTGTGGCTTTTCCATGAAGAATTTAGACTGGCGATGAGGTCTCATTTATTTACCGTTGAGTTGGCTAGATGTAAACGTAAATTCTATGCTAACCGTTTCTTTTCCCGCACTTCCGCTTGTGGAAATCCCTGCCGGCTCCATGATTTCCAGTCAACTTTATTCTTAAAAATTTTAAATGCAATGTCAATCGCTATCTGCTGTTCACCTGATTACTCTTCTCGCTCCTTAATAATGTCTCTGTTTTCTAATATTCCACGCCCCGGTAATCCCTTGTCTCTTAGTGGCTTTACTGCCTTGCTTGAGGTGAATGCGATTATATATATATATATATATATATATATATATATATATATATATATATATATAAAGAGAGAGAGAGAATGACAACAAGGATAAATTTAAATACTTAATACATACACACACACATATATATATATATGCGTTTTTGTGTGTGTGTGTGTGTAATAAGGGAGAAGGGAGGTACGGTGGAGTAATGGATAGTGGCTCGGATTCGAGAGCTGAGTTCGAATTCCAATATGAATCCTCTTCTTCTCCCCTCCCCCCAGCTATGGGGTAAATAGCAGGACAGACCGGGTTCTATAGCCTTGCGTGGTAACTGCTCTACCACAGATAGAAATGGCAACCTAGAGCAGGAAAAAATCTGCCTCGTCAGTCATGTATCAAAACTGACTGAGTAGGAGAGAGAGAGAGAGACGTTTATATATATATATATATATATATATATATATATATATATATATATATATATATATATATATATATAGAAATTTGTGTATGTGCGTGCGTTTCTATGGTTTTTCGCTGTAATCATATATATTATTCAACGTTGATATTTTTACGATATACACGGTGCGATGGATAAATTGTCGTCTGAATTACGCAAAAAAAAATGAAAATAACACCAACATCTCATTTTAACAGATATATATTACCAAAATTACACAAAAGTAGCTTGAAATGCTAAAGAGTAAATTTATTCAATAAAATCGCCATTGACTTCAACCACGGCCTCCAGACGACTTCGGAATCTCCTGCAACTCTTCTGGGCGGTCTCTTTGTTTAAGTTGGTGAATGCTACCATAATACTTGCCTTCAGTTCATCTTTGGTGTTGCAAGGAGTTTTGTTAGTCTCTCGCTCAGCTGCACCTCACCCATAATAATCAAGGGTTTTGCATTTTGGGGAGTTAGGTCACCCAGATGTAAGGGGTGATGTGGTCGCAGAAATTGTCTGACTGCCATGACTAGGTTATCCTGCTTGTATGGCATGGTGCAGTGTCCTATTGCTAAACACAGGGTCTTCCAGCAGCCACTGTCTTGACCCAGGGCAGCATTACCTCCTCAAGGCACTTGATGTAGGCCTCCGTGTTGAGTCTGAGGCCCTCACCAACAAATTCGGGAATACTTTTCTTAACAGAAGGATCAGAGTTAATTTTCCGAGCTGCCGTACCTTCGTAATCACCATTAGACTCATCCAACTCTGAACTGTCTTCAGATTGACACCCAAACTCTTTGAAATATTCGTATTGGAGCTTCCGCTGCGAATGTTAAACATTACAGCATGCCGTTTCCAAATTTCTGGCCGAGTGAATTGCATCATGATGCTCTTTTTCTCACAGACGGTGCCCAACTGACCCTACTATACTGTGCAGTCGGCAAAATAAAACACAAACAACGCGCATGCTCAAAATTAAAATATTAAACGGTGGCAATTTTCCCATCGCACCCTGTACATAAAAGAGAAAATATATAAACATGGGTGGATCACTAAGTGCGTAACTTGAAATGTATTTATAATTTTCATCTGAAATTCTCACAAAATCATTCCAATCAATTTAAAATCAGTTCCAAAGACAACAAATTTTGCTTATTGGAAACATTAAGGCTATGTCGAAGGTCAGAGTCTGGAAACAGCTACCCGACTCCATTATTACAATTTTAACTGCGTATATCATTGAAACAAAAAACTAAGCCAAAACTACCAATTATCATTATCAATATTGACAGCTGTTCATTCAAGGATATTTTAAATAATCAATCACGTATTATTACAGACTGTTCTACTGGGGTGTGTGCCCGAATCTTGGTTGTTACTGTCACAACGTTTCGATTGAAGTGTTCTCCGGTCTTCTTCGGGTGTTGAAGTTAATTCTTCCTAAAGCAACACTACTCGAACAAGGCAATTCATTTAGCCATCATAGATAGATTAAAGATTTCGGTGTAAAGGATTCCAATAAAGATTAGGATAAAGGATTCGCATAAAAAATTCAGATAAAGGAATTGGATAAAGGATTCGGATTTAAGGATTCGAATAAAGATTCGGATAAAGGATTCGGATAAAGGGTTTGGATAAAGGATTAAAATAAGGATTCGGATAAAGGATTCGTATTTAAAGATTCGAATAAAGATTCGGATAGAAGATTCGGATAAAGGGTTTGGATAAAGGATTAAAATAAAGATTCCGGTAAAGGATTCGGATTTAAGGATTCGAATAAAAATTCAGATAAAGGGTTTGGATAAAGGATTAAAATGAGGATACGGATAAAGGATTCGTATTTAAGGATTCGAATAAAGATTCGGATAAAGGATTCGGATCAAGGGTTTGGATAAAGGATTAAAATAAAGATTCGGGTAAAGGATTCGTATTTAAGGATTCGAATAAAAATTCGGATAAAGGATTCGGATAAAAGGTTTGGATAAAGGATTAAAATAAAGATTCGGATAAAGGATTCGTATTTAAGGATTCGAATAAAAATTCGGATAAAGGATTCGGATAAAGGGTTTGGATAAGGGATTAAAATAAAGATTCGGATAAAGGATTGGGATAAAAATATCAGAAGACCCGAAAAAGACAGGAGAGAACAATAGCTAAAACTTTGTATAGATAACAACCAAGATAAAAACATAAATGATAACTGCTCACCCCAAAAATGAATGTTTCATTAAACATTGATACAATTTCGTTAGGTTGGTTGCTCGCCATGTCACTATACACTCCACTTGACATTTTATTTTTAATCATTTCATCCCAAAATGTAAACCACATCATAACTGAACCTATCTACTCTTATTGTGGATAAAAAAAATTAAATAAATGTAAAATAAATTGATAATAAAAATTTCAGTGATTAGGAGGGGGGCATTAAAAGTATAGGATTGAAGTAGAATTTAAAAGTATCCAGAAGCATAATCCTAAACAGAAAACAAGTGATAAACCTCTGCTTCTGTTCAAAAGACCGGGGAGGAGTGTGAACCGGACGATAGGATTGATATTACATTAATTTATTTTTCTTTCACTTCGAGACGGCATCTGGAAAGATTACGAAATGGATTTAAATTTTAATATTATTTTTAATTTTTTTTTAAGTAAATGTTTACATCGCAATTCCTTTTTTTAAATTTTTTGTAGAATAAACAAAGTAACAAGCAAACAAATATTTTATTCCATTTTGTGGTTTTTGAGAAAGTGTAAAAAAAAAGAAAAAGAGAGAGAGAAAGCGAAAGAGAGAGAGAAAGTCAGAAAAGCAGAAGAAAGAGAGAGAAAGAAAGAGAGAGAGAGAAAGAAAGAGAGAGAGAAAGAAAAAAAGACAAAAAAACAGACAGAAAAAGACAGAAAAAAAAAAAAAAAGAGAGAGAAAGGAAAGAGAGAGAGAAAGTCAGAAAAGAAGAAGAAAGAGAAAGAAAGAGAGAGAGAGAAAGAAAGAGAACGAGCGAACGAAAAGAAAAAAGACAAAAAACAGACAAAAAAGTGAAAAAAAAGAAAAAGAGAGAAAGAAAGAGAGAAAGTCAGAAAAAAAAGAAGAGAAAGAAGAGAGAGAAAGAAAAAGAAAGAGAACGAGCGAGAAAGAAAAAAGACAAAGAAACAGACAGAAAAAGTGAAAAAAAAGAAAAAGAGAGAGAGAAAGCGAAAGAGAGAGAGAAAGTCAGAAAAGCAGAAGAAAGAGAGAGAAAGAAAGAGAGAGAGAGAAAGAAAGAGAGAGAGAGAGAAAGAAAGAGAACGAGCGAGAAAGAAAAAAGACAAAGAAACAGACAGAAAAAGTGAAAAAAAAGAAAGAGATAATATATGTAGGGGGTTTGTTGTTGACGAAGCACGTAAGAAAATAAGGTCATAAAAAATAGGATGCGCAAAATATTTTCTAGGAAAAAAAAGTTTTGATATTTCGTCACAAATAAAAAAAGCGAAATTTCGTTTTAGGTGATATAAATTGTTATTTAAGACAAGCTTAAAATCCGCCCTATCAGGCGGCAATTTAGATAGCTGCTGTAGAGGGCTCTTTGACTATGCCTTCGGCTTGTTCAGGAATTTGAAAGTCCCTAAGTCTTTGCATATTCTAGGCATTGGGAACTCTCCTGGCTGCCGTATGATCTGGGTTTTCATTTACACGGGGCTTTCTTTTCCTCGCTGCAGCCTTGTCTCCTTTGATTGCAATCTGGTTCTCTGTTAGCGGAGATTTCTTTTTGCGAGCCATACTGCTGCCGTATGCGATAAGCAACAATCGCATTTAAGTATTGCATTAATATTTAAGCTTAGCTTTTAAAAGTTCAACGATAATTTTTCTGTCGCCACTTAAAGACTATTTAACCTATGTAGCTCCTTATTTTCCGTATATGCAATTATTTCATTTCATCGGTGACTTTCGGTGGATTTCGCAATTAATTTCGATTATTCCCAAATTTATAAAAAATGTTTTCGTACAAAAAATTCGACGCAAAAAAAAAAATAACGTAAAAAATCGCCGAAAACAATTGGAGTAATGAAAACTTGAGAATCCAAAATTTCAGGATTACGAGTCTGGATCCGTCCTGGAATGGTTTTAATTTGCTCACGGAGTTGGTCTGATTCCAAAATAGTATAATAATATGTTGTGTTGGGTTACGGCCTCTAGGAGTAAAGCTGAAAAAGTGTGACACACTGACATTCACATTTACTTATATATTGGTCAAAATTCAGTAAATAAATGTGTCGGGCGACAAACTTATTGATCCACTTCCGTATATTTATAATAATAAATAAGTACATAAATAATAATAATAATAATAATAATAATAATAATAATAATAATAATAAAATGTGGCATATGGGAACATCAACAATCCCTGTTGTAGTTGGAGCCTAGGATTGGTTGGAAAAGATTGCAGTAGACCAATTGAAAGGATTCCTGGAAGTCCATGCCTCAAGGAGATACAAAAAATTGTTCTGACAAGTACAGCCCACACCTTACGAAGGGCTTTATCTATGTAATTTAATTAATTTCATGACGCCATTTCTAACCTTAGGTCCCTTGGCGAGACCCGGAAAGAAATGTGTAAACGCCAGAAATCAAAGAAAATAAAAATAATAATAATAATCCTATATTAAGAAATCCTTCAGATGTCCGCGCTGCTTTGGCTCAGCAAATATTCTGCGAAAAGTGCCATATGTTTGAGGTCGTAGGGAGGACACCCATAATGCAAAATCTCCAGTCGAAAACGAAAAATCATGCGAGAAAAGAAAATAATAATTGTCGACAATGACTCAGCTTAGATTTTTTTTTATTATCTATAAATTGTGATACCTATATGGGAATGGTAGTTTGGCTGAATGTTGGGAAAAGTTTTCTTTCTCTCGTTCTCTTTATAGATAGATAAAGAAATAGAGAAATGCGCATGCGTCAGTGAAAGTTTTTCGAATGACAATTTAAAAACTGAAATGTATTCGTGATTCATGAATGATTCATAATCTAACGAATGGCCTTTTGCCACCCTGATTAATCTCTACGTAATCGCCACATTTAAATTGCAGTGCACAAATTAAAACGCTGACAGAAATGGCAGCTCTGATATTTATGATTTTATATATGAAAAAATAATAATGCATTAATTGAGGCTTTACGAGTTACATTCAGTTTATGTGTGGTTGTCCGTGCACACACACATATGGTTGCACGGACACCCACATATATGGTTGCCTGTAAACACATATATATGGTTGCCCGGACTCGCACAAAAACACATATGCACACGCGCAGACAAGACCGTTGTGCACATGCGCACACACTGATTACTTGAATATAAAAAAAAGTAAAATAAAATCATACCATGAAAAAATTAAAAATACACGAAAAACGTAGAAAACATAAATCGACTAGATTCTTTATCTATCTATCTATCGGTCTGTTCATTATCTCTCTCTTTCTCTCTCTCTCTCTCTCTCTCTCTCTATATCTATATATATATATATATATATATATATATATATATATCTGGTCATCTTGGTCTATCTATCTATCTATCTATCTATCTATCTATCTATCTATCTATCTATCTATGTTCATATCTATCTGTTCATGTATCTATAGATAGATAGAAATTTATCTATTCCATCATCGTCTATTCATATGTATGTATGTATGTATGTATCTATCTATCTATCTATCTATCTATCTATCTATCTAAGTCTCTTCATTTCTAAGTGTATCTCTGTCTATCCCTCTATCTTGGTCTGTTCATTATGTCTCTCTCTCTCTCTCTCTCTCTCTCTCTTTTCTCTCTCTCTCTATATATATATATATATATTATAAATTGATTTATTTAAAATATTAAATATATATATTATAAATTGATTCATTTAAAATATTATAAATTGATTTATTTAAAATATTAAACCATATTTTAAATAAATCAATTTATAATATTAATGCTCTGTAAATTTACATTGAGCACTATTTTGTAAAAGTAAAAATATCTATAAGAACATCGGATTATATATCTTACTGTTCTTTCTTTATATATATATATATGTGTGTGTGTGTGTGTATGTGTGTGTTGTGTGTGTATATATATATATATATATATGTATATATATATATATTTCATCTTGGTCTGGTCATATCTATCTATCTATTTATCTATCTCTCTGTTCATGTATCTATAGATAGATAGATAGATAGATAGATAGATAGATAGATAGAAATGAATACGATGTGATTCATACAGCACACTCATATATAAGATTTTCAGGTGTGTGTGTGTGTGTTACATATTTTGATGTTATGTATAGCCATGATCACTCATGTTTTAACACAGAACATAGAAGAAAATTTAAGCATACTTGTTTAGGCATTGATCACGGGATATTTAATAGACTGATAGATAGATCTGAATAGGCTAACAATATATATATATATAGACACACACACACATATATATATATATATATAGAGAGAGAGAGAGAAGAGAATAAATATATATATATATATATATATATATATATATATATATATATATATATATATAGATAGATAGATAGATAGATAGATATGAATAGTGAGATAGATAGATAAATAGACAGATATGAATAAACTAACAATATTTATATCTATATCTATATCTATATATATATATATATATATATATATATATATATACATGATTTTCTCTGTGTGTGTGAGTGTGCTTGCGCATGTATCCCGTATTTTACAAGATAGATATTATATTCTGTAACGATTTGTGACCCGGAGATTATTATTGCACCAACCACTCAACCTCTGGGACCTGTTTTGCGTTCTGAATTCTGTGACAGGCATCGCCTTTATCGCTACAGTAGCCCGATACATTAAATGAAAGCCTCTTTTCTTATTGGCAAGATCGAACGGAAATTCAACGGTAGATGGATCTGCCCAAGCAGGCAATTTCAGTTACAGACCTGAACTTCAATAGAACTGAGTGTTTGTTTGACATATCTGAGGCCGTCAGACCCTAGGTGAACGGAAACACCCCGATGATACCCGGGTTCAATGGATTGTCTTTTTCTTCTTCTTTTTTTTTATCAATGTCGCCTTTTGTTTCTGTGTCTTAGTATAAAAATTTCGACTCAACCTAATTTCACTTCGCAGTCAGATTGTATGCACATACACAGATAAAGAGAGTTCGATCTTCAACTTGTCTTTACAACACACTAATCTCGGCTTAGTAATGTTATTCTCGTCTGTGCAGGTAACGTCACCATTATCAGCAAAGAAAGTGGAACGAGCGAGCTGAGTTCAAACTCCAGCCTATGCGGCTGCGTTTACTTTTCCACTGATAGGAGGAGAATTAATCAATAATTATACATAAAATAGTAGGGTAGACACTGCTCTCATAACCGTGGGTGGTAATAAAAGAACAATTCTAATAATAAAAAAACAATTCTGATGTCAAAACCGCGGTAACAAGTGAACGTAAATGATGCAGAAATAGAATCTGGGGAGAGTCATGATCAACAAAGGAATTAAAAAAAATAATAGATGTATATATGTTATTTAAAAGTTAATTTTAATGGATTCTCGTATTTTGGAAGACGCTCCGTTTATTTATTAAGCAGTATATTTATTCTACTTTCGTCTACAGGCCTGAATATTCGAGAAATCTTAGAGAAAATTATGCTTTCTCCGATTCAAAAGCACGGCAGATCTAATGACGGTTTTTACCCCTCGCGAAACGCAGGTTCAAATCCTGCCGGAGACAACATATTTTTCTCTAATAAGATTTCGAATGGTAGACAAAAATAAATAAATATACTGTTTCATAAATAAGCGGAACGTCTACTGAAAGTCGAGTATCCACTAAAAATGATGTTTAACTAATAAAAATCTGTAGGAAATCGATTCTCTTTGTTTATATATATATATATATATATATATATATATATATATATATAAAAAATATGATTCCATCGCTACATAAGAGTTCTCATGTTTCAAAGCAAGAGCCGAAAACTTCTTATGTAGCGATGGAATCATATTTTTAAATAAATAATTATATAATAATAATTATATTTATGCTCTACTTTTGTATCGAGAACTATTTTTAAAAAATAATAACAAAAATACTAAAGAACTTTGGATTATTTACCTAACGAGTTCTTTCCTATTTTCTATATATTTTTACACACACACACACACACACATATATATATATATATATATATATATATATATATAAAAAAAAAAAAAATATACACTGGTTCAAAATAGCGCATATTTTTTTCTTCATTGGTAACACAACTTTGAGTTTCATGCAATCGTCAGGTACTGATTAAAAACTAACCATTGTCAAGTTCAAATATTGATATTTATTTGATGATGATTGTTTAAACATGGCTTATACGTGGTACAAGTTTGGGGCACCAGGTGCGGATCGAACTCACTATTCAGCTGTAATTGATCTAGCGAGACAAGCTTGCTAACCATTACACCATGTTGAAGTGTCCAATAGCGTATTGTTATGATGGCGGATCAACTAAAACAAACTATATGCACTTCCATATATCTAAATACAAGCATATATAATTTAAATGTAACTGATTTATACTAGTATCTGTCTATATTTCTGAGATGAGGTATTATGTACACTATTTACATTAATCGGACTATTATCCTCATCTTTTGTCCTTGAGAACACATGGCACAGTGGATAAAGGCATTAGTTAGATTCAGTAACAGGACCCAAAGAGTGTGAGTTCAATACCCGGTTAAGGCAGTGGAGAACTTGGAGAGGGGAATTAACAGGAGATAACTGATAACTGACATCCATTAAACATGGCACGTAGAACTAGAACAGTCTACTCCAGGGAGCGAAATAAAGGGTTCAGTTCGACATTCCAACCACCTGAAGAAGGCCGGAGCGTACAACGGCCGAAGCGTTGTAATAAATATGGAGACAAAGATGAGGACAATAGTCCGAATAATGTAAATAGTGAGTTGTACTGCTTGCATTTTGGAAAACTTCTGTTTAGAAGATTGCCGACACCAGAAAAAAAAACGTATTTTACTTCAAGAAATTATTGGAATGAAATTAACGAAAATAAAATGTTGAAACAAAAATTCTTTTAATGATGACGCTCGTTCGTCGGCGAAACATATCAAAATAAAACTTTCCCAAATTGTCGTATATATTTACCATTCTGTTGAATTCTCATTCAAACTTTAGTTATATATTGGAAAACGATATATAAATTTTTATATATCAAGAACAACTTAGGAATATCTATGATAAAGTGGAATTTCTTTTTTTTTTTTTTTTTACGTTTGACGCGTTCCATCCTTCCGGACGTCATTGGACTAAAGTGATGTTTATATTTGATGCGGACTATACATGTGCATGAAGCAAGTGGGGGAAGGGCATGCTGAAATATTTAAATTTTAAATTAAGTTAAAAATTTTAATATGTTTAACCGATTTCATTTAGTTTCTTTTTGCTTGTGTTTTTACCAGTTTTGTTATTGCGCATGCGCATGCGCATGTGTCATTGCATTTTGTCATTAAATATACCACAATGTCTTAATAGATCTGCCAAGTGTTGTAAGAACCTGGATGTGAACATGCTGTTGATGATCTAGTAGTTACTCTCTCTCTCTCTCTCTCTCTCTCTCTCTCTCTCTCTCTCACACACACACACACACACACACACACACACACACACACACACACATATATATATGTTGTCAGACAGACTGTTTCACAGTATCACAGCTCATCAGTGTGGCTAGAAATCCGATTGCTTCAAGTCGGGATCGAAACCCAAATGATATGGCATCAGTCGGAGATTTTACCCCTGAGCTATTTTACGTACCTATTCTGCGAATAAACACGCCAATGACCGAGAGGGCTCAATTCATAGAAGAGCTTTGCAGTATTAGCAGTAGTAGTCATTGTTTACAAATTCGCGCTTCCCGTCAGAGTGCTCGACCGGTATTAAATTTTGCAGGTGCGTATATATATATATATATATATATATATATATATATATACAAATCAAATGAAGAGCCTTCTCACTCCTGTTGGAGGAACTCTTCCCTGATTGACAATGCGGATTGGTGAGGCTATTTAACTCATAGTTAATTCAGTTGTACCAGTCTATCCTACTATTCGCCCATAATTGGGAAAGATGAAGAAAAGATGGACTCATGCCTTCGTAAGTAAATACGTAAGTAAATATATCGAACTCGGCTCTCCGATTCCACAGTTCAATCCGCCATCCATTACTCCACGCCTCATATCCATATAATGTGTAACTATTTATATATAGTCATTTATAAATGTTCATATGTGTGCAGATATGTTACAATACAGTATTTGTTTGTGTACACGCGGATGTGCGCATGTGCAAAGTTGAATCAAAATCCGACGGAATAGTAAAATTATAATAATAAAAGTAAATTTATAATAATATTAGTAAAATTGTAATACGCTTAATACCCTTGTGCGCCACTGAAATTTCTGTGATTACAATTTTGACTAGGAAAACGCCATTTTAATGTAAATATAATTTACTCAGATAAAAATGTATCGAAAGTACAATAATCTATGAATCACCTACAGTTAATACATAACGGGCTATTTCAGTCCATTGCCCGTTTTTTTGCTAAATTAGGGCTGAAACAATGTAGGATAATTGAATTAGGGTTGAAACAGTGTGGGATACATGAATTAGGGCTGGAACAATGTAGGATAATTGAATTAGGGTTGAAATAGTGTGGGATATATGAATTAGGGCTGAAACAATGTGGGATATATGAATAGGGGCTGAAACAATGTGGGATATATAAATCTTAAACAACAACAATAAATAAGTAAGTAAAATAAAAAATGAGTTGAAATTAGTTAAAAGACTAATTTCTATAATGATCAAGTTGAAATAGAAATCAACCGTTCGGATAATTAAGGTTTTATTATGTTTGTTCTTTTGAAAGAAAATTCTTTTGTTGATAACGTCAGTTCATCTCTAAAATACGTGCAAGTAAAAATTTTCAAAATTTCTGTATATCAGAACAATATTACTAATTTTTTACACTCTGTCATTCAATTGAGTTATATATATATATATATATATATATATATATATATATATATATATATATATATATATATATATGAATGAGTAGATAAAGAATAAATTGGAAACGTTTAGCAATCTATCATGTTTCAATTTATTAAAAGTTAATCAGGTAATGAGATATGGAGAAAAAGATATAAGCAATGCTGGTATTTTTTTTAAAATTTATTTTGTTTGATTTTCACTGGTTAATCAGGTTTCACGAGCACTTGACTTGTTAAACGAACATTAGTATAATCGTGGTGTTCCGAATTTAAAGAGATATGAGGCGTCCATTCGAAGTTATATATATATATATATATATATATATATATATATATATATCTGTGTGTGTGCGCGCGCGCGTATGTATGTACGTAGAGAGAAAGAAAACACATATATATATATATATATATATATATATATATTTTATTTATATATATATTTGGTTTTTATATATATATATATTTGGTTGGATTGATGTGAGTTTTGACCCTGGGTTTCACGCTTTAAGGAAAAGCGTGAAACAGGGTCATAAACT
>CAHIKZ030000787.1:1745000-1765000 GCA_903632075.3 Acanthosepion pharaonis | reverse complement strand
ACTAGCCTTGAAAAATAAATTATGAAATTAAAAAAAAATTTCTTTAAGTTTTTATTATTATTATTATTATTATTATTATTATTATTATTATTATTATTATTCTGTTGACGTGCGGCGGGGTATAATAGTGTCTCATGGGTAGGAAAGGCTCTTTAAACTTTGTCGTCAGCCACACTCCTCCCACTAGAGATGTTGTTTCCCTAAAATGGCTGGTAGTTGTGCAATCTTAAATTCACTATATATTATGAATGAATGGTTCAATCAAAATATTGAAAATAACGGCGGGAATAATACTAGAACCACTGGCGAATGTATTCCGTTCGGCATATTATTATTATTGTTGTTGTTGACTGTGAAAGCAGAAATCCAAACACGGTGTACAAATATATGAAGCCCAACAAACCCAACTTGATAGCCGATTTCATAATGGTATGCATGCATCAAATATATTTATTATTATTATAATTAATATTGAATTAGATAGGAGTTCGCTAACAAAATAACCCGATAAATGTTATTTTTAGTGGATACCCATATTTGAATAGATGCTCCGTTTATTTATATTCGTCTATCGGCCTAAATATTCGAGAAATATTTAAAAATATATAATAATAATAATAATAATAATAATAATAATAATAATTATTATTATTATTATTATAATGACATCCACGACAATGATGATGATAATTACTGCGATGACGACGATGATGGTGATGATAATGACCATTGTATTGGCTATGATGATGATGATGATAACCGACGACTCTGATTCTATTTCTGATGATTATTATCATTATTATTATTACGATGAGGTTAGTGATAACTAAGATAAGGACAATTATTATTATTATTATTATTATTATTAATATAGAGATGATCATGATGATGATTACAATGAGAGCGATGACGATTATGATAGTGATGATGATGAGGTGGTGGACAATGATTATTACGATGTTGATAATAATGTTTTTACGATGACGATTATTATTATTTCTACGATGAGGATCATTACAATAATAAATAATGGCGATTATTATTATTATTATTGTTATTTTTATTACGTTGACGACGATTATTATTATTATTATTGTAATTTTTATTACGTTGACGACGATTATTATTATTATTATTATTGTAATTTTTATTACGTTGACGACGATTATTATTATTATTGTAATTTTTATTACGTTGACGATTATTATTATTATCATTATTGTAATTTTTGATACGTTGACGACGATTATTATTATTATTGCAATTTTTATTACGTTGACGACGATTATTATTATTATCATTATTGTAATTTTTATTACGTTGACGACGGTTATTATTATTATTGTAATTTTTATTACGTTGACGACGGTTATTATTATTATTATTATTATTATTATTGTTGTTGTAATTTTTATTGCGTTGACAATGATTATTATTATTACTGTAATGATGACTACGATGACGATGACAGTGATGATGACGATGATGATGATGTAAGAGAAATTAAAACGGTATTTTTATTTATACTTTGTTTCTCATTTTAATTAAGAGAAAGAGAATTCTGCCGAAAATAGAAACTGTAAATTCTATATCACGATTTAGTGAACGTTTGCAATCAAATTGAAATTAACGGATTTGTGATTAAAGAAGTCAATTTTACAATCGGCGTTACTTTGCCAGAGAATCTTCAGAAAAAATTGTTTAAAAATATATATTATAAACAGTTTCCCTAAACCAACATATTAAATGAAACCTTCAAAAAAGTGCCTACCGCAGTTAGTTGGTAAGTACTTTGGTAGATCAGTTCACTTACGTAAAAAGGCGGATTCCCACTGGATGTACCACTACTGTGTCTTCTTGTCTCACTAAACTAGACAGACTTCGTGGCTGAAATAGTTGGATATTTCCCCCTGTGGGAAAGGTTGGTGTTCGATCCCAAGTAAAAGCCAGAATTTGGAATACTAATTTATTAGGCAAGTAGGAAGACTACGTGTATATTATTATAAATTTTATTATAGCTCTCTTTTTCTCTCAATCTCTCTTTAAGTTAATTTGTCTGTAAAAAGAACTGCCTTATCCCCGATTAAAGGTATACATTCGATCTAACCGATGATAGCAATTCCGTGAAAATTTAAATCTATTTAAATCTTGTATCCAAAAAAATGAAAATAACACTGACATCTCATTTTATTAGAAATACAGGGTGCGATGGATAAATTGTCCTCTAAATGAGGCAAAAATGAAAATAACACTGACATCTCATTTTAACATAAATATTTACCAAAATTACACCAAAAACATATTGAAATACTAAAGAGTAAATTTATTCAATAAAACCGCCATTGGCTTGAACCAGGGCGTCCAGTCAGTCAGTATGTGGCATACGTGGTAAACGCTTAGGCGATCATGTATCTTTCGATACATGAATGACGAAGTAAATTTTTTTCCCGCAGTAGGTTGCCATTTCTTTCTGCGGTAGACCAGTTGCCATCCAAGGCTATAGAAGCCGGTCTATTTACCCATAGCTGGTGGGAGAAGAAGACGTTTCATACCTTTCCCAAGGGTATTAGCACGTAAGTGAATGTAATGGATTCGACTGGAATTCAAACTCGGCTATCAAATTCCTCAATCCGAGCGCTATCCGTTACTCCACCGTGAGGACCTCAGAATCTCCTGCAACTCTTCTGGACTGTCTCCTTGTTTAAGTTGGTGAATACTGCCATAATCCTTGCCTTCAGTTCATCTTTGGTATTACGGGGAGTTTTGTTGGTCTCTCACTCAACTGCGCCCCACACATAATAATCAAGGGGTTTGCAGTCTGGTTAGGTGGCCAGATGTAAGCGGTGATGTGGTCCCAGAAATTGTCTGACAGTCATGATTGGGTTCTCCTTCTTGTGTGGCATAGTTCAGAGTCCTGTTGCCAGACATAGGGTCTTCAAGCAGCCACGATCATGACCCAGGGCTGCACTACCTCCTCAAAGCACTTAATGTAGGCCTCCGTGTTGAGTCTGAGGGTCTCACCAACAAAATCGGGAGTTCTTTTCAGAACGATCAAAGTGAGTTCTCTGAGCTGCTGTACCTTTGTAATCACCATTAGACTCTTCCAACTCTTTCCGAATCCTCAGATTGACACACAAACACTTTGAAATGTTTGTATTAGAGCTTCCGGTGCGATTGCCAAGCAATAGAACCTGTCATTTCCAAATTTCTGGCGGAGTAAATCGCGACAATGACGTGTTTATCTAAAAATAAATACGTCTAAATTCACCAATGGCTTAGGGGTAGAGTCCAAGACTGATACGAAATCAGTCAGGTTTCGATCCCGGCTTGAGGCAATCGGATATCTAGCCAAACTGATGAGCTGTGAAACATCAAGAAACAGTCTGTCTGTGGATGACTATATATATATATATATATATATATATATATATATATATATATATATATATATATATGTGTGTGTAAGCGCGTGCGTGTGTGTCTGTATATAATAGTTTGTGTCGAGAGGTAGCTGGCTAGAGAGACTTTGTGGGCGCACAGTACTTTTCTATGTCACCAGCAGTATGTATGTACAGATAAATAGAGTTAGTGTGTGTACAGTTTCTGTCATCAGAATTGGTCACTAAATTGATGTGCGTGTATGTATATATATTGAGGAACCATAGATAGATATTATTTTTCTATGGGATCAGATCTGGGCACTCTCTCTCTCTCTCTCTCTCTCTCTCTCTCTCTATATATATATATATATATATATATATATATATATATATATATATATATATTCGATTCGAGGAATTTTTAAATAAAAGATTATATGAACACAAAAGGAATCTTTTTACAAAACAACACACTTAATGAAGAAGTTGTTCACCGCAATGTGTCTGAATATAATTCAGAAATGCTGCTTTAATTAAAAAGCAATTTACTAAGACGAAAGTGTATCGAATGTGTTTTTATCGCCAGATCATTGGCAGTAAATTGGTGTCGAGGTTCTTACAATATCTTTACTCTTTTTGACAGATCTTCTCTTTAACGCAATATTGGATACTTATTAATAAAGGTGATAAAAACTATAAACAAAAAAAAAAAAAACAACAAGCTGAATGAAATTATTTCGACACACACACACACACACACACACACACACACACACACACACACATATATATATATATATATATATATATATATATATATATATAATAAAGAATTTAAATTTCAAATTTTCAGACTTCCAGCATTTTCAGTGTTTTCTATCTGTGCATAATTATAACCAATGTTTTTTTGTTATTATTTTCCCCTCTTCTTCATACGCATATATAATTAGATCAACAAAAACACCACTTTAGTTCGATGAAAGAAAGACGCCACACACAAAATGCTTTTTCTACTTTTTAATTATATATATATATATATATATATATATATATATATATATATATATATATATATATATATATATATATATATATATATATATATATATACTAGGCAAATTACATACATATATATGTGTGTGAGTCTTTGTGTGTGTGTACACATACATATAAACTTACTAGGATATTGTATAATGAAAATATTTTATGCCATTATTAAGGTTTTACTCGTAGCTTAAGTGGCTATATAATATATATATATATATATATATATATATATGTATGTATGTATATATTTATAAAGAAATAGATAGATAGATAGATAGATAGATAGATAGATAGATAGATAGATAGATAGATAGAAAGACTGTCAGAAAAGCAGATAGAAATTGACTAGACATACAGATATATCTTCTTTCGGCAAATTTCACTTCACCCTAAGCAAGGCAATAACGGCACTAAATTAGAAGGGATTACTGAATGAGAAATAGAAAACATTATTAATAAGAATGAACAATACAAGAACAAGAATTAAGAGAACACAACATATTGATGACATTACATTTATATATATATATATATATATATATATATATATATATATATATATATATATATATATATAGATAGATAGATAGATAAAGAAATAATAGCTAGATAGATTTTGTGTGTGCATTGTACTTTTCTAAGATTTGTCCAATAAACCGAAAGGTGAAAATAAAATTTTACCTCATTTTAAAAATGATAAAAATTCATAAATTATTTATGTTTTTTATTTATTTTAACGCGAATATATCTTTTGATGACCATAAAATAATTGCATTTTACTCAAAATTGTTTGACTATTTCTTTGGTAAACTAGTTAATAATAACTGACAATAAATGACAATCTTCTAATAACTGATTGATTGGTTTTGGTTTTTACGTCTCACCAACCCTTAACTATGTTATTACTATTAATAAAACTGTTCATTATTATTACTATTCATATTTAGAAATACCCTTTATTTATTATCAGTAATATATTATTTAAAAATTATAGATAAACCGTTAAAATTTAAATCTAAATTCACTAAAATTTGAATCCTTGCACCCATCTCCTCTGATTATAGGGGAAAAAAAAACATGAATTTATCTCTTCACGATTTTGAACTATATTTGCCGGTTTTCAAATTATAACGGAGGCAAGGGTTTTAGTTTGGATAAAAAGCAATTTAATGTTTATTTTTAAGTCAACCAGGGCATTTTATCTTGGAACGCAATCTGTAATAAAAACTTTTCAATGTATTCTTACACTAAAATAATATACAACGAATTTCTTTACTAAAATAATTTTCAATGATTTTTTCTCAAATAATTTTTAATGTATTCCTATACTAAAATCATGTTCAATGAAGTTCTGTATTAAAATAATATTTAACGAATTTCTGTACTAAAATCAATTCCAATATTTTCCGATAGAAAACAATGTTCAATGAATTCCTATTTTAAAATAATATTCAATGAATTTTTCTACAAAAATAATATTCAATACTTTTCGATGGAAAATCAGTTTCAATTAATTTTTTCTATTAAAATAATATTCAAAACTTTCGAATGGAAAATCATTTTCAATGTATTTCTCTGCTTAAATAATATTCAATGAATTTCTTTATTAAATTAATTTTCAATATTTTCCTATAATAAAATCATTTTCAATGAATCTGTGTATTAAAATAATTTTAAAGCCTTCATATCATACAGTTATTAGTACTATGTTTATATTATAATAATGTTTATATTATAAATTTAATGTACTGTTCTGTCATTAACACGTCTCTTAATAATGTTTCTTTTTCTTATTTTTAATACAATTTCTACAGTAAAATAATTTTCACTTCATTTATATTAATATGCCGAATAACTCTATTCTATAATTAATTCTTACTTTTATTCCTATCCACTGACAATCGCTTTCTTCCTAATTTTAAATGTATTTCTACAGTAAAATAATTTCTATAGTAAATTTTCTTTCAGTTAATTTTGCTAGCAAAATTATCAAGTTTTTTGTAGTCATATAATATAATTCAAGGCAAGAATTGTTTATTGAATTTAAAATATTTTAAATGTATCAATATAAAACTGAATATGATTATAAAAAACTACTTAAATAGTCAATGAAAAATTAAGTCCAGCGATCAAAAGAAAAAAAAGAAGGAATTTTAGTATATTTGGTATGTAGTAGTATTCATTACACCTTTACCAATTTATTATAAAAATACGCCATTCTGTTCATTGTGGAAAGACAACGTTATTCAGCATCTTGCGTTCATCTGACTCCAACTTGGTGACGTGGAATCATCCGCTTGGTGTCATCCCTTTCTATTTCCCATGTACAGTTGCTTTCCCGCCTTCTCCTGGAAAAAATTCCTTTCGCTATTGATTCGAAATTTCACGGGGCGGATTTTTCAAGCTTAACACCTACGTCTGCTGAAATTAACAAATAGGATAGTATTTAAGAAGAAGAATCCATTAACAGAGGCTATTTTTATCTTTTTTTCAGCTGCACGAGATATGTTTGAAACAGTGTATGTATGGACGTAGCTGTGAATATCTGCGCGTGTGCGCATGTATGTGTGTAATGTCGCCACAGACGGAAAGAAAGAATGAAATACAGGAATAAGGAAGGAAATGCAGAAAGAAAGAAAGAAAGAAAGAAAGAAAGAACGAAAGAAAGAAAGAAAGAAAGAAAGAACGAAAGAAAGAAAGAGTAATTATAAACTTTGTATGATGCGAGCGTATAAAATGACTGAATATTTTTAGTGTCATGCGTCTACATATTCTTAAGAATTGTAAAGATTCTTCTTCTTCTTCTTCTTCTTTTGGTCTGTATTGGTCGATAATTTTCTAGTCAATAACAAAAAGAAAAAAATAAATGATAGAGAGAGAGAGAGAAAGAGAGAGAGAGAACAAATTTAACAATGTAACTTGCAATCGCGCATATGACTTGAATAATTCACAGAAAAACCAATTGATTTAATGTTTAATTCAGCAAAAAGTTTATTTTTTTAGATATGAAAAGCACATAGACAATGATGCGGTTAGAGATTTTAACCAGGTTGTTCAGTCCATTCATCTATTAAATTACACGCCATTTTTCGTGTCCCGACAGGAATTACATTTATCAAAATCAGTTCACCAAACAAAAGCATTTTCTAGGAATTTTACGGTTTTTGAGCTAGCTATTATTTTGGTCCGTAGGTTCTTGGGAATTTTGCGTAGCATCTCGTACACACACACACACACACACACACACATATATATATATATATATGTGTGTGTGTGTGTATTTGTGTTCGCGCGTCAGGCTAAATGACAGGTGCTACATGTGTGTATTTTGTGATGTCAATAAACACTCGTTGCCACCTTTGCAATGCCAACGAATACTCGTTGTCACTTTCGTAATACTTGTTGTAGTAGAGACTTTATAATCACAGCTACAACTATATTAACGCCGTTGAACAATACTGGTGTCAGACGTCTTCGAATAACACTCACACTAATAATACTTGCTCGATAATACTCGCTCGAACAGTAATCCATGAAGTGATCTGAATAGATAAATAGCATAGTGAATAGAGTAGAGAATAGCGGCCCGTATAGTATAGCGGATAGACTAGAAAGAGTGATCAATTAGACACACGATACCTCCGATATATGCGTTTCCTTTATGGTCACGGATCTACTTAATTCAATAATGAGATCGCCTGTATTTGCTCACTGGCGATCTATGTTCAAACTCAAGTGTCGGTAGCGACTTTTATTCCTATATAACAATCTCTAGTTATTTATTGAGCACTTTTTGTTAAAAATTCTGAGGCATTTAGAATATGCTAAACTCGAGTAATCACGTATTCGGATATATATATATATATATATATATATATATATATATATATATATATATATATATATATATATATATAAAAAACGAAGAGTAAAATTTCAACGTTCAGAACATTAATTTAAAACAGGGCTCAATACAAAATTAGAGCAATAAATATTTAATTATTATGCACTGTTACATTAGAACTTGTACATACCCACTACAAAACTGTACATCTTGCTTCAACGAAAAATTAACGTCTCTTCAGGTGGGAAACCATGATGGTACTCAAGAGTGGTATGTACATGCATAATATATATATATATATATATATATATATATATATATATATATATATATATATATATCCGTAAATTGTAGCATACAAGTCGATTTTTCAAGCCCCAAAAATCATTCCAAAACTAGGTGTCGACTTATATGGCAGGTATAAAATACAAACCTTTGCCACCGAGTTGTAAACAAGTTGGACAGTACTCCTAACAATTACTGCACACCACTTACTGTACACCCAGCAGGCTGCCACAGATATATCTCACTATATGTTTGGTGAACATATTTGGCATAAAAACAATGAAACTAATATGAAATAATAAAATAGTAATATAATTTTAAATATTCGCTAAGTTATACCGATACAGTATACGGTATTTATATGGTGCGTTGTAGGGTTTTTTTTTTTTACTATTCAATGCATATCGAAAGGTATTATGGTTAGTGTCTCAATAGACAGGTAAATGGTGTGACATTATGTAGATTTGGTACAGGTTATCGTATGCTATAGCCTAACATTCTTTACCTGTAGCCCTAGGTTTTGGGCCACTTGTAGCCTGGCTATATGTTCGAGGATCGATCTATACGGTAGGTGTATACCTAAATCAGAATTTTGAGCTAACCCCTCTCATTCTTCCTTATTGGATTTTTATATATAATAATTTATTATCATTAAATTTTTATGGCAAGGGGCGCGTTTTTGTAGGTCCCCCTTGAGAGGGTGCGGTATTATGGTGTATGGAGGATTGATTGGTGACGGACTATTTTTTTATGGTGAATGTGACAATTTTAATGAGTGAATGGGTCGTGAATCAGATTAGCTAGGTGTAACATAGTTAGTGTTGACCAGCCTCAACCCCTCCCCCTTTTTGTCCTTGTGCCTTAATTATGTATTTTTATACATAATAAATAACAATATCTTGAAGTTGATTTCTACGACAGGTCGACTAATTCGCCGCAATTTACGCTATATATTCTGCGTTTTATATATGTGGATTTCTAGTTTACGCCATCTTATAACAGTTCCACGATCGTTACAGCAAAGAGCTTCAAAACGGAAGTAAAAACATTTTTTAAAAATTCAGTGAACGATTCACCCATCTTTTTCTTTCTTTCTTTTTTTTTTTTTTTTTTTTGACTGTCTATTTAAAGCATGATGAAAAGCCACAGTAAGGTGGGATTTTGCAATTTGAATGTTACTAATTATGTAAAAAAAGATAAGGACAAAAAAAGAAGAATTTTTCAACACGAGCAATGTCGTACAAAGTATTTAAAGGCGGATTACGCGTCCCTTGCTTCGGTGTTCGCTTAAAAGAGAATAAAATGCGTTGATGTTGTCGCCAAGGTGGGTATTAACGAACGGTTTTGCACGCGATGCGACGGAAAACTGACGGCGTGATGGGCACCAAAAATCACGTGCTTTAATCTCTGTTGACAGATAACAAAAATTCTTATGTCAGAGCAAATCTGAATAATAATAACACTGACAAAATCAGGATGAAATACTTTTTGTAATGGGCGGGATCTTTAAGTAGCTTAGATATAGGCACGAGGCAGACACTTTAAACAGTTTAAACAGAATCTTTTATTTTAGGTGCCATGATTTTTAAGGACATGGATGATCATGTCTCACCACACCTTTCATTTATTTTTTAAAGTTAGTTTTCATCCTTTACCATTCCCGTTCTGGGTATGACGATAAACTACATCCGCGTCCTGGGTAAGACGATAACTTATGTCCAACTGCAAGGTCTCTGATCAGGAGGTTTTGAGGAGCGTGGAACCACCTCTTAATTGTGGTGTTCCCATGTCCACTCTGACCCGGGGTGGTAGCACCTGTTAGGGTCCCAGCTATGGGTAAATAGTTAACTGGGGTCAAAACACTATGAAAGTGTAAAAATAGGTTTTAATACCAGAAATAATTTGTAAAAAAAAAAAGAATTATTACAATCAATACATTTTTGAAAAAAAAAAAAAACATTACCAGAAATAGATTTTTGGCAAAAAATATTACCAACACTGAAAATTTTGTCGGCATTAAATAACCCATTGAGGTTGATATGCCGTAAAACAAAACAAACCAAACCAAACCTTTACCATTCTTTAATATCCTTGTTATGCCAGCAGAGAAATCCATTAGCTTATACGCTATTTTCCTGGCTTCTCTCTTCGTCATATTTCCTGTGAGTGTTAAGTTCTTTACGCCCACTTTCCTAAATGATTTCCATAAATTTCACTTCCCACTCTCTGACTGTAGTTATTTTTTTCGTCAAAACTTCCTTGTTCCTCACATGTTATGTCCATGGTATTCACTGCGTTCGTTGGTAGAGTGATGTCTCTGCTGCTTCAAATCTCTTTGCTAACAAGTTGTCCAGCATGTCTTATCATATAAGAGATAAAATATTACATAACAGTCCTGCATTCTTTTTTTTATAATATGATGGTTTACACTGAAACTTATATATTTTCAGATACCCAAACATGGATTAATTAATTCTTTCGTATAATAACTAATCAATATTCATCAAGTTTCATTATCCAGTGTGTTCGTATGGTCGCTGACAACCTGACCAGTTGAACGCCGAGAAGCTATACATTCCTACATAGGACAAATAGAAATGGCAAAACCCATTTGTCACCAGGTCAAACTACAGCCAATTTCCCTCCACTTGTAATCTGGTATTGGTCACATGACCATTGATTTCTCTCTCACCGTCCCGGCAGTTGACTTCAGTCTTGAAAACCCTCAGCTTAGGTTTAATAATTCATGTGGGATCAAATTTTTATTGATATAGATCCATCCATTTGTATTTCTTTGTATAACTATTTACTGGGTTTATCTTAGGCTGGCACAAGGATAAGATAATGGAGAAACCGATGAGGGTGGAGGTCACAGTAGCACAAATGACTTGCTAGCATATTACACAATGGAAAGGCGCCCATTATAGATATTTTTTTATTCTAGTCTGGTAGAAGGACACAAATAATTACGTGCGGTTATATATGAACACCGTTATATGTACTATATTCATCTGAATATAATATGCATTGGTGCCTAAGATACACCGTTATTTTGTAGAGAAAGTTTTTTTTGGGGGGGGGGTAAGTCACAGTCGTACGTGAAAGATTTTATTAAATAAAAATGAAATCTGACACTTAAAAAATTAATATATGCTAGAAATAACTGTAAGCGGTTTTCCTAGTTAAATTTTCTGATTAGTTTAATTTTCTTAAGTTATAATTGAATAAGCCAACGGCGAGTTCTATGACAATAAAATATCCATATAAGTTCCCTTATCACATCGCTAGATATTTGATTTTGCTTTTTACAACTTATCAACCCACTGTAGGCTATTTAAAGCCAGAAAATATTTTTAGATTGTAAGATTTTTTTTTAGATAATAATAGTTTAGTGATACAACTCTTACTAATTAACCCATAGCTGGGGGAGTAGAAGCGGTGGATTCATACCTTTCCCAAGTGTATTTTGCGCTTAACTGAATATAACAAACCTAACTGGAATTAGAACACGAATTAACAATTCCGAGTCAGTATCCATTAGTCCACCCAAACATTCAAAGTTACAGCACCTAGTATCCCTAAGCAGTCAACCATCTAGATACTAACCAGGATTGACGTTGTTTAAATTCAGTGATTATACAGAAACCGATGTTACAACGAGATGTGCAAAAATTATAGGTTTTCCGCTAGGGAAGTTGGTTCACTGTGTTGTGCTAGACAATTTTTCTCTCCAGAATCTATCTTACATATTTATAAATCTACCATTCGTCCTTGTTTTCAGTATTGCTGTCATATCTGGCCTGGTGCTCTTGTTATATATTTAAAGATCCTTGATAAATTCTTAAGAAGAATCTGCAATGTTATAGATTCTGATCTGGTATCTTGGCATCTGTCACCGCTGTAATATGGCTTCCCTGTGCCTTTTGTAGAAATACTTTCATGGCGCGATTGTTCTGCTGAGATTTCCTCTATGGTACCTAGATTAAATTAACTGTTATATTCCGTGTTAATAAGAATATATACTTGAAAAACAAGGTGGATAAAATAAGTAAAGGTTTATTGTAAAAAAACCAGTACAATATGAATAAAGGTAAGAGTTATGCACAAATCAATCCAGTAGTGAGTGCTACTCTTGGAAGGTCGGTAGTTCTCGCATAAGTCTGAGTCATACTCAACAGATCCCAGCTAGTATATTTAGCTACCCCCCCCATGAGGGTTGCATGTGGCACAGGAGCGGTTTAACGCGGGTTCTCCGAGACCGTAGGCTCGGCCAAAAATATGCCCTTTTGAACCCGCTTAAACGGGTTCAGGGGCAGTCTACCTCCCCGAATGAGAGACTGCCCTTCGGCGGAGTCTCGTCCGGGTTCCTCTCTGCCCAAAGGCAGAGAGTTCGACTGTTTAGATGGAACAGATCACAGCTAGTATATTTAGCCACACCCACGAGGGTTGCATGTCGCACAAGGCCAGTTTAATGTGGATTCTCTGAGCACGTAGCCTCGGCCAAAAATATTCCCTTTCGAACTCGCATAAACGGGTTCAGGGGCAGTCTACCTCCCTGAACAATCTCTGCCATTTGGCGGAACCTCGTCTGGGTTCCTCTCTGCCCGAAGGCAGAGAGTTCGACTGTTTAGCTGGAACAGATCCCAGCTAGTCTCCGTAGTCTCTTGATTTACAGATACTTATAGGTAATTACTACTTATAGCGTAGTCACTCATGAGGGTGACAAGTTATTCCATTACAACATTAACCATTTGAGCCTAGCGTCCCTGAACCATTTTAACCCTTTCTCCTGAGTCAAAATTCGCAAATAATTGGTATGCAATGTTTCACGGTAGATATAAAAATAGTTACAAGTGTTTACCCACCGTTCTACCGGTGTCTGGGTATTAAGTCATTTTCTCTAGTGTGTAAATTACTCTCTCGAGTAGTTTGTAACACATTATATCTCATCTCTCAGTTGCGTCTCTGTCTTTGGGCAGAATGCGCTCAGGAGCGGCTCCGTCAAAGAGAGGGGTCGATGCTCGCACTGAAGCCAGCGCAACCGTGTGGCGGGGGCGGCGAGCAATTTTTGTTCCAAGCCCGGGTGTACGCACTCGGGCTCCCTACATTAAACCGACCTTGTTTCACAACAAGGCCTCGTGGGGGTCGAGTAAATACAAAAAAAAGTTACTTTTTCTACCACTGTTCAACTGGTGGCTGGGCATTACGTGATTTTTCTCTACCACCCTTAAAGCGGTGGTCAAGGCTCAAAGCGTTACGCGCAGTATATCATCATTTTATAGTTGAAATTGCTAGCTGTAACCGTAGGTTCTATGCTAACAATTTCTGTGGAACTGTCTTCCAGTTTCGTACTTTCCAGTGAAGTTTTATTTTCAAAAAATTAAATGCAATGTTAATTCTCTTTCTGTACTTATATTATTCTTACTCTTTAATAGTGTTTTTCTTTTCTCATATTCTTTTGCACTTAGTTTTAGTGACTTTGTTGTCTTGCTAGGTGTGAAATGATTAAAAAAATATATAATATTTTATATTTAATAATAATGATCATAATTGGTTACGAAGATTTATAAAACTTTACAAAACACACAATCAGAACAATCAAAGCAAATCGTCGTGACATCGTCATTACAGACGGCAAAGACAAAATCCTTATTAACATGGCAGTCCCTGAAGACTGTAATGTATCTTTGAAGATCTTTAAAAATAAATCTATCAAAATACAAGGACATTGAAATCGAAATCTCAAAAATGTGCCGCATGAGGACATTAACAATTCCAGTTGTAGTTGGAGAAGCCCTCGGATTGATTGGAAAATATTCCAATAGAGTCATTGAAGGAATCCCTGGTAGCCCATGCCTCAAAGAAATATAAAAAAATATACTCACAAGTACAGCTCACACTTTACGAAGGGATTTATCTATGTAAAATATCTGCGTTTTTTTTTCAAAACTGTTCAGTGGAAAATGTTATGCTGCTATTTCTGACCTTAGGTCTCTGGCCGGGACCCGGAAAGAAATGAATATACACCAGATATCAAAGGAAATAAAACAATAATAATAATAATGATGATGATGTTTCGGTCGGGTGATAATGATTATATCTCAGCTCCTACTCACAGGTTAGAGACAAAACTCTTTCCTCAACAGATGAGCTGTTCCAAGCAGGGCTGTCAAAACACACGCACGAACACGCACGCACGCACACACACACACAGATATATATTACACACAGAGAGAGAGAGAGAGAGAGAGAGAGAGATTATTTTAAATGTTTATATCTGCACTTTTGTACTTGAAACATAAACAAGTAATTTTAAATTTAATGGATTTTTTAATCCGACATTAAATCATTTAATTGCTTAATATCGCGTACAAAATTAAAGTCAGCACATATAGACTTCGTTGGATCCCAACGGGAGATGTACATTTCTTATGGCTTCCTGTAGCTTAATGATAAAGCTAGTTTGACCTGAAAGATGTTTCTTTGATTCCCGTCTCGTAGACATTAATTTCGCTGTTTAAAAAATATCGGGTGTCTACTAAAATACGTATAAATAGAGTAAGGTCTTAGCTTTTTACAGGTCCCGGGTACATATTACTTTACTAGATACCGTTTTTCTTAGTCAAATCCTATTCATTTGTACAATTGCTAGTGGATCACCGTTCCTACCCAGTCGTGTCTATTTTTTTACACCGCCTCATTGTTATTATTGTATGGTTGTTTGTGAATGAAGCAGAGAGCAGGGAGGTTGGCATTACCACCGTAGCAGTCGTATTAATGAAGATGATGATGTTAGACATTTAAATTATTACTTTACTATTCGACGTTTTCTTCCTCTTTCTCATCCTATCGCCTCTCTTCACAACAGCGACCATTATGAAAGTCCATAGAATCTTTCTCCTCCTTCTTTTGTAATCACATTCGCTATTATTCATTCTAATATTTTTTATCGTCAAAAATGTTATAGAAAAAAAGCACATGTCACTTTTGAAAGGACAGTCATATTTTTCTTGCCTAATTAAACATCCTACCTTCGAATCTTTACCGTTAACGCAGGACACACCTATTTCTCTCTTGTTTATTATGTCGTCTGCTAAGTTCACGTTAAACATTTGCTCATTACGTTATCGTTTTTTGTTTTTGTATTAAAAAAAATCCTTGTTTATAACATAGGAAGAAAATGGATACTCCTGGTTTGGCTTTTTTTATGCTTTCCTAATTTGGGCCTTTTTTTTAGTATTTTTTTTCGTTCTGTTTTTATTTTTCTCTATATTTATTTTGTGTTTTTAATTTAGAATACCACAACTTTTTCAAGTGAATTTTCTGCTCGCATGATTTTTTTTTATTAGCTTTCTTTCTTTCTTTCTTTCTTTCTTTCTTTCTTTCTTTCTTTCTTTCTTTCTTTCTTAATTTTATTTTCTAAATTTTCGTTTTGCTTTTGCAACTTTCTTTTCTCCATGTTTCGCTTCATTTCTTTCTATTGTTCCTTTTTTCCTTTCTTCCTGTACTACTACTGCTTTCGTTCTTCATTTTAGAAGAAAGCTGCCTGTTCTTTGTGAAAAAATAACCCTAAAAATACATTGGAAACTGTGTTGGTTGTATGGCTGCGAGTGCACACAGTAGTGACACGAGCATTCACCACCATAAGACCATACGATTGACAAGCAGTTGGAAAGCAATCGTCCTGAATTCACACTATTGCTCAAGAGAAGCCATGAATGAAACCTGACAAAAGTTGCAATACATTACGATAAAGACATCGTAAAGGAAAAATAATACCGAGATACCAAAACCTGGCACGACAAATCGGAGAAATTTACTAAATGGCAGCCGCCACAACTGAAGTTGGTACACTCAAGACTATTTCCATGAATCTTTCTACCTCCCAAGACCTTTCGGGGATATCTAACATTATTGGGAGTGCTCAGGTGACAGCAATACATGGAACAGTTCATCAATTGAGGGAAGTGTTGTGCCTCTAAGCTGTGGTGAAAAGCTGAGTTATAATCATTATCACCCGGCCGAAACTTCTGATTCGGAGAGGATCTCTAATAATAATAATAATAATAATAATAACATTGTTTATAATTTTCGATGAGAATTTTTGTGGGAACTTATTCTTATAAAGCGTCTTTCCGAATTTTCCAGACAACAGAATAAAACGAACAATGGCAGACAGTACGCGGTATAAAACAACCCTTTTTAGAAAATGTGTCTTTCTGTTTTTCTTTTCCTTCATTATTTTCAGTGAGGAGGATCTTTCTTCCCGTTTCTTTTTCTTTTTTTTTTTTCGCATTCCATTGTTCATTCTTTATTCTTTTCTACTTTCCTTCGCCTTCTTTTATTTCTACGTTTTTCTCGTTTTCTTTTTCTGATCTTTTTTGTTACTTCTTTCTTCCCTTTTCTTCTTCCTCTCTTCTTCTTCTTCTTCTTCATTATTATTATTATTATTATTATTATTATTATAGCCCACATGTTCTAGATGTGCTTTTCTTTTTTGTCTTATACACATTTTCTTTCTTTCTTTCTTTTTTTTTCTTTCTTTCTTTCAATGTATTTCCCCATCTGCCGCATCAATAACAATGCCAAATGTAAGAACAACAATAACGATGTCAATCACGAGAATGAGGGTGATAATGATATAATTATAATTTTCAACTATCAATGATTCTATTGAATAATAATAATAATAATAATCACGATAATTATTATTATACCACACAAGACTCTGAAAACTGATGCTCTTCTTAAAGTTTTATTAAGGAACACAGCATTTAAAAATGTTTTAGTAGAATCATTGATCATTGGCTTAAAAAAACATCTGCTTCAGTTTTAAATGAAGAGAGCTGTGTAAATAAATTTCAGTCAGCGTTGTAAACTTATTGCAAAACGCATGCGCAGTTATGGGTATTAAGACATTCATATTTTCCTTCTTATCCATACGTTTATTTAATTTCCGTTCATGACAATTTCTTTAAAAAAAAAAGAACTTTGTCCAAATCTCTCGTCATCTACAAATAGTTTTTGTACATGCTTTCTTTCACTGAAACAAAACAGCATCTCTAATATGTCTTTTCCTTTTTTTCCTCGACGTCAAAACAGAGTAGTCCATTGTTTATGAGATATTGGCACTTACTCTTACTTTTATTCTCTTTTAAGTCCTTTCTAGATACAAGCGACCATAGCTCTCCACAACTTTTCTTTTTATGTAAAATTATACATTGCCATGATTGTTCCTGGTAAAGATAATTGGCGGTTGTGTGTGTGTGTGTGTGTATATATATATATATGTATGTATGTATGTATTTATGTATTGAGCCACAGAGGAGCGTTTCAGTTAGCAAGGTCGATTTTACTGGGTTTTTTTTTAAATTATAATTCTCCATGATATTCCCTCGTGCACTCATATCTGCTCGATGCGTATCCAAATGCGAACAAATGACGCCACACAGCATGAAATGGACAAATATTTAAGTAAATGCTCTGTTTATAATAAACAGTATTAACGACATTTATCGGAGGACGCATATTTTCTATGAAAATGTCGTTAATGCTGTTTATTATAAACAGAGTATTTACTTAAATATTTGTATCTATAAAAAGAACGTATAAACATAAAAAATGTCTTAAAATAATTGTCGGACTTTGTTCATTTCATAATGTGTGACGTCATTTGTTTACATTTGGATACGCATCGAGCAGATATGAATATACGAGAGAAAATTATGGAGAATTGTAGTTTAAAAACAGTAAAATCGACCTTGCTAACCGAAACGCTCTTCTGTGGCTCAACACACACACACACACACACACACACACACACACACACACACACACACACACACACACACACACATATATATATATGTATGTATGTATATATATATATATATATATATTGATGAATTCATCAATGCTGGGTTGTAACAGAATTGTCACTGTAATTTTTGGTGGACGTACGCGTGTCAGATAACAGAAAATATTACGGACGCTATAAGTATGTCTGCATTAATCAAATGGATAAACAAACTGACAGAAAAAAAAAGCAATAAAAATAGACTAAAAAAATGTCAGAGTTCCAATTGCTTTAAATTGTTTTCAAATGTTTGAACTTGTATAACAGGACAACAGTGTCGAGTGCCGTTTCACACCCATTCACATTTATAAGTAGTCATCTTATAAAGCTTTTAAATGATTATTTATGCAGTGGCAAGACGTGATTGCAAATGGGGCTGGGTGGCGATGTGGGTTGGAGTAGTGTCGGGAAGACTGAAGCAGTTTCAGCTTATGAAATGTTTAAATATTCACACATTGCAACGATTACAACCAGGAATTAATGCTAATAACTTGAATGCGACCACACGTTCACTTAGTCACACGTGGACGTTTCTGTGTGTATTTAAATATGAAATCACTGACTGTATATTATTTAATGGGATCGATCGAACCCAGAATTTTCACCAATAGCGATGAACGGATGTTCCCTCATGGAGGCTACGTGCCTTGAGGACCTATTGGAACTTAAACTCACTGCAGACCTCCAAGTGAAACTTGTACATACAATCCATCGCTCAAGATGTTGAGAAAATGGCCGCTTTCCTGTAACACTCACTGCCACTCATTTGCCTTCCTACATTTCTTTAATTAGTTGACATGAATTTGTTTTTAAAATTCTTACCCCCGCCAAAACACACACACACACACACACACACACACACACACACACACACACACATACACACACACACACACACACAAATTCTCTTGCAACCTTCCTCTGTGTTTAATACTGACTTTTAGTTTACTTTTTTTTCATTTTATTATTTTTTTAGGTCGGAAATGAACCGGAACATATCCTTGTTCAGTTCCGAATAGAGGAAAAAAGTAAATTTTCAAATTAAAATTAAAATGCTATCTTCTGCCTTTACAAGGGCCATATCAAGACGACAATGGATTACTGTTGCCATGTATGATCAGGAGCTTTTCTTTTTTTTTTTATTAAGCATTACGTCCCGAGCAAGGCGTGAAGCCACTAGGATGCAGGGGGTTGCAGAAGATTTGGAGCAAGAGCAGATAGGAGTGATAGAAGAAAGGATGAGGAGAGGGATAGTCGATAGATCAAGGTAACTGGAGATGTCGATTGACATTACATTTGAATAGTTGGAGATTATAGCTCTCAGGGAAACAGTAATTGGGAAGGGTGTTCCACATACGAGAGGTGCGAGGTATGAAGCTATTGGAGTAGAAGAGACGGCTACATTTAAAAGTTTATACAGTGAAAAGGTGAGAGCGGGATGCCAGCCTCGTAGGGCGCTTGATTTCATGGAGTCTGGGAACCAGTGAAAGCAGCTCATCGGAGCAATTACCATGAAAATATTTGTAGAAAAGACAGAGAGAGGCGACGGCGCGTCTGTGAGAGAGCAACTGTAGACGAGATGCCAGAT
>CAHIKZ030000787.1:1737500-1740000 GCA_903632075.3 Acanthosepion pharaonis | reverse complement strand
ATGCTCTGAATTTAAATCTGTAGAGAAGGAGCTGCACAATCTTTTTAAAGAAGTTGTAACAATTCATAGATTTTGAATAAAAGCAAGACTTGGAGAGCCATGATCACCAACACCTTGGAGAGACGACGTGGCATGTTTAACCCTTTGAGCCCTGCGTTCCTAAACAATTTTAACCCTTCTTCTTTCTGAGCTCCTGAGTCAAAATTCGCAAATAATTGTTATGTAATCTTTCACAGTAGATATAAAAATAGTTACAAGTGTTTGCCTATCATTCAACGGGTGGCTGGGCATTAAGCCATTTTTCTCTACCACTGTTCAACCGGTGGCTGGGCATTACGTCATTTTTCTCTACCACCGGTAAAACGGTGGTCAGGGTAAAGCGGGTAAAAAGTAATATTTTTTCTTTACAATCTTCTTCTACTATTTTCCACATCCCTTCAAGACATAGGTAATCATGGCTCTCCACATCTTCCTATCTCATGTGGCGCTTAGCAGTTTTTCCCCTTTGCTAAAGCTCCGCCATCCGTTCCGCTATCCATCTACAAAAGCTCCTCGGCTAAGTGGTTCGTCGCCTTCTCCTATCACTCTTGCTCTCAATATGTCCCGTGAGGATTAAGTTTGCCAAGCCACCCTTCCTGATTATGTATAAGTAATTTCTGCTGTCTTTTCCAGACTTTGAGTATAAGTGTTCTTCTGCTGCCATTTTATTTAAAACGTCCTTGTTGCTTACTCGCTTCGCCCATGGAATTTTCAGTAGCCTTCTATAGAACAACATTTCTATTGCCTGTACGTGTCTCCTCGTCTGTGAGGAGATTGTCCAACTTTCACTGCCATATAAGAGGATGGATAACACAATTTATAACTATTTTCTTTGCTTCTAACGAATTTTTCTGTTTCTCAGCACCTTGTTTAGCTTTTGGAATACCTCTTTTGCTAGTCCAATGCGTGTTCGAATGTCGGTGTTGCATTTTATTGTAGAGTAGCTAGCACCCCTTCAGCAATCTACCAGATGGCCTGGCTCATTGCCTTAAATAGTCTACGATTAAGGACTTCTATAATTGATTAATAAGTTGATACTAAGCTGATTAATATTTGAACATCTTACGTCGCTTGGCTATACAGCATTTGACCCTCCTCTATTCCTTGTAAGTTGTCTTGTTAATTGTTTTGTAAATTATTGTTCTATGTTTTTTGTATGTATCCGTTATCACCGGATACTGGTGCTGAATAAATATATTAAGCACTCATTCTTTTCTGTGTATCATTCACCTCGACGATACAACATTTTTTTCCATCCTCTGTTAAAATACTTCCAAGATATTTAAACTTCCGCAACTGCTTGATGTTTATCTCTCCAGTTCTAACTTGCGTCATGGTCTTTTTTCTAGCTGACGATCAGACTATCATCTTGCAGTTGATCGTTAGTCCATTTTTCTCGCTTTCTTTTACCACTCGGTCCTGTAGTTTTCTCTCCCAGTCGGTCATCAAATCAGTGTCATCTGCGTATCTTATATTGTTAAGATGACGGCAACCATCTTGGTAGGGTCTCCAGTTCCCTTAGGATAGCTTCAATGTAGAGTTTGAAAAGAAGTAAATTCCATTCAGACAACTTCTTCTCAAGAACTGCTGCTTTGTTAATAGACTCCTGACAGGGTGTTTAGCCAATTATTAGGTTGGTGTATAATTATCAGGCGTTTTTAAGCAATATTTATTATGAAAAAAGAAACATAACAATTCAACAATAACATTTTTAAATGATTATTCCGGAGCGTCGACACACATTTTTATAACCCGAAAATAAAATATCTTTATTAAAAAAACAGCAATTTTTATTAACAAATAACTCGCTTTTAAAAAAACGCCTGATAATTATGCACCAAACCAATACTACAATCTTGACCTATTCAAGCCGAGCGTTAACCACTATATTTCCTGCATAGTTCCAGGAACATCTCTTCTTGCCCTTCTTTACCTTCATACAACACTACACAGTTAGCCTCTACTATGAGTGGCCCTTGAGCCCTGTGTTGGGTGAACATTAGTATATAAAAATATATCTTTGTCTTATATCTCTGTTTATATTTGTATAGATTCTCAATTTATTTTTATCCGTATGCAAGCTGTTTACTCTCTGAATCTGGATGATTGTAACATCTTTTCCAAATTGATCTAGTTTTCTTAGCAGTTCAAACAACATTATGAAAAAATTTTCGATAATTTTATCTTTTCTTGCAGAAGTCATTTGTAGCTTCTTCAAGATTACGGTGGTATATATTGTTATGGTAAAGGAGCTAAAGTACGCGGAGTGAAGCCTCTTGGTACAGTTTGACCTTAACTCTATTGTGCATATACAACATTATAAGGTTCCCGCGTACTTCACTTGTGCTTGGAGGGAAAGTGTGTAGAGTGTGGTCGTCTCACCACACCACAGAGGTTCTATTAGTGACCATGACTTGTTTTTGGCTAAGTACAACATTCCACAGTTTTGACTACTATTATA
>CAHIKZ030000787.1:1672500-1727500 GCA_903632075.3 Acanthosepion pharaonis | reverse complement strand
ACACACACAGACACACAGACACACACACATACACACACAGACGCACACACACACACACGCACACACACACACACGCATATATATATTTATATATTCATATATATGAGAAGAAAGTAGAGAAAGAGGCAGATATTGAAAGATATGTAAATACATAGCCTATTCTCTGTACTTCTTTTCCCTACCTAGATTCTTTAAAATTTTAACAATGTGTAAATCAGTCATTAAGTACAGAATAAATAACATAATCTTCTTAGGCAATTACATTACATTTTAAGCAAGGAATTAACTGAACGCACTCAAATTTGAAGAAGGAATTATGAACAACTATAATAAAACTCAACTACAACTGTGAAAAATACGTAAAAATTAATAGAATTTAACTCAGTTTTAGGCCAGCAGAAGTTTTGCCAATAATCGTTCAATGGGTAGAGTTATAAATAGTCGATAAATCAATAAATATCAGCTAGTCTTATATCATTCACCTACGTCAGAGTTTCGCGTCAAATCTCTTGTCAAGGTCAAATGTTTGATAAATCTACTGATTTGTTATCAGGCCTAATATTTATACGTCGTCGAACAAGCGCTAATGTCAAAAATTGACGCGAAACTCTGGAGTCGGTTAATGGGATTTCCTTGAACATTTATTAAACTACACACAGTCACACATACAGACACATTTTATATATATATATATATATATATATATATATATATATATATATATATATATATAAATAAAAAAAAAAGACCACTTTATTATTTCTCCAAAGGTTTTTTTTTTCAACCTTTTTAGAAGTAAAGTCTGATGATCCAGAGCCCTTTAAAAGGGCTGTGGAAATAATTTATTACATGGAACCTTAAAGTGGTCTGTTTTTTTATTCAAACATATTTGCTCTGAATTTACATTGAGCTCTCCGGATATCAACCTCCTTGGATCTACCCATACGGATTACCTAGTTTTGCATAAACTATATATATATATATATATATATATATATATATATATATATATATATATATATATATATATGTCAGTTTTTCTTACTATTTGATACGTGTCCATGAGCACAAACTTTCCTTATCTCAGATAGGAAATTGATAGGTGGAAGAGAAGACGAGCACATATTTCCACTAGAAATAAATCATCGGCAAAAATGTATAAGATTTAAATTTTCTAATATATTTAGCATTCTTTGTTTTCATTTTTCTCTCTTTTCTCTCTCTCTCTCTCTCTCTGCATTTGATTTGACTACGATATAGGAGATTAATGTGTTTGGGATTAGTTGAAGCAGTATTATGTTCTATTTGCATAGTATTAAGATTTCTAAGAAAGTATCTTATTTGTTCATCAACATATAGTTTGGAAAGCTATTATTAATAAATGTTTGTTTTATATTCTTTAGTTCACTGTAAAAAAATCTGTTTTGTAGATGAATTATATCGTAGTCAAATGCATACTAATTATAAACAAGATGAAAATATACTAAAAAAAAATTAATAAATGCTAATATATCTACAACAAATCCTAGCAAAAAATTTAGGTTAGTCATATACTATACTAAATCTAGTATATCCAACTTAATTATTCGCAATGATTCTTCCCACCTCCTCATTAGTGATTTGCAAAAAAACAACATAGTTTACAAATTCAATTGCCCTTTGGGAGATTGTATCTCCAATGGATTAAATAATATTGATGTTGGTCACACCACAAACTCGCTTTCATGACGCTTGACACTACATTTGAATAATAACTCTAACATTTTTAGGCATTTAAAACAACATGCCTGGCCGCATACACAATTCCGCTAATCCTCGTTGAAAACACAATTATACTTAAACACAAAAACAATAAACAAAAACTAAAAATTCTTGAAGCTATATACATAAAACAGTTGAAACCTAACCTGAACAAAATAAACTACGAAATCTCCACAAATATTCTTAAATGCCTATAATTGGTTTATACTAGCGGCTTCCCATACTTAATACTTCTTGTTTTCACTCTACCTTGGTCATGTGCGAAGTTACGAGGTGCGATGTGATTTTCGCTTCCGCGTCTCGTATACACGAGATTGTCGTTGTTTTGAAATTTTTCATGCAATAAAAACAGACTATCATTACTGTTTCGTCCGTGTATTGGTTGATATATTGAAATGTAATTGTCATCTTTGATAATGGCTTATGTAAACCGAAAGCTTAGATCGGATTTAAACATGTATCAATATGGTGGTTTCCTTTTGTCTTTCAATGATAATGTTATTAAGCTTATCAGACAATATGAAAGGAACTTACTTAAAATAAATAGACAAAACTTGTCTATATTATTTAATGAAACAAGAATCAATGAAAAATTGCTGCCTAAATATACACCATATATATATGTGTGTGTGTGTGTGTAGATGTGTGTGTGTGTGTAGATGTGTGTGTGTAGATGTGTGTGTGTGTGTAGATGTGTGTGTGTGTGTGTTCGTGTCTGTGAATGGTGTAATAGCGGCTCAGAACGGGAAATCTGAGATCCGAGTTCGAAATTCACTCGAGTTCACGGCGTTCACTAACGCACAAATACCCTAGCTGTGGACTAAATAGTAAGACAAACTGCGCCCTTTAGCCTCGGTTGGCAACCAGTCTAGGAGAAGGAAAGCTCTGAATTCAAAAACATGTGGAAGCTCGTTTGGAGACCTTGTGGCACACTATGTACACAAGTTCATTGTATTCACTTCTTCCGAAAAGTGCCATTAGTTCTGCACAAGCCATCACCGCAAGAATCAAATTGCATGTACGAGCAGTCTCATAGTTCGGTTCTAAGAACTGATCCTCATACGTTGACAATGGCAGAAAACTCCATTATTATTGTTATTATGATTATGATTATTATTATTATTATTTGCCACATGGTGTAAGTTTTTGAATCTACCGGGTATCTGTTAAGTCAACAACAAGGACCTCAGGCAGACTAAAATACCCAAAAGAACCGATTTTTGGATGATTCCAAGTTGGTATGGTATCCCCAGATGGTCAAGAACGTCACCGTTTTAATGGGAATGATTCCAATGCACCAATCATCACTGGAATTACCTTGACTTCCCTTTTCGTATTCCAAACCATCTTGCCGTCACAACTTTCAAATCAGAGTAGTTTGTAATTTTCTCAGTCACCTTTTTTGGTATATGCGTGTCATTATTATTATTATTATTATTATATATGTATATTGCGCACACACACACACACACACACACACACACACACACACACACATATATATATATATATATATATATGATTGAATAAATTATAGACACTATATCTGCTATTTTTTTAACAAAATCCGGTCGTATTCACGAAAAACTTTCGGTATATTGATGTTAAAGGACGAGAAAAATTTGCTATAACTATTTAAATTTATTTTGGAAGAAGATCCAAAATACTTAGGAAATGAAAATAAGAGAAATTTAAACAGCTATAGCATGTTTCTCTCATTCTTTAACATCAATACACCGAAGGTTATTCGTGGTTATGAACGAATTTTTAAAAAAATTAACAGACATAATGTTTGTAATTTATTCAATCAGACATGTCTGAAAGAGAATTTGCTGCCTAAATGCACACACGCACACACACACACACATATATATATATATATGAATAGCTGGTTACTCGTATTCGAGCATACCCGTCGACTAGAGCGGTTAGCCAATCCCTATTGCAGATGCTTGCTCAAGCACATTTGTGTTTGTTCAACACCCACAGAGCCAACCTCTGCTTTATACTGCAACTATGCTGAGCAGACTTTAGTTACAGTTTCTGGGGGAGAGTGTGTTATCTAGCATGATCAACAATCTGAACAAGGCCAGCGCACCCAAACCCTCGGTCACGATGACTTGTGACTTCTTTCTAGCACAGCTATCGGTGGCCACCAAGCTTTCCGTCTACCCAATTTGACAAGACCTGGTTCAATCCGTGGTATGGCTTTCAGACACTTTCCAGAGGTGACGCACACTGGGATTGTTCCCTTACAGACTGGTAACGTCAGGAAGTCTCCTTACTGACAAATCAACCGTAGTGAGATTCGAACCCGGCTCTCATGGTCAGAAAGCGAACGTTTTAATTACTAGGTAGTGCGTGTATTTGGACAGCAATTTTGTATTTTAGCAAGTTTGGTTGATGGCCAACGAAACTTTTGTGGGTTAGGATTGTGTACACGTAGATGCATTGAATTTCTTGTGTAGTTTTCATGTATATCGTCTTCCTGCGTCGTTTACAGTCATCATTTTTTTTTTAAGTACTGCGTTTATCTATCTATCTATCTATATATATATATATATATATATATATATATATATATATAAGACATTATTTTTTTGTTCTTCATAGTATTTATCAAACCAGTGATTTATGAATATATTCATATTTAAGTAAAGAAAATGTATTTATATATATATATATATATATATATATATATATATATATATATGAAAAAATTTCTCAGAGTTAACCTGTAGAAAAGACAATATTTAAAATATAATTGATATTAGAAAAGCTGTAATAGTTGTTGATGAACTAATGTGGACTTTTTCAAGGCAAAAAAAAAAAAAAAAAAATGAATTTATTTAAACAAACTAATAACAAAATCCCACTGTCCTCCAGTTGTTTAGTTGTTTTTGTTATTATTAGTAACTTTGTTTAAATAAATTTATTTCGTTTTTTTTTTACCTTGAGAAAGTCCACATTGACGAAACGCGTCGGCAACTATCACAGTTTTTCTATTGTCATTTATATATATATATATATATATATATATATATATATATACATGGAATAGATGTGAGTTTGGACCCTGGGTTTCACGCTTTAGCGATCGTCAGACAAATTTGTCTGACGATCGCTAAAGCATGAAACCCCAGGTCACAAACTCACATCTATCCAACCAAATATGTTAGCTTTTGATATTGAGCGCTTTCTAATAAGTACTATATATAATATATAAATAATTATACATATATATTTTATTCATATTTATATACACTTTTCACACACACACACACACACATATATATATATATATATATATATATATATATATATATGTATGTATGTATATATATATAGTTTATGAAAAACTAGGTAATCCGTATGGGTAAACCTAAATGGGATAAAATCCAGAGAGCTCATTGTAAATCCAGAGCAAATAATCTAAATAAAAACAGAGCACTTTTAAGGTTCCATAATAAATTATTTCACCACAGCCCTTTTTAAAGGACTGGATCATCAGACTTTACTTCCAAACAAAAATGAAAAAAGAAAATTTACACATTTTTTGATGGGCCGTATTAAACATATGTAAATTAACGAAGTGAGGAAGTGAGGGGGGAGAGAGAAGACATGAGTGAGTTAGTAGATATTGACACATTTAAACGGTTAACTTAACGGAAGTTATATATTGATATCGAAGGGGTAGAGAGAAAAAGAGAGAAGGAAGTTAAGAGAGAATATGTCACTAATTTTCTTTGTAAAAAAAGGCTAGAAACAGACGCTGTTATTTTGTTTTACTTTGAAAGTGTTATTTCGGGGGTTCATATATATATATATATATATATATATATATATATATAAGTGTAAACGTTATTTCTAGTGGATACTCGTCTATGAGTAGAAGCACCGTTTATTTTTTAAACAGTATATTTATTTTTGTTTACTGTTCTGAAATAAATACATATACTGTTTAATAAATAAACGGGGCGTCTATTCAGATATGAGTATTCACGAAAAATAACGTTTGGAGTGATAAAAATCTGTCATATTCATAATAAATCCATTCCAATATGTATAAGTCTAGATAACCTAATTTATACCTACGTGCGTGTAAATACCGATACATATATTTGTCGAAAGCTGCATCAGGTTTCCGAGTATGACCATCGCAATGCCTCAAGTGGCTAAAGACGTTACACTGAGTAAATCGTACCCTCAAAGCATGGACCCCAAAAGTAGAACCAGTCACCATCCTTGGATGCTGTTAGTACTTTCTTTCTCCTAATAGGATACCAAGGTTATGGGATTCAACCCTCCCAGTGAACCCAGCCTGCGCCTGGTCATCCAATCTAGGTAATCACATCCCCGTGGCTGTTAGACGTCCATTGATCCCAGGAAGGGCTTCATCCGCCTTTTGATATTTTTTTTCTTTTTTTTTTTTTTGCGATCCTGCTGTGTGCCTAGCCACCCTCCTCGCTAGAAAAGCCTGGTGGAGGAACTGGTTTCGTCGTCGATAACCCGACCATGGGGAAAGTAGCACTGAGCAACATAGTACCGGTAGCACTCATAGAGTATATAAGAAACATTCATAGATTCATAGAAACACACAGAAACGGACAAAAACACATACATCTATCTATATATATATCTCTATATATATATATATATATATATATATATATATATATATATGTGTGTGTGTGTGTGTGTGTGTGTGTGTGTGTGTGTGTGTAAATATTTATTCGAAAATTATAACTTAAATATGTCACAAAATCACTACTGACTTGTTGAATTCAACAACATCACTTAATAAGACACCAGAAGTGCTGAAACAAAATGGCTATTTTTGTAGTAATTTTATGACATATTGATGTTAGAATTTTCGAATAAGTTATATTTGTTCTACTTTGTATTGAGTACTCTTTTTAAGAAAAGTATTTTTGGTTATTGGAAATATACACCAATCCTATATTGGGTATATATATATATATATATATATATATATATATATATATATATATATATATATATACATATGGAGAGGCGGTCGAACTTAATTATCGAATGTTATGAGAAATTCATTAACGTCAACTTGTATAGTGAAGGAATGGCTAACATGAAGCCTTTTAAGTCTAAGTGTAATATATGTGATTTCTCTCGTTCAAAAAGCGAAGATCTTATCTCCCTGTTGCCATCTCTGCAACGATCAGCGCTAACGTTGCGAGCTATTAGGTCGCAGAATCAGAGAATGGAAGGGGCGGTGGGGATTGCGGAGGCGTTGATGCTCACTCATTGATATCTGGCTTCGAAATCTCGCAACCCAATACCTTTACGTTGTTGTTCCATGGTTTCTGCTGAGATAACTTCGTTCTTTTCTTTCCTTTCCTGTTCACTCCTTTTCTACCTTGTTCAGCCGTAATGTGGCGTTGCTCTTACGGTTGAGAGATTCATGAGGCACCTTAATGATAGCTAGTTAGCTAGCTAGATAAATATGAACAGACTGAGATAGATAGATAGATAGATAGATAGATAGATAGATATGAACAATTCGGGTAAGAAATGAACGTAAAAGTAGAATGGAAAAGATATATATATATATATATATATATATATATATATATATATATATATATATATATACAATGGAAATATATATATATATATATATATATATATATATATATATATATATATATATAAAAAGCTTACGCTGTCTTTCGCATCGAATCATGAGTTTGACTAAAAGAAAGATGGAAAAATAGAGAGGGATAAGAAAAGATTAAGAAAAAAAGAAAGAAAGAATGGAATGAGCTAACATAAAAGGAGAGTAGATAGATAGATAGATAGATAGATAGATAGATAGATAAAGAGCGCGAAAGAGGTATGATGAAATTGGGACAGGAATAGACGTAGAAAGAAATAACGAAAGAAAGAAAGAAAGAAAGAAAGAAAGAAAGAAAAGAGAAAGAAAAAAAAACAAAGAAATAAAATAAGGAGGAATGGATTGAACGAACGTAAAATGAGAGTGATTTGTTGGTTTTGTTTCGCGTCATATCAACCTCTATGGGTTATTTAATGTTATTTAATATATATATATATATATATATATATATATATATATAGATAGATAGATAGATAGATAGATAGATATAAAAGATAATAATCTTTATCTTTTCTGATTTTACATATATATATATGTATATGTATGCATATATATATATATATGTGTGTGTGTGTGTGTGTGTATATGTAAGCTTGTTTGTGAATAACTGAAACAGGATTTCACTATTTATGGACGTGAACTAGAAGTAGGACGATTGCGTCAATTTCTCAAGCCTGGAAAATCTACACGCGAAATTAAATTCTGCCTTTTTAACTAAATGTATATATCAGACTATGACGGGGGTGTGAAAACAATTATATGAGCCAATTCCTTCCTTCCTTTCTTCTGTCTTTGTTTCTTACCTTCCTTCCCTTTTTCTACATTCTTTACCTATATCTTCTCAATCTTACCTTTCTTCCTTTCACTTTTTATATACTTTCTTTCCTTTTTCTTTTCGCTTTATTCTTTCTTTCTTTCTTTCTTTCTTTCTTTCTTTCTTTGTCATCCCTTCCTCTTTTCCTTGTTGCATTGCCTGTTTGATTGATTCCTTTCTCAATGTTATCATATAATATTTCTTCGAAACGGTAACAGATACGCGCCAATTGAGAGGCCGAAACGGCCGAACGGTTTATGGAGTTGGGGAGCAGTTAAAATTCATACACACACACGAACGCACGCACACGTACAGACACACACACGTACACGCTTGCGTGCGCACACACACGTACACGCTCGCGCACACCCGCCACTCGCGCACATACACAGGCACAAAGGTGGACATACATTCAAATATTTCAAAAATAAAGAAAAACGTCTCCATAACTCAGATATGGTATACACGCAAGAAGAAAAACACCCCGACGGAAAAGCTTTCACCCCACCTACACACAAACACACACACATGTATATATATATATGTAGGGGGACACATCAAATGATCTAAAAGTCCGCATGTACGAACACAAGAGAGACTTGCGTTTGGACAATCGATCTAATTCTTTCGTTTTGCATCGAAACGTTGTTGGACATAACTTTGATTTCACTAATGCCACACAAATTAAAAAAGAACATAATACTTTAAGGAGAAAATACATTGAAAACTTAATATGTGATTGAATCTCTCTCTCTCTCTCTCTCTCTCTCTCTCTCTCTGTATATATATATATATATATATATATATATATATATATATAGATAGATAGATAGATAGATATTTAGGCAGCAATTTTATTTTAGGCATGTTTGATTAAATAAATTACAGACATTATGACTGCTTATTTTTAACATAATCCGTTAATACTCACGAATAGCCTTCCGTGCGTTGCAATTAAATGATCTGAGAAATGTGCTATAACTGTATAAATCGCTTTTATTTCCCAAGTTCTTTCGATTTTCTTCCGAGATCATCTTCATGGGTGCAAGTAGTAATACAAAATGTGTTTTGCTATCCATTACAGTATTTTCTTTTACATTTTGCTTTTAAATGCAACGGTTCCATTGTGAATAATTTTTTCACGGTCTAATGAATACTAAGCATGACTGTCAACCGTTGGATTTAAAAGCAAAAAGAAATAAAATGCAGTAATGGATAGCAACAAAAAGTTTTGTATTACTACTTGAACCCCTGAACAACACACAGTTTTGCATGACTACTTGCACCCATGAAGATGATCTCGGAAGAAGATCGAAAGTACCTGGGAAACAAAAGCTATTTACACAGTTATAGCACATTTCTCATCATTTAATTGCAATACACTGAAGGTTATTCGTGAGTATGAACGGATTATGTTAAAAATAATCAGACATAATGTCTGTAATTTATTTAATCAGACATGCCTATATATATATATATATATATATATATATAGGCATTTGGTGGCTTTCCTTATTTCATTCTCCAATTCACTCTCGTGTAGTCATGTGTGACGTCATGAGATGCGGTGCGATTTTTCGCTTCTAGCGTTTTATATGCGTGTTCATCGTTGCTTAGTGATCCACTATGTAAACAAAACAAAGACAGATTATCATCGCTGTCGTGTCCGTATATTGTTTGATATGTTTGTAATTACATCTTTGATAATGGCTTGAGTAAGCCAAGCTTAGATTTTATTAAAAAATAATGGATAAATATTGTGAATTTCTTTTTCGGTTAATGATAATGTTACCAAACTTATCAGAAGATACGAAAAAATTTTACATAAAATAAATAGACAACACTTGTCTATATTATTTAATGAAACGTGTATATATATATATATATATATATATATATAGTCAGTTACATATTAATGCCTATTTTTCTTGATCGATGCATTTTACAAAAAGTGTATCCTTAGATATACAGCCATTACATAAAAATTATTTAACTTGTGATTTCTTTTTCTGAAACCAATTCGTTTTTAGTTGTATAAAAGGTTAACAAAACAAGAAACATTCATGTCTTTTTCCTTTTCATTAGGGAAAACCTTACAGGCACCGATTTCAACAACTGGTGAGTCTTTGAATGTCAATTTCATGTATGGTATGTGTACATAGAGGAGGATATCGACCCCAAAACTTTGCTGAGGAGAAAAATTGTAGCAATTAAATGACAAGCGTGGCTCCAATTGACTCATTGCCACCATTTAGCTTACAATTATTCTAATCATATTCAATCAGTTACATATAGATGCTAAACTCAGTCTAGCACAAGGCCACATATGGAGAGCACAAAGTATGGCTCGAATGTTTGAATTTAAAAAAAAAAAAACATTTATATATTTGTATCTCTTCAGGACGCGGGCGGTCATGGTTCTTCACATCTTCCTGTCCTGTGTATCTCTAAGCAACGTTACCATCTTTTTTACCACGCTCTGCCATTCATTCACACAAGCTAAAACAGTAGTTGCTCGCAATTTTTATCGACTCTTCCTTCCCTTAATATGTCCTGTGGAAATTAGATTTTCCCAGCCGTCTCTCCTCGTTATATCAGGCAGAAATTTCAACCATCAATTTCTCATTTTTAGCAAGAATTCCCGTTTTTTTTGAGAATTCCCATATTCCAAAATTATTAAGAAACAGGGCAATTTCGTTAGACATGCTAAGTAGTATCAATCCTCTAATATGGTAATAAAGGCTAAACAATTTTCTCACATATGAATAGCAGACTTGGGCACCTCGAGGCGGTGTAATGATTAGCAAGCTTATCTCGCTAGAACAATTACGACTGAGTAGTGAGTTCGATCCTCACTTGGTGCCCCTTACTTTCGGCCTTGTGCCACATCTAAGCTACGCTTGGAAAATCGCTATGAAGAGCAGACTCGAGGGACACGGATATACTATGGATAAAACATGTGAATAAATATTTGATTGATTGATTTGTTTTTACGGCTTATCAACTTTGTGCTAATTATTTAAAGCCAGTAAATATGTTTAGACTGTAAGAATTTTCTTGGAGATAATAATGATTTACTGATACAAGTTCTACTATTTAACCCATAACTGGAAGGAAAGGAGGTGGATTCATGCCTTTCCCAAGGGTATTTACGCGTAAATATAACGAATCCAACTGTAATTGTAATTCGGCTCTCCGATGAAAAATTTGGGACCGTTATCCATTTCACCACCCGCACATCCAAACTTACACCACCTTATATTTCCAATTAGTCACCCATCTACGTACTGACCAGATTCAACGTTGCTTAACTTACGAGAACCGTTGTTTAAACTTGATTAGGTCGTGAGCTGTGAGTAAGAAAGATTTAAGGAAAACGGAAACGAAAATAACACACTCTGGGACAGAATGAGGAAAGAAAGCTTGGATAATTTGATACTCATAAGAGTTAATGAAAGCAAAAAGGCTAGTAACCAACGTAATGAGCTTGTGCAAATGCCTAGCGGGATAGGGGATGGCAAAGATAGTAATGCGAGAAACATAGATTAGAGCAACAAAAGTTAGGAAGTTGTGGAGAGCCATGATCTCTCACCTGCTGAAAGGGACATGACATATTAAAAGAAGAAGCATTGCAGTATTTAACTCAGGTCATTAAGGTCTCGGATGCTGATAATGACTAAACGAATAACCGAAGGCTCTTTATTAAAAACTTATTTGTAAGTATATGAACAACTGATGCGTTCACTTACGCACTAACAACCTTGGAAAAGGCATAAATCTATTTTTCTCCCTCCAGCTATGTCATGAAATAGAAGGGCATAGCAGACCTTCTGACACTTACGCACTAACAACCTTGGAAAAGGCATAAATCTATTTTTCTCCCTCCAGCTATGTCATGAAATAGAAGGGCATAGCAGACCTTCTGACACTTACGCACTAACAACCTTGGAAAAGGCATAAATCTATTTTTCTCCCTCCAGCTATGTCATGAAATAGAAGGGCATAGAAGACCTTCTGAGCCTAGGTAGCAGGCAGTCGAAGAAAAAAACAAACTCTGAATTCCAAACCGTTGAAAAAGTAAACGTGAAAGCACTTCTATCTTTCACAAGAAATCATGGCATTTAACAGATAAATTAAAGGAAGCTGTGGAGAGATGTGATCACTTATTTCTAAAGGGACATGGCATTAAAATTACTCACGTCCGTTTATTTATCAAATAACAACAATAAAGCATTTCTTGTTTTTGTGTCTTTTAATCATCAAAATATTAACGAAGCTAAAGTGTATGTGTAGCAGTTATCAGCACAGAAAAAGCAGAGTTCAAATTTTGGCCGTGTTTTTTTTTTTTGCATTCACTTTCGCGCAATTATCATTATCTATCTCTTCTTCCCCTTCCCTACAGCTATAGGTTAAACAACAAGGCAGAATAGGCACATTGGTCTTGGTTGGCGAACAGCCTAGGAGACGAACAACTATGAATTCAAAACCGGTTGGGTGTGGGTCTGGCAATTTCATCTCGTAAAAGACTAATTGCTGTTGGAGACTACAGCAAGAGCACATAGCGTGGTGAGGCTGTGGGCTTAACATACACACAACTGTACACACTCATAAACACACACACGTAGATACACGAATATATTTATATATATGAGCTATGTATGATTTTATGTAATCCCTGTTATATGCAATGATTAATCATCGCATTACTGATAAACATAACTACATATATATATATATATATATATATATATATATATATATATATATATATATATATATATATATATATATTATGAAATGGACAAAATCCGACAAATATTTTTAATACATTTTTATGTTTATACGTTCTTTTATAGATACAAATATTTAAGTAAATGCTCTTTTTCATAGAAAAAAAAGCACGTCCGACTATATGACGGTTCCGTATAGGATACAGGTTCGATTCCCGTTGAGGACGCATATTTTCTATGAAAATTTCTTGACATTCAGGCCGGTAAATGTCGTTAACGCTGTTTATTATAAACAGACCATTTACTTAAATATTTGTATCCATAAAAGAACGTATAAACATAAAAATGTCTTAATATATATATATATATATATATATATATATATATATATATATATATATATATATATATTATATAAAAAAATTCTATGCTTGAGTTCCGATATATAAACCCCTTCTCTGTTCTTCTACCCACACCACACACCCATCCACCCACAGTTAAACATCCACCAACCCACATAGCCACATACGCACAAACTCATGCACACGTACACGCACGCACATACTCAGACAAACGCATACACAAGAAGTTCATATATACCCATCATAGTATTCACTGACAATCGTATACATGATTTCTGTATATCTGAAATATTTGACATTGTTGGTAGAGTCTATTTCTTTAATAATTACTGTTTCGTTATTTTGACAACACCATTATTATTATTATTATTATTATTATTATTATTAATAGTCGTAGTAGCAGTAGTAGTATTTACCCACCCTAATTTCTACGGAGAAAATAAACGTAAAAGAAATAATTTGATGATAATTGCGAAAAGAGTCTATCAAGCTCCAGTTAAGAACGGTGAAGCTGGGTTTGTAGCTTTGTACATATCGAAAGCTTTCGACAGGGTTAGTGAAGAAATAGAGGACCTTAAGTAACCCATTTACTTCGAAAAAAATACTATGAAAGAGACAGCATGGTACCCTGAGCCAGCGTGGTACCCTGATCATGTAGAAGTTCATGGGATAATTAGAAAATCATTACCTTCTTACTTTTACAGTGTATAGTTCAAATTAACTTTCTTTTCAGATTTACACGTTAGTATTACTAACATCGTCCAGGCTTAGCTTTGAACAAAGAAAATTCATCCTGAAATGCTACTTGAAGTACGAAATGAAGTTCAAAGTTCAAAGGTGGTATCGAAGAGAGTTTCATTCAGATCCACTCATACGGCTTACAATCTCACGAATTTGAGACAAGTTTGAAGCTGATGTTAATGTATACGGTGTCCACAAGACCCGTTCTGGACGACCGGGTTACCAACCACGCCCTGTGAAGCACGCAAGGGTGATGGAAAGTTTTCTCAAAAATCCAAGAAATTTTTCGAAATGTTGATTGATGCTTTTGATTCCATCGAGTTGTTTGAATCACAACGAACATCAATTTGAAAACATACGATAATAAAATCTTAATAGCATGTATAAATACTGTCATCATATGTAAAATGAAGATTAGATATTGTTAGTTCAACTTGTTTGAAATTCTCGAGAATGCTTCAAAATGTATATACATTTTTTGAAACACCTTTTTTTATATTCAAGAAGATAGAACTGAAAATAATCGACATATTGACATTTGATGTATTTAGACTGCATCACTGAGTTACAAGTTGTGGTTTCTTTTTGATGTGCAAGATGGATGATGTACTTGATCAACTGCATACATCTATATACAAAAATAGGAAGTGGCGTAAGGCAAGGATGTGGCTTCTCCCCAGACTTATTCAACCTATACAGTGAGGCAATTCTGAGAGAACTGGAAATCCTACCGGGATTCAGCATTGGCTGCCACAATCTTACCAACATAAGATATGCAGATGACACAGTGCTGATAGCAGACACGGAAAAGAAACTGCAAAACCTCCTATAGAAGGTAGCGAAGGAGAGCGAGAAGAAAGGACTAACCATAAACTACAAGAAGACAGAATGCATGATCATCGGTAAAAGGATGACCCCAAAATGCAATTTGCAGGTCAAGGACACTAAAATCAAACATGTGCAGAAGTTTAAGTATCTGGGAAGTGTTCTGACGGAGGACAGTAGGTGCGACGCTGAGATTCGAAGACGGATTGGGATGGCCAAGAATGCATTCCAAAAGCTGGGCAGAGTACCCCGGGACAGGAAGATTTCTTTGGTGACAATGAAAAGACTACTCAGCTTTTGCGTGACATCTGTCCTCCTATACGGCAGAAAATGTTGAACGGTCTCCTCAAATATGTAGAAGAGACTCGAGACAGCGGAGATGTGGTTCTACAGAAGGATGCTAAGGATATCATGGAGCGAGCTTGTGAGCAACGATGAGGTCTTAGAGAGGATGCAATCATGGAGGAAGCTTATATTTAACGTAAGGAAGAGGCAGATGAAATTTGATGAAATGTAATGAGAAAGGAGGGCTTGGAGAATCTGATACACACAGGTCGAATAGAGGGAAAAAGAGTCAAGGGTAAGCAACGCATGACATGCCTGGCGGTCTCGAGCAAGTGGATGACAGAACGTGACCTGGGGGAGTTGGCAGAGACACGAAACTTATTGAGAGCTACACGGGATAGGGAAAAGTGGAGAGCCATGATCGCCTACGTCCTGAAATGACACGGCACATAAAAAGAAAGAAAATATACATCTATGAGCCTCTGTTATGATGCTAGTTTGGTTTTGTTTGCAGTCGTTATGTAGCATGAGGTGTTTAATTAATCTAAAATATCCTATATACGCACGATGAGAAAGCAAATGAAAAAAAAACCCAGAAAGATAGAACGGATAGCATAGTATATACGTTTAGAAACAAGATGAAGAAAAGAGAGAAAGATAAATGTATGTAGTACGGATTTTTTTATAAGCATTTCACCCCAAGCAAGGCGGGAAGCCACTAGCACGCAAGGGGTTACAGAGAGTTGGAGCTAGAGCAAATAGGAGTGACAGAGGAAAGGATGAAGAGAAGGATTAGGGGATAGATCAGGGCATCTGGAGACGTCACTTAACATTACATTTGAATAGTTGAAGATTATAGCTATCAGGGAAACAAGAAATGGGAGGAAGTTCTACAGGCGAGAAGTGCGAGAAATGAAGCTATTGGAGTAGAAGAGACGGCTACATTTAACAGTTTCAACAGTGAAAGGGTGAGATCGAGATGCCAGCCTAGTTGAACGCTTAAATTCATGAAGTCTGGGAACCAGCAAAAGCAGCTCATCGAAGCAGTTACCGTGAAAGTATTTGTAAAAAAGACAGAGGGAGGCAACGGCACGTCTGTGAGAGAGCGACTGCAGACGACATGCCAGATCAGGGCCATTTACATTGCATATCCGTCTTTGGATTTTATCAAGGACCTTGAGACAATTAGAAGGGGCTCAAGACCATATATGGCAGCAATACTCCATGCAAGGGCGAATTGTTGATTTGTAGATTTGAAGGATCGACTCCGGTGAGAAAAATTTCCTGGCGCGGCACAGGGAGCCAACTTTCCTTGCGGTAGACGAAACTATTGACTCAATGTATTTGTTCCATCTCAGGTCAACAGTCGCAAAGAGGTGCTCTCGTGGAGTTGAGCGTTAGATATTCTAATGGGGGACAGGGATGGTTTTCTGTGGTGAGTAATTGAGAGCAGTTTTATATTTGAGGCATTAAAGTTAACCAGTTAATTTCCTGCCCCAGTCCACAACCGAATGGAGGTCATTTTCCGCTTTGTATGCAATTTTACTTACCAGGATTTCAGTTACTCGAGATCAACCCTAGAAATAAAGTTTTACTTATTAGCAGTTCAAGATATGAGTAAGGATGCCGAAACTTCGAATATATGAAACAATTAATAGACGCTGACAATTCGATTAAGCATTTAATGGAGACTAACAATACGAATATAAAAAGCAGTTATGACCAAACGCTTTCGGCTATTCTTTTAGCCACTTTAACGATGATTATTTTTATACTTTTAAATGAATGTATGGATTTTTTCATTGCATTCAGTTAAAAGTAAAAATAAAATCATCCTTGATAATAGCTAAAAAATAGCCGAAAACGTTTGGACATACTGAACATTCGGACAATGTTTACATACATTCAGAAAAGAAAAAATATAACACAAGGAAAATTAAATAAAAAACCGCAGTACCCTGTCAGTCGTTTTTAAAGAAACTTCTATAAAAGAGCGATTTCTGCCCAAATACACAATTATACACACACACACACACACACACACACACACACACACACACACACATATATATATATATATATATTGGGTCACTAACACAAAAAAGGAATGTCTCATATCGAGCATATTTACCATCGAAAAACATAAAGGAGAAAAAATTAATTATTTTTAATTATATGTGGAAATCTCCACCTTTGTCTGATGACGGTCGTTGAGACCTAGAAACTTGTGTAGCAAAATTATGGAAAATAAAGCATAATATTTTAAAAAAAAATCTACATTACAACTAAAAACTTTTGCGGTCTCTCTCTTTTTTAATATATATATATATATATATATATATATATATATATATATATATATATATTTACTTTATTATTAGAGCTTTGAACAAAACATATTGAAATCGCTAGATAAATAGTTTCCGGATTCTGCAACTTTGTGCCTCTTCAGTCGATGGTAATTTCAAAAGCAAAGTGTTACTTCTTTTTTCGAAAGATAAGGTGAGGTGAGAAGACACAAGGTCAGAATTAAAAATAAACTCGTGGGTTTGTCTTAATCAACCAATTAAATGTCAGATCTACGCTATAATAGAAAATTAAGCTCAGAGGGTGGAGGTGGTGGAGTTATTTTTTTCATGACATGATAAACCGGAACTTAGACAGGTCATCATTAGCGGAAAATATGTAAACAACAAATGTATTGTGATTGCAGATAAATATGACGACGTTCAATTTTTCAAATGACGCTGAGGGGCGGGGTAAGAGAATAATCAGAAGTAAAGTTAATTTCAACAGAAAAAATTTCAGATTTGTGAAGCTTCTTAAAGGAACATATATATATATATATATATATATATATATATATATATATATATATATTGTGTATATATATTATGTTGTGTGTGGCACGGTGGAGTAGTGGATATCGGCTTGGATTGAGGAATCGCAGAGCCGAATCCATGTTGAATCCATTACATTCACTTACGTGCTAATACCCTTAGGAAAGGTGTGAATCCTCTTCTTCTCCCTCCAGCTATGGGTAAAATAGCAGGACAGACTGGTCTAGGAGAAGGCCAACTCTGAATTCAAAACCTGCGGAGGGTCGTTTGGGAACCTTGTGGCACGTAGTGCACCAGGTCTCTGTATTCGTCCCTTCAAAAAGTGTGGATGGTCCTGCACGAAACCTTCACCACTATAATCAAATCTCATGTGCCGGTGTCGGGCTGTCAGTTTCCTGGAAACTAATCTGCTTGACCCTCATACGTAAATTCGACGGGAGAATCGATATATATATATATATATATATATATATATATATATATATATGTGTGTGTGTGTGTGTGTGTGTGTGTGTTGTTTTTGAAGAAATATTTGATGAATTTTTTTAAAATGCTTGAAGAAAATGTTTGAACAATGTTTGACTAACTGAAAACTGTTTCATTGAAACTAAATTACGTGTTTCACCCTTGTGTGACAATTGTATAAAAGCCGTTATTTTTATGCAGTCATCTTTACAATTTACTTGTTTTTGTCGAAATTTATTTATGCATATCTCTCCACTTAAAACGTCATACGTTTCTCGCTGCTCTGTCGGTATTTCCCAGTGTTCAGACGAACTGCTTTCCTTAGTTCCATCAATTCTAACCTGCAACGGCTAAGACCCGTCATGCTATATACATTGTAGCGAACTACTCTTAATCTCTTTGTATTCCATTGGCGATATGTAAGTTCTATTCGAGTAGCCGCTGATTTGTATAACCGACTCCCAAGAGGATGCTTTCCAAATCACTATAATCTTAACTGTTCAAGTCTCGGGTTAACCGTTATCTTCTCTACATATCTTCATAAATTGTGCCTCTTACTTTATAATCCTTTACCTCGAGTGGCTCTCGGGCCTTTTACAAGGTGAACATCACTGAAAAAAAAGAGAAGAAAATTACCAGTTTGGTACAAGGATCATTCATTTATAGTGGCGTTATATCGTTTGCAGGAAGGAGTTATATATTAATGTGATACGTTGTATCAGAGATATTGTTGTCAGATGATAATTTAATAGGAGACCCGCTATGCTACGCACATTGTTACGAGCCACTCTCATTTTCTTTATACGCCATTGGTGAGAAATAAGTTCCATTTGAGAAGATTCTTCCCACTGCTTTGTGGAACCCTCTCTCTGCTCTGTTGCTGTTTCCATGGAAAGTGTTCAGGCGAACTGCATTCCTTAGTTCCATCAATTCTAACCTTCATGGCTAAGACCCGTCATGCTACGTACATTGTAGCGAACTACTTTTATTCGTTTCGTATTCCATTGACAATATGTAAGTTCTACTCGAGTAGCTTCTTCCCACGAACTGCTGTTTTTGTGGAATCGATTCCCAAGAGGATGCTTCCCCGATCTTAACCTATTCAAATCTAGGGTTAACTGTTATATTCCCCACATATCTCCATAAACTGTGCCTCTTACTCTATAACCTTCTACATCGAGTGGCTCGCGAGCCTCTTACATGGTGACCATCGTTGAAAAAAAGTTTACCAGTTTGATACAGGTGTCATTCGTTTATATGTCGTTTGTTGAACTGGGTTCTTTTGCTGCATTGGAAGGAGTTATATATGATATGTGATACGTTGTAGTGAAGATATTTCTGGTGTGTACACATTTCTTTCCGGGTCCCGCCCAGAGACTTAAGGTTAGAAATGGCATCATGACATTTTTCACTGACCAAATAAAAAGAAAATAAACATATATATTTCACAGAGATAAAGCCTTCCGTAACAGGTGGCATGTACTCGAGAGAGTTTTGTATTTCTTTAAGGCATGGGCTTCCAGGAATCCCTTCAATTATTCTACTGGAATCTTTTCCAATCAATCCGAGGGCTCAAACTACAACAGGGATTGTTGATGTTCCCATGTGCCACATTTTTGAGATTTCGATTTCAAGGTCTTTGTATTTTGATAGCTTTTTGAAGATCTTCAAAGATACATTGCAGTCACTGTCATATCAATAAGAAGGCACTTTTTTGTTTGCAGTCTCTAATAACAATGTCTGGGCGGTTAGATTTGATTGTTCTGTCTGTGTGTATTGTTACAGGTTCTCCGTAACCGGGTCTGGGTGGTGTTCATACCAATTTCTTTCAGTTTCCTTCCCGTAGAAGTGGCAGATTTTCCAGTGCAGACATTGGCTCACTCTGTCATGCCGGGTTTTATATTCAGTAGGTGCCAATACTTTGAAACCTGATACAAAATTATTATTATTATCTTCCAAGCTCGTAATTTTAAAAGCATTATATATATATATATATATATATATATATATATATATATATATATATATATAAACACTCACTCACTCTCTGTTTGGTCTGTCAGAAAAGCTTAGAAATTCAGCCTCAGCTTAGAAATTGAGACAGAAATGCTTGATGTCATTTTGCTACCCCAATTAGACGAGACAGAGACATTTTCAAATGAATCTGTTCATCATTCCTGAAACGAGCTGAGCCAACAACCGTGTCCCATACTATGGAATGTTACACATCACGCTTCTGTTACTTGCAAGTCAATATTGTCAAAAATATTTGTTATACTTCTTGTGTATTTGGTATAAAATATATATCATCGCATGTCGTTTAAAAATCAATGCACAAATATTTGAACATTACGTGTTAATGCGTTAATCTCAGTCTCAGCATCACACACGCGCGCAGAAACACACACACACACACATACACACACACACACATATATATATATATATGTATATCTCCATCAAATATATTTATATTACTACATATTATATATTAAAACTTTTAATATATATTCGATATTATTTATATTATTATACAGTGTAACCCGGATATAAGAGAGTTGTCGGGACCGGAGAAGAAGTCTCTTATATCCGGGTTTCTCTTATATCCGGGTTTGGTCTATTTTATATGCATTAACACAGGCTCTAATTTGGGACCAGAGAAAATCTCTCTTATATCAGGGTTTCTCTTATATCCGGGTTACACTGTATATTATATATTAACACTATTATATATTCCATAAGAAATATATATATTTTTATATATTATGTATATATATATTAGATATTCGATAATATCTATATTATTATACATTATATATTAGCACTACTATCATATAGTCAATATTGCACGCACACACACACACATACATATATATATATATATATATATATATATATATATATATATATATATATATATATATATATAATTACAGTTAGATGACACAATACACACACAAGTATTGACACTTTGCCCTTCCAACGGGCTTATCAACTCAAGGAAGGGCGAAATGGCCATTCTTTATGGGGAGAATGAGTTTCATCTTTAATTTATACATGGTCTGTAATAAAGGCATTGAGCTATTTATGTTTTCTTATGAATCCGTTTTAATATTTTATATTAATAGAATTCACTTGAATTACTTACGGACATTTACCTGCATATATATATATATATATATATATATATATATATATATATATATATGTATATATATATGTATGTATGTATAAATAATATATATATATATATATATATATATATATATATATATATATATATATATACATATATATATAGATAGATAGATAGATATGTATAAATAATTATATATATCACTTGATAAGACACAGAGTGTGTTGAAACAAAATGGCTATTTTTGTAGTGATTTTATAACATACTTATGCTATAATTTTTATAAATAAAATTATATATATATATATATATATATATAATACAGTATATATATATATATATACTTACAGTATATATATATATATATACTTACAGTATATATATATATACTTACAGTATATATATATATATATATGACAAAATAATATTATATGTAATTTCACTCAGTTTATTTCTCACACACATTCTTTTCTGGACGAATACTGCCGACGTCGAAATATTTCTACGGTCAAGGTCATGAAATCTACTTTACAAGTGGGTGTTTTTTTTTTTATTAATTTTCATTCTCAAAATTGGGTCAATTGGATGTTGTAGGTTGAACGCCATCTTGAAACATCATCAATATATATAGAGAGAAAAATATAACCCGTTTTTTAAACAGTTTGTATATCAGCCTGCAGACTCGACAAAACATAATGAACAGAAAAAAAATGTGTTCTCCTCCAGAGAGTGATTTCACGTAGAACTTTCAGCCTGCGCTCCCGTGAAAATGCTTTCCTTAAAAGGGTCAATAAACCCTTGCTGACCTGAACTGAGCAATCTAAAACATGACGGATGTCTCCTATAAAGGATAGAGAAATGTTTATAAGTCTATATTTGAGTAATAATTCTTCTTTTAGATAAGTTTTGTTAAAAACAATTGATATGTTCTGTCTATTATATATTTGAATTCACATTTCGCATTATTGAATTAATTACATTTTCATGAGGATATATTTATATTGGAAAAATCATTAAATGCAATAGTCACAAAATGTCTAGTTTTTAACAATCCATTTATCTTTTATTAACAATGTGTCTACTTTAAGAAACTATCTAACAAAAACTTTCCAATATATATATATATATATATATATTAAATGCCGCACGAGCATGTCACTCATGCTTAGCATGCACATTGCATACACGCAATGCTCAGTCACGCGCGGACAGCGTTACAGGTTCTATCTCCGTAATTGGGTCTGGGTGGTGTTCATACCAATTTCTTTCAGTTTCCTTCTCGTAGAAGTTGCAGATTTTCCAGTGCAGACATTGGCTCACTCTTTCATACCGGGTTTTAAAGAATCAGTTTTTCCTTTATAATCTTTTATCCCACTTCAAATGAACACAAAAGGAACTTTTTAGTATGTATACAAGGGGACATAATTTCTGATCCCTGGTTTCAAAATTTCTTGTGTTCTGAAAATGTTATTATAGCAAGTTTCTCTTGTTGACAAAGGTTGCACATATTGCTATGATTGCTGTTTTGATTTTTTTTTTAATTTTTCAGTTTTCAATCGGATTTTTAAAATTTTTCTCCTTTAATTTCCACACATGGTTGGCTAGTTTAGTAGAAATATATATTGTAAGGAAAATTTGTGAAACTTTATTTTATATATACCTTCATCAAAATTATCATTGTTATAGATATTGTTGGTTCGAATCATAGGCATAATAGTTTTGGATGTGGTTGTAATTATTTTCACATTGTTAAAACTGGATAAATTATTTCGGATAGTAGATTTTATGGAGCTTGTAGGTAGCATGTCTGTTTTTATTTAGTTTATTATCACTGCTGTTGTTGTTGCAGTTGTTTTTATATTTTTCCTAATATATTTTGTATGTCTTACTCTTAACGTTGTGGATGAAATAATAATTATAATAGAGGTTTTACAAATTGTTTTCTATGTATATTTCTTCTACAGACAAATATTATAATTATTAGTGATCCTAAATAGAATCCTATAATTATTTAAGATATTATTTTTGCTACATTGTTGAGAATAGAAATTAATAAAGGTCATTCTAGTTTATAGATTTTCTGCAAATTTCCACCGAAAACATAATTCTTAACAATAATAATTCTTGATATATATATATATATATATATATATATATATATATATATATATATATATATATATATATATATGATAACGATATATATTCTTATATATCCAGAACAATATTGGGGAAAATTGTTAACACGAAGTGGAAAAAGTTTACTTGTGACGCGCTTCGTCCTTTAGAACTTAATTGGACTAAATTTGTAAGGTTGGTACGACTATATATATATATATATATATATATATAATTATTTAAATATTATATGCAAGTGGTACTTATTAGAAAGCGCTATATATATATATATATATATATATATATATATATATATATATATATATATATATATAAGGGAAAAATTTATTCTCTTTACGCATGAATAGTCTATTTTTAACTACACAGATACTGAGATAGAGAGAGTAAGATAGATAGAGAAGCAGAGTAGACTTAGGAATCAACACCACATGGTGACAATTAGCTCATCAAGCGATCTTCAGACTATTTATACACACAATTTCTATATCTACAGTCTATTGCTATTACCTACTATATATATATATATATATATATATATACATATATATATATATATATATATATATATATATATATATATATATATATATATATATATATACATATACATGTATATATATATGTATATATATATATATATATATATATTTATATATATATATATATATATATATATATATATATATGTATGTATATATATATATATATATATATATATATATATATATATATATATATATATATATATATATATATATATATATATATATATTTATATATATATATATATATATATATATACATATATATATGTATGTATATATATATATATATATATATGTGTGTATATATATATGTATATATATATATATATATATATATATATATATATATGTATATATATATATATGTATATATATATATATATACATATATATATATATATATATGTATATATACACATGTGTATATATATATATTTATATATATATATATATATATATATATATATATATATATATATATGTATATATATATATATATATATATATATATATATGTATATATATATATATATATATATATATATTTATATATATATTAGTTTGCTTCTGTGTGTTAATATAGATACATACATGCATGTATATATAGAGAGAGGAGGTACGGTGTAGTAATGGCTAGCAGCTCGGATTGAGGAATCAGAGAGCCGAGTTCGAATTCCAGTCGAATCCATTACATTCACTTACGTGCTAACACCCTTGGGAAAGGTGTGGATCCTTTTCTTCTTCTCCCTCCATGCTATGGGTAAATAGCAGGATAGATTGGGTTCTATAGCCTTGGATGGCAACTGGTCTAGGAGAAGGACAACTTTGAATTCAAAACCTGCGGAGGGTCATTTGGGGACCTGTTGTCGGGCTGTCGGTTTCCTAGGAACTGATCTGCTTGACCCTGATACGTCGAATTCAACGGTAGAGTCGAATATATATGTTGATCGGATGATATTCTCACAGATGAAACGTCGTAAGCTTCTCTCTCTTCTATTCCTGTTTCTATGTGTGCGTGCGTGTATGAGTGTGTTTGTGACTATATCTATATACTATATATTTATAAATGTTTCTATATGTGTATACGTTTAAAATATATTATTTTGCATGTTAGTGTTGTAACGTTATTGTGGCAGGTGGAAACAGTATTACAGTAGGTTACGCTGGCAAGAAATCACAAGTCATCATTACTGTGGGTTTTAGCGTACTGGTTTTGTTAAAATAAATACTGTTACTGGCGCTAGTTCAGTGGTTCCAAAACTTTTGGGAGATTGCTGCCCCTTTGCGTACTAAAAAACAACTCTAACGCCCCATCCAATGTATAGTTAACCTTTGATTGGATGTAGGTACTGCAAAATAAATAAATAAATAAATAAATAAATAAATAAAATAAATATATGTATCTCTTTATTAAAAACCTTCGGTCAGTCAGTTATGATACACGATCAGTAGATCAGACTGCCATCCAATAGCTATTTATCGAGGCTATTTAGCTTGGGGGGAGAAGAGGACTCATACCTTTCCCAAGGTTATTAGCATGTAAGTGAATGTAATGGATTCGACTGGAATTCGAACTCTGTTCTCCGATTCCGCAATCCGAGCCGTTATCCATTAAGATCTTACAAAAATAAAATATACTTTTCTGAAATTTTATTTGAGGAATATATGCAGATAATAATAGATGTTTCAAATCTGATTAAATAATAGTTGTTTCAAATCAGATTAATTATACTTTAATCTGATTTGAAACAACTGTTATTTACTTTAAGTTTTAAATATCGGAGCTGTTTAGTTAAGGCGTCCGCGGGTTTGACAACTTGTTGACAGGTTGATATTTATCTAATATTGTTCTATGGGGGCTTTAGGCGTTAAAAAAGCAATTGAATTAACGTGAGCGCCGTCTATATATAATTTTTTAAGTACTCAGTAATCTTAAAGAAAATATTAATGTTTTATTGAATTTTAAATATTTTTGGCTGTAAATTTACTATAGTTATCGCTCTTATTTTCCGATAATGTCATGTATTATCCACCATACAAAAGAAAATAGGCACGTTTATGCATATAAAAAAATTCAAAATTCTTATAAACTATTGGAGCGCGATGATTTCTACTAAGCTTTTCAATTTATGACTAGTAAATATAGTTTTTACTTAATAACAATATCATCTAACCGGTTCAAAAATGTAAAAGATTTAAAAACCTGTACAGAAATTTAAATGATTTAAAACTTTATATATTATTTTAATTAAAATTAAAAAACAAAAACAAAAACCAGTTCTTGTAAAAAAAAATTTTTTCTTAAGACAAAAGTGTCCGTAATATATCATCCATAAAATCAATTAAAAGCTTTTCTAATTAAATAATGACTTAGTGTTATTTCATTTTTTTATGTTACGATTGAGAGCGCCTTTTTTTCGGTAACAAAACTTATTGATTTGGTAATTCTTGTAAAAAATCAAATAATTGTTGGATTTTAATGAAACTTTCAAAATTTATTCACAAATCAATTAAATTATTTTAGAAATTTTTGTTCTTTTTTTTATTTAGAAAATCTTGGTAGAAATGTTTTTTTTTACATTTGTTACCACACAATTAATGAATATAAGTATAAGTATGAGTATAGTCTATTTCAAGCTGGTCTGAAGCCAGCCGTCTTCAGCTCTTAAACTTAAGATGGCTGGGTTCAGGCCAGCTTGAAATAGACTATACTCATGTTGACGTAATTTTGGTTGTTGTAATATATATATATATATATATATATATATATATATATATATATATATAGCTATATGAATTGGATGTATTTAAATAAATTATGACCATGGAATATTAGTGTTTAAGCCTTCTTATTATATATATATATATATATATATATATATATATATATATATATATATATATATATATATATATATTCCGATTTTTTTTGAATTTGTAGGTCTGATGATTTGAATTGTGATTGCAATTCCAATGTAATAAATATAACCATGGAATATTAGTGTTTGAGCCTTTTATATTATATCCTTACTCTGTCCTGGACATTGAGTTCTACCTGATTCTATCCTCTTAGGAATATATATAAAATAACTGGAATTAAGAAGACAAAGGATAACGATTGACATTGCATTAACATTTATGAAGATCAAAGTTGACAAGAAGCAGGGAAAGAGTTTCATAAGTAAGATAAAGAGTTTTACAAGATTCTAAGAAAGGCTAAAAAACAATTTTTAGAAAAAATCATTTTATTTTTCCTCTTAATCGTAAGAAATATTTGGACGATAAAACTTTGTTTTTATTAAGTTTGGGGCCTTTTTCTTATCAAGTAATCTCATTGTTTTTTCATTTTTTGAGCTACTTATATATATATATATATATATATATATATATATATATATATATATATATATATATATATATATATAGTGTGATTGGATAAGTAACTCCCTATCTTAAAATACTTATAATTTCCTTATTAATTATAATTTTTACAAGAAATGGATATGAGAGGAAAGCGTTTAGCATGAAGTTTTATTTAAAATTCGCTATGGGCACCAGATTTCGCTACCATCTTCTCGGGCCGCCCAGGAATCGCGTCATCTGATTTCACCAGGAATTCTTGTGGTATGGAAGACACAACTTATTCTATTCGCCTTTCAAGTTCTTCCAAAGTCTTGGTTTGGTATGGTAGCCTTGCTCTTCTAGCCAACGCCAAAGAAAAATGTCACAATATGTTAAGTCTGGACTTCTGGCTGATCACTCATACTCATAAAATACTTTTCAATCACCCTGTATATATTTAACATGTTAATATAAATTGGCAGGGGAGAATACGGTTTAAATCTTTGTTGACACTTCCATTAACATCATGAGGCTCCTCCGGATTATTGGAATTTTCACGGAAGAAAGAAGGGGGGAAAAAGAGAGAAAGAGAAAACATAGAAAAGAGAGTAAAGAAAATAAAAGTTATACACAAGTTCTTTTTTTCTTTCTGTCCTTTCCGTTCTCTCTCTGTTACATCACATATATACAGGTAAACACATAAACACGCACATAATGGCTCGCGCACATAGACACGCACACACACATGCAAGTATACTGCAATACAGAAGCACAAATTCATATATGTATACACAAACACACACTGAAATGTTCACAGACTCACAGGTACACACGCATAAGCACATTTACTCATATTTTATACACAGACAATAATACACATACAAACGCCTATGTATACACGTGCCCACTTCAACGTAGCGTCATGGTTAAAAAGCTTATCTCTCTAGAACAATTATAATTAAGTAGTGAGTTCAGTCCTCACTGAGCACCCCCTACTTTCGGCCTTGTGCCACATCTAAGCTACGCTTAGAAAATTATCATATATGTATAACCGTACACACAATCATAAGTAGGTAAATATATATTATTTTTAATACTAATGTTTATCAAATACCAAGAGACAGCCAAAGTAGAGAATGCGTGATACGAACGTAAAAGGATAAAATGAAAAAAAATAATCCGTAAAAGGATCACAACGAAAACTAATCGACATGATATGTCTAAATTATTTAACGGTATCTGTTTGAATGAAAATATGCTGCCTAAATATACACTATATATATATATATATATATATATATATATATATATATATATATATATATATATATATATATATATATAACTAAAGATTGCATTCAAGCCTGGAACAAACTGTCGCCGCTCACTGCCACACCAGTATCCACTTTTATATTTACATGCTCTATACATGATACTGAACACTTTTAATTATAAATATAGTGTATCTAATATATATATATATATATATATATATATATATATATATATATATATATATATATATATATATATATATATATATCTATTTTATTTTATCATATATATATATATATATATATATATATAGATAGATATATACGGTCATGTCAGCTTGAAACACCGGTTGCTGTACGATATCGAAATTAAGCAACGTCGAGCCTGGTCAGTACCTAGATGGGTGACCCTTTTGGAATACCATGTGCTGTAAGCTTGGATGTGTGGGTGGTGTAATAGATAATGACTCAAAATTGTTAATCGGAGGGTCGAGTTCTAATTCCCGTTAGGTTCCTTATATTCACATATGCACAAATACCCTTGGGAAGAATATCTACTTCTTCTCCCGCAGCTATGGGTTAATTAGTAAAACTCGTACCACTAAACCATTATTTTTAAAAAAAAAAAATCTTACGATCTTAAATATGCATCTGCGCTTTAAATAACCTGCAAAGGGTTAATAAAGTGGATAAAACGAATCAAACAATCAATCAATCAATATATATATATATATATATATATATATATATATATATATATATATATATATATATATATATTATATAGTTATATCTACTATTTTTATATATTAGTTATGTATACTATTAGTATGTGGCTGAGTTATTATGGGCCTAGTCGTTTGTTTACAACGTTCCCTTTCCAACCCTACAGCATCGATGAAAATACAGTAAATAGTTTTCTGGTCATCAAATTAGGAGAATCTATGACGAGAAGAATTTCGCTTAAAGGGATTGTTCAGCCTTGATTGATCGGCACTGTCCTTCGTGGCTGAACGGTATAAGCACGTCGGATTAGTTGGCCGTTTCTCTTACCAATGGGGACGCAGGTTCGAATCCTACCGTAGGACGCATATTTTTCTTTAATAAGGTTTCTCGAATATTCAGGCAGATAGATGATAATAAAAATATGGTTTACAAATAATGTCGGAGCGTCTACTCAAATGTGGATATCCACTGAAAATAACGTTTGAGTGATATATATATATATATATATATTTCATTAAAGATGACAGACAAGGTACTGCAATTAAGATTATTATTTTTTTTGTGTTCAAACCTTAATAATAAAAAAGAAAAAGCCAGTACACAGTAATATTAACTACGAACACGGCCACAACGTGCTGACTGTATTCGGAAAATAGAACATCCTCATAACTCTAGAAGCAAACACACACACACACACACCATACATCCAGTTAAAAGTAAAAATAAAGCCATCCATGATAATGTCTAAAAGTAAAGCCGAAATCGCTCGGAATTACAGAACATATAGACAGATTCTACACATTCTATGCCTAGAAAAAAAAACACTTGTTCGAACACAAGAAAAATTAAATAAAACGCTTAATCGCAGTATCTTGTCTGACCTCTTTAATGAAACATGTATAAATAAAGGATTGCTGCCTAAATACACAATATATATAGGAATCCCCCGATTAGTGCGACTAATGTGTACAGCGGTAACTATAAAAAAAAAAGGCAATTTACAATTACTATGGTTAAAAACTGAAGTATGTTTTACCGTATAATCAGGTAATATGCATGCACTAATCGAATTTGGTATATAAAATTTTGTAGCGCATTAATCGAGGTTTATATATATATATATATATATATATATATATATATATATATAAATATATAAAGAAACAAATAACCAAGAAGGAAAGGTACTTTTGCCAAGTATCTCATGCCACCCACTGATTCCTGTCCACAATGCTTACCTTTCGTCTCTCTTTCCATGGTTCTCCTACGGACCACCGAGCGCAGAATAAACATTTACTGCGGCAAACACAAATATGTTTACCATGCAAGAACACGTACCGACATTTCGGTTCGAGGAACGACGTCTCGTCTCTCGTCTCGCGATAGAAACAATACTCTTCCTATTTAAAGATTTCGAGAACGAAAGCATTATTGAAGGGAGGTCAAAATCGGGTGCAGATCGGGGTGGGGAGTGGTGGCCTGACACTATCAATACCACCCGATATGAAAAACAGGTATAAAAAACAAAAACAAAAAAATGCTGAATTAAATTGAATGAATTGTTATCAATTTTCTGCTTGCCAACGGGTGCTTCGAATTGAGGCACTGGTTAACGAGCTGATATTTTTGTCGATTATTAGTGAGTTCGATCTTCCCTGAGAGCCCCATATATGGTCATACATTTAAAAAAATATGTATTTTAGTGAGTTGATCATAGTGTTCCTTAAGGAGATGGGAGATCATAGCTCTACATAAAAAAATGTATTTTAGTGAGTTGATCATAGTGTCTTTAAGGAGATGGGAGATCATAGCTCTCCACGCCTTCCTATCCTTTATAGATTTTAGTAACGTTAATTTTTTTCACCATTCCGTAAAGTCCCCCAATCTTGTTTGATAGGTTACTCGTTGCTTTCCTCTGTCCCTCTTGAATTCAATATGTTCTGTGAGTGTCAAATTTACAAGCCTTCTTTCCTCATTAGGTCACAACCGAGTATAAATTTTAATTGTCTCTTTGTCATTCTAACCATAAGTGTCTTTATTGTTTCCATTTGTTTTCCTTGAAACTTCCTCGTTACTCCCATCTTCAGTCCATAGTATTCTCAGCATCCTTCTGTAGAACCATATTTCTATTGCCTCAAGTATCCTCTTCTTCAAATCTGTAAATAAAGTGTCCAACATTCACTGCCATAGAAGCGGACTGATATTACATAGCAACATATTCTCTATTTCCAATGATATTTTCCTGTTTCGTAATACTTTGCTTAGCTTTTAGAAGGCATCGTTTGCTATTCCTATTCGGCTTCAGATTTTTATGCCACATTTTCTGTTCTCCGTTAAAAAAATTCCCAAATATTGAAATTTTCGTACTTGCTTGATTTCCAGTATTTCCAACGCGTACAGGAAGAGACAGATGGAATTTCCTGGACACGTAATGAGAAAGGAGGGCCTGGAGAATCTGATACTCACAGGTCAAATAGAGGGGAAAAGAGATAAGAGAAAGCAATGCATGGCATATCTGGAGGGCTTAAGCAAGTGAATGATTGAATATGATCTGGAGGAGGGTTAGGGTTAGGGTTAGGCAGTGGGATGAAACTTATTGAGAGCTACAAGGTATAGGGAGGAAGTAGAGAGCCATGGTCAGTTACGTCGTGAAAGGACACGGCACATAAAAAGAATGAAGTCCATTACTACACACTCTGTTGCAGAATGCGGTCAGAAACTATTGATATTCTGATAGTGATGGATTGACTTTGTTTAAATTTTGGTTATAAATAATTTTGAAGAGGTAACACGCCTTCCGCATTCAGATTCTTTAGAGAGACTAGTCCGCCCGTGGTGCAATGCTAAGCCAAGGAATCGGATTATTCCCTTAATCATCTTCCTCCCGCTACTGCCTAGAATCGACGCTGCCACGTCTGACCCTGGCGTATAATAAAGCGAATAAGAAAAAGAAATCGTCCATCGTTGATACAGTCTATGATGCGGCATTGGAGTCTGAAGAACTGAAGCCAGTGTCAACACGGAATGCAACAACTCAAACTCGACTCTAAATAATCTAAGAGTAAACCGGTTTATTTCTCCTTTGCTTCCCTTTATGCTACAGTGGCATATACATACAGCCCCTACAAAGAGTAGTAACACATGGCCTGAATGATTGCTTATGATTTGAAACTGACAGTCACAATGCAGTTTGGAAAATTGGAAGAAACAGGTGTTCCAACGAAAACCAGGCAAAATTCAAGAGTTTTGGCATCACTGCAAATGAGAATGAAAAAGAAATATCAATAATATAAAGAATTGCCGTGACATATTTCCTCGGCGTCATCCGAAAAAATTTCTAAATGTGAGTTAAAATCTAATTTCTACAACGATACAGTTAAATAAGAAATCAGACATTCAGACGAATAACGTGAATCACATTTAGTCTCACACATTGGATCTTGTTCTGGATAGATAGATAGATAGATAGATATAGATAGATAGATAGATAGATAGATAGATAGATAGATATGAAGAGACTGGAAGATTAGATATATATTAACATAGATAGATAGATAGATAGATAGATAGATAGATAGATAGATAGATAGATAGATAGATATAAACAAACTGGAAGATTAAATATATATTAACATAGATAGATAGATAGATATGAACAAACTGGAAGATTAAATATATATTAACATAGATAGATAGATATGAACAAACTGGAAGATTAAATATATATTAACATAGATAGATAGATAGATAGATAGATAGATAGATAGATATAAACAAACTGGAAGGTTAAATATATATTAACATAGATAGATAGATAGATAGATAGATAGATAGATAGATAGATAGATAGATAGATATGAAGAGACTGGAAGATTAGATATATATATTAACATAGATAGATAGATAGATAGATAGATAGATAGATATGAAGAGACTGGAAGATTAGATATATATTAACATAGATAGATAGATAGATAGATAGATAGATAGATATGAACAAACTGGAAGATTAAATATATATTAACATAGATAGATAGATAGATAGATAGATAGATAGATAGATAGTATTAGAGTAACACACCTTGTTACCTAATGTGAGAGATTATTATGAGATAGACAGACTAACTGACATAGTTATGGTTGCTAGCGAATTGCAAACTTCGCAAATTTCTCTATTCTATTCACAAAAGTGCTTTTCGAGGACGTTACGTTTTTTCTCGGGTTAAACACATTTACTTTCATAGCTTCGTTGTATTATTATTATTTTCTGAGGGAGGCTTTGTGTTTAATCACTCCTTCTAATCATATAGATAAGTGGGTGTTAGTGTTTGTATGAAAAACACATTTTCACACGGCTTGTTATTCCGCTCCGTCCATCTATCTATCTATCTATCTATCTATCTATCTATCTATCTATCTATCTATCTATCTATCTATGTCCTAGTTTTCTCTTTCTCAATGTATCTATATTTTCTATTCCTCAAAACCTATAGTCAAAATGCCCTTTCACTTTTATTGTCAGTATATTTGCTAAAAAGAGAGTCGCGCCGTTATTACCTATCAGCGCGTATTGGACATTTCGTCGTAGAGTAATAGACAACAGTTAATTTTCGTAGTTCATTTCTATTGCATAGCTGGTCCTCCACTGGGTGCTCCACATATGGCATCTTGTGCCAGACTAGGTTAAACTAAGCGATACCCAACGGTTTCTGTGTAAAGGGCAACTTGTCATCTATTAGCAAGCTGAGAAACACAGAAAATTCATTAGGAACAAAGAAAACTGTTCTGGATTGCTATGTGATACCCGTTCTCTTATTTGGCAGTGAATGCTGGACAATCTCCAAACCGGAGACAACAAGAATGTAGTTCTATAGAAGGAAACTGAAAATTGGAGCGAATAAGCAACGTGGAAGTCTTGAAAGAAAATGCAACAGAAAGAACACATTGATTGATATATATTTTCAAATAAACTAATGTATTTTTTTCTATAAATAACAACGTATGTGCAAAATGTGGAGTCAGTTTATCATAATTTTGCACACTTATACATTTATACGGGAGATAATGTAAATAAATCTAAAAGACATGCGTGTATACATAATCAGTATTTGATAGATTGATGATTGGCAAAAAGACAAATTAACTCTCGGGACATATATACCCATTTCAATTTTCTTCAAATTATGTGTATATGCACGTTTGCTTGACTAGTTCGTTTTCTACGGCTTATCAAGCCATTTAGCGTTATTTAAAGCCAGAAAAATATTATAAACAGATCCCAGTTTTGAATTAACTCTTTAAAATTACTAGTTTCTGAATTGACCTGTCACTTCACTGATAGAATGATGAGCAAATCTAAATTGTTTGTCCAACACATACATAAAAATAAAATAGTTGACATACAGAAAACTCGTAAAATATTTTCAGTTGGCTACGCATTTCGACTTATGCACTTTTCCTGTTCACCAGGGATTGTTGTCAGACAGAAAGACGAATTAACACTCGTGACACATATACCCATTTCAATTTCCTTCAAATTAAGTGTATATGCACGTTTGCTTGACTGGTTCGTTTTCTACGGCTTATCAACCCATTTAGCGTTATTTAAAGCCAGAAAATATTATAAGCAGATCCCTATTGAGCGACGACTGAATCAAGTAATAAATTTGAAAAATTGATTAATTGGATCGTTTTTTACAGTTTATTAACCCTTTGCAGATTTTTTTTAAAGCCATGAAATATTTTTAAATTGTCAGAATATTTTTTTTTAGATAATAATAATTTAGTGATACAAGTCTTACTAATTAACCCATTGCTGGGGAGAGAGGAGGTGGATTAATACCTACTCAGAATTTGATAAACAAATAAGAAATTATAATGTGGATATAAAGTGCGGGATCAATTCTATATTACAATCAATGTATAAACTGATCCCTTACTTTGCAGCCACGGTAGTTTCTATGCATTTATACGGGAGATAATGTAAATAAATCTAAAAACATGCCTGTATATACATCAGTATTTGATAAATTGATTTGTTTTCTACGGTTTATCGGCTCTTTGAAGGTTATTTAAAGCCATAAAATATTTTTAGATAGTAAGAATTTTTCTTGGGGTGGGGGAATAATAATGGTTTACTGATAAAGTCTAACTAATTATCCCATAGTGGGGGCCAGAAGAAGTGAATTTATGTCTTTCCTAAGGATGTTAGTGCGTAAGTGAATATAATGAATTCGACTGGAATTGGAACTCGGCTCTCTGAATAAAAATTCCAAACCATTATCCCACATATCGAAGCTTACAGCGGCTGGTATTTCCAAGCGGTCACCCATCTAGGTACTGACCAAGCTCGACGTTGCTTAACTTCGAAGATCATCAGGTGTTTCAGTGTGATGTGGAATTAGGGAGAGATAGCTGAAATTCTTGGACATATACTGAGGAAGGAGAGCCTGGAAAACTTAACACTCACGGGGTATATTGAGGGTACGTGAGATAGAGGAATGCAGCGAGCCACCTACCTGGGTGTGTGTTTGAGTGAGTATTTGGACGAATGAGTGTTGTATACTATTAAAGTTCTGCATTAATTTCGTCCAATTAATTGATGTTTCTGCCACAATTAAGGATTGTGGTTTTTTTTTATTACCAACACTATTTTATTTAGTTTCTTGTAAATAGTTTTTGTTCATCTTTATAAATACACATTGGGAGTTAAATTTTAAATTGTTATTATATTCCCGTCCACGCACAGACAAGTATTGTACAAATAAGAACTAATTAGGACTTCATATAGACTTTGAGGTATTATGGTGTTTGTGGTAAGAATGGTAAGTAAGAATGCGTTATTTTGGTGTAAGGAATAGTGTAATATGTTTGGGTCAGTTATTGTGACTAGCTAAGTTTAATGTTAAGACAGAAGACCAACCTTTTCCCCCATTTTGGCCTCGTGCCATATTTTATACTTTTTTATACAATTAATTACCGCTCTTGGCTATGGTACCTAGAGTTTTTGAATTTAAGCGCAGCACTTGACTGGCGTCAAGATCTCATCAATTTACAGTTGAGCTGACGAGATGTAGGTATTCCACGCTGCGATATTAGAAGGTCCGCCAGATCTTAGCTTTTCTTGCTTAGGAAATATTTTGTTTTCAGTTAATATTCGCCAGTCTTATTTATCAGTGTGTCGTTTGTCTATTTCTTCTATTGAACGTGACTGTGACCTTTCAAGAAAAGTTGAACTCCCAGGAGGTCGAACCCTTTAATTCACCATTGTTCCGTGCATTGAAGATTGTCGTCATATCCGGTGTGGTGTTCCTATTATATATCTCGAAATTCTTGATAAAATTCAAAGAAGTGTCTGTGATGTAATCGCTCTCGACCTGGCATCTCGACTTCAGTCACTTTCTCACGGTCGAGACGTGGCTTCTCTCTGTCTTTTCTACAAATATTTTCATGGCACTTGTTCTGACGAGCTTTTCTCGTTAGTACCTCTATTTTACGAAATTAACCGCAGTACTAGATTGGCAACTAGGCCTCATCGTTTTACAGTTGAACTAGTTAGGTGAAACCGTTAGTTCTATTCTAACTTTCTTTTTCTTGTACTTATCGCCTGTGGATCTCCATTCCGATTTCTTGCTTCTCTGCCGCCTCAAAAATTAAATGCAATATCAATCGTCATCTTCTGTCTTCTTGAATCCTGTTCCTTTTTCTCACTAAAGACTTCTCATTCTCTTCCACCCCCTGTAACTCCTTGCGGCAATAGCGGCAATATCGCCTTGCTTGGGGTGAAATGATGAAAAAAATAACCTAGTCTCTTGAAACGGCATTTAATAATGAGAATTCCTCATTTAAAAAAAAACTTCCGATGTAACCCCCCCAAAAAAAAACAGGGAAGTTGCTCAGCTAGTTTTCCCTGAAGTGAAGAGCAAAGTTTTGAATCTTAATGAGGACTTACCCGTTGAATGTCCCATGTATATGTCATTGTGTCAGACTACGTTAAATTTACTAAATACTTTTGCGATGTTAACGAACACTCGTTGCCACTTTTGTAATGTCAACGAATACTCGTTGTCACTTTCGTAATGCTAGTTGTAGTAGAGACTTTGTAATCGCAGATACAACTATAGTAACGCCGTTGAACAATACTGGTGCCAGACGCCTTCGAATAACACTCGCACTAAATAGTACTTGCTCGATAATACTCACTCGAATAGTAACCACTGAATTGTGATCCCAATAGTAATCACTATAGTGAAATATTTATTTGTATTTGTACAAAATGTGGCACAAGGCCAAAAGAGGAATGGGGAAAAGGACGGTCTTTTTCTGTATTAACTTTAAACTTAGCTAGCCACAAACACTGACCCAAGCATACAACAATATTCCTAACACCAAAACAAAGTATTCTTTCTTACTACATCCACCATAGTACCTCATTGTCTCTATGAAAGTCCAAACCAATCCTTGTATGTACAATTAATTGTGAGTGGAGGCGGGGGGGGAATAAAATAACAATTTAAAAATCTAAACCCTAATGAATATTTACAAAAATGAATAAAACGATATACAAAGAAACTAAACAAAATAGTGTTAGTAATAAAAATCTTCTACAATCCTTAACTGTGGCAGAAATATCAGTTCACTGGACGAAATTTAATATTCAATGAGATAATAATATAAGACATTCATTCATCCTAAGCATTCACTTAACTACATACTCAGTCAAACAACAGAAACGAAAAAGCGCCCCGCATCCACCAGAGAACTAACATCACTGACCATCACTGAGGGAGGGGATGGAGAATTAAACAAAAGAAAAAATGGGGACAGAAAGAAAAGGGGCCAATGAGCATATATTCTCTAGCTAAGTTAACTTGAAGGAAAAAAACTAAGGACAAAATAATCAGTGTAGTGATCACTTCGACGCCACGCTAATTCGCATAGATACATTTCCTTTACAATCACGTGATCTACATATTCAAAATGGGATCTCCTGCGTTTGCTTTCTGGTGATCTGTGTTCAAACTCCAGTGTCGGCAGCGACAATTTATTCCTATATAACTATACCTATAGGCACGAAACATTGAATAAAAAGCTCGCCACGAAGATCATCACGAGTGAAATGACTTTGAACCTCACTGAATGCATCCTACTTGTGGCCTTGTGCCACACTGTGCTAAGCTTTGTAAATAATAATAAGAATTACTTAGCAAGAAAGGAAAAATCGTTTCTTTTATCAGCCCTTTTGCAATTAAATACACTTCACTACAAACCTATGACGTCATTTATCTCTAAACACAATTGCTCGCAATGGACGACCGCCACAACCCACTTGTTTACCCTCTCCTCCTGGCTGTTGCTCGACTCTTCGCGCCAATACTTACGCAGCGCTTTGCCGCCTTTCGGCACCTTTTACGTTGGTCAACACATCCCTCCCTTTTTAATATCGTGTAATCAAGGCTGCCATGAAAATATTGACCTAACCTGTCAATATGGCCGGTAAGGGGGGGCGGCATCCATTCGTCTCAAGCGCAAATAGATGACCAGATCAGAGCGTCGCCCCCCCCTTCCGGCAAAAATTGCTGCTTGTCTATTCCACTTTGGGGTGGCCTCGTCACGTTGCGCACGTGCAGGTGCAACGAGGTGCATGTAGATCGAGAAAAGTCGTTTATATGTACATATATATATATATATATATATATAGAGAGAGAGAGAGAGAGATAGATAGATAGACAGATAGATAGATAGATAGATATAGACGAGGCTTAACTAAATCTGGCACAAGACCATAGCAGTGACAAAGCCAGGGAGGATCTATCTACTTTCACTATACGAGTAGTTTACGAATCAAGCTTGACAATCGCTGACATGCTCGAACAGGTGTATATATATATATATATATATATATATATATATATATATATATATATATATAACAAAAAAATATAGTATTAAGGTATGCTATATTTATGGATAAACGTGCTCGATGTCAGAGACAGAGCGAGTTTAAAATGAAAGTGAACACTGAGGACAACACTGAGTGGCGACAGTATATTTAACGCTTGAACGCAATTTTCAGGCTTTCCACTTAGACACACACACACGCACGCGCACACACACACACACACATATATATATATAATTACACACAGATATATATGCATATATGTATATAATTGCATATATATATATACACACATATATATATATACATGCATAATTACATATATATGTATAGGATTGCACACACACATATATACAGATATAGATATATATGTATCGATAATTTTATATATATATATATGTGTGTGTGTGTGTAATGAGAATACAGAATGAGAGAAAGAGGGAGAGGGAGTGAAGCATACACAAATACGTATACCTGGTGCAACATCAAAATTGGCTTAATCGTGTAACAGCAAAATTGTCCAATTGTTCGATTAAGCTTTGAACCGTTGTATTTTAGAAATGATTAAAGATATCTTATTGGAATTCTCTGAGGTTATTATAAAACTATTGGACTCTACTTTGAATAATAAAAATGTATTTTGCTCTAAATTCAAATGATGATCCCTCTTCCTGTTGTGACCTCCTGATTCAGTTTTCCTCTCTACTGTTCCCTCTTTTTAAAACTTATTCACTGTTCTCCTGATGGTTCTTGAATGGACTTTGAAGATGGAAGCCAGAGTCTGAATGTTGGTACCGTTACTGAAGGCTTGAATGATATTTTTCCTCTCACCATTGCTCATTTGGGAAGACATAGCTGGAGGGAGAAGAAAAGGGTTTAATACCTTTCCCAAGGGTATTAGTACGTAAGTAAATGTAAAGGATTCGACTGGAATCCAGTACATTTACTATCCACTACTCCACCGTGCCTCCTATATATATACAATAAAACTTACGTATACATACATATATATACATACATATATATATATACATACATATATATATATATATACAATAAAACATACATGCAAAAGCACATACAAGACAAACATGCCGTGTGTGTGTGTAGGTGTGTGTGTGTGTGTGTGTGTGTGTGTGCGTGTGTGTGTGTGTGTGTGTAGGTATGTGTGTGTGTTATTGCAGTATTTTTTAAATCTTTTAGTAGCATTTAATAACGATTATATAGACTGAGATATAGTTTATCACTTTTAGTGGCAATCCATATTAGAATAAACGCCCCGTTTATTTATTAACCACAATCTTTATTCATTTTCGTCTGTCGGTATGAATATTCCAGAAATCTCTTTAGGAGGCTCTTTAGACCGATTCTACCACAGACTGCATCGCCAATCAAGCGAGGACGGATAGTGCCTTATCAACGCAAATATATCCCTTGCTTGATCGGCGACGCACTCCGTGGCAGCGCAATGAAGTAATGGTTTACAAGTTGCTCACAGATCATTATTAATTTATAGTTAGTTAAGTCATCAGTTGATTTCAAATCGATATTAGTGCTAAAACTAACTTAAGCTAAGTATCTATCTATCTATCTATCTATCTATCTATCTATCTATCTATCTATCTATCTATCTATCTATGTGTCTGTCTGACTATATCTATCTATCTATCTATCTATCTATCTATCTATCCATGCATATATATATATATATATATATATATATATATATATATATATAGAGAGAGAGAGAGAGAGAGAGAGAGTGAGAGAGAGTGCACATAAAAACATAGACATCAAAATATGTGGTGACTAGCAGTTTCCCGTCTAAAGGAATCATCAAACCATTGCGTTAGACATGCAGAGAGAGAGTGAGAGAGAGTGCACATAAAAACATAGACATCAAAATATGTGGTGACTAGCAGTTTCCGTCTAAAGGAATCATCAAACCATTGTGTTAGACATGCAGTGTCGATTCCCCTGTCCACAAGGTTTATATGTGAAAATCTCCGATCGTGAGCGAGAGAGAGAGGGAAAGGAGAGAGAAAGAGAGAGAGAGAGAATAAATCTGTGTCAAAATTACATCTGCGTGTCGCTTTATTTTTCATAATGATTATATATATATATATATATATATATATATATATATATATATATATATATATATATGTATATATATATATGTATGTATGTATATATATATATTTATACACGTGGACTGACCATTGCGTCTAGCGAGAAACAGTCTGTCGCCTCTGAGTGTTGACTTCAATGTTCACTTTTATATTTACACACACTCTTTTTCTGATATTGAGCACTTTATCCCATAAATATAGCATACCATAAAACTATATTTCTTCACATATATATATATATATATATATATATATATTCATAAAGCGTCTTTCCATTTACCACGATGTCATCTGGAGGTCTTCAGGCAGTAGCAGATGTCCGACGATCCAAAGGTGAAACTGCAGCGCTATTATTGTTTAGTATTTCTGCTAAATTTATTTTAGACTAAAATTTAAACAGCACTGTATTTTCTATTATCTTAAAAATTACATTGCGCCATTTTATTCGCATAATTGTTTTTTTACTCTTTTTTTCTCAAACAGCGAGCCAGGTAGGTGGTAGCTGTTTCTCGTATATTTTATTACAAATTTGCAATTAATATATATATATATATATATATATATATATATATTAATTACTCAGTAATGTTAAAAGTAAATAGGGAATATTCTCCGTAATCTAATGTTTTACTGAGTTTTAGGTACTTTGGCATTAAATTTATTCTCGACATTGCTCTTATTTTCTGATAATGCCGTGTATGGATGTCCGTATGTACAAAAATCAGCACGTTTACACAAATAAAAATATTCAAACAATTCTCGTAAGAATTCAATATTCATTGAAAAAATTTTTTTCTTAAAACAATAGTATCCATAATATATCTTCTTCATAAAAGCAATTCTGATTAAATATTCCATAGTTTTATGGCATTTTTTTTTATTTTACGATTCAGGGCAGATGTTTGGTAACTGAGGGTTCTGTTTTACAAAAGAAAGTGACGATTTAAATTATCCAATAAGTTCTGTTAACTCATATAAACGTTAAACTCTACAAAATTAAATAAGTATGTGTCTGTCCGTGTCTGTCTGTCAGGTAACATATGTTAAATTATTTTTACCAAAATTTTCTTAAAAAACATTTGTAAAATAATTTGATTCAATAAGTCCTGAATGTTTCATTAAAATCCAACAATTATTAATTTTTACAAGAATTTCCAATAATTGTGTTTTTCACCGAAAAAATGACGCTAAAATTTCCTATACTAATACTAGGCCACCGTACTGTTGCTGAAAAACGCGATTTTTAACCAAAATTTCGAAGTTGTAAAAATGATGAAAAAATATAATTTAATAATCAATAATCCTTTGGTGTTTCCTCTGAATAATAACGATTTTAAAGATAAAACTTTGTTTTTATTATTTTGAGCCATTTTTTTTTTCATTAATGTCTGCTAACATATTTTAGTGAATTAGTCGAAGTTCCGTATTTAATGCGTATTGTTTCTTTTGCATACTTATTGCTTCGAGCATAATGACATTTTTCACACGTATTACATATATATATATATATATATATATATATATATATATATATATATATATATATATATATATTAATTTTACATACGCACAAAACAACTTACTTACGGCAAAGATGCATTTTTGTTTCGATATGAATGCATCTGGACTGGTGAGAACCAAAATGGTTATGCATGTTTGGTTCTCACCAGTCGAGATGCATGCGCATCGAAACAAGAATGCATATTTGTAGTGAGTAAGTTTTTTGTCCGTATGTATGCTATAGAGCCCTCTTTTGAATTAATGCTGTGAACGTTAGAATTTATATTACTTTCTTCGTTCTCATTACATTTGGATATATATATATATATATATATATATATATATATATATATATATATGTGTGTGTGTGTGCATGTGGTCCATAGACACTCCTAGTGCACGAATATTTTTTTCGACTATTTACTCAAAAACTGAGCGAAACTGTTTATCTTGATTTCAGTCTATGCTACGAACCAAACCAATTTAGTACGTGGATGGAGAAATTTAACCAATCAACAAAGAGAATTAGTAAAAGCGGCGAAAGGTTCGTATATTAATTGTTATTTCGTCTAATAACTTTTAAAAAAAATCATTTATTTACTCACATGTATTTGCCGTAAAATTGTTTGTCCATTTTATAAAATATCCATGAATGAACTTTTTTTTTACCAACTCACCTGGGTTTTATAGTTTACATACGTAATATCTGTTTTTAATCAAATGGAGTTCAGGTTATTTTAAAATAAACATTTCCCAGAGAAATTCGTCCAGAAAAATTTCGTTTTAAAATTAATGTCATGAAAACACCATTTAAAATAAATTCACATACACGTTGATGAATTTGTGGTCAGAGTATGGTTTCGGGATTGAAATATTATTACTTTAAAAAAGCAGATGTTGGTTTTTCGTCTGTATTTGAGAATGCCAGGTGAAAATGCGACCTTATCACGCCTTATTTCGCCTATGTACATAATATATGTGGGTATCTTGAGGCGGTGTAATGGTTAGCAAGCTTATCTCGCTAGAACAATTACGAGTGAGTAGTGAGTTCGATCACTGAGTGCCCCATACTTTCGGCCTTGTGCCACATCTAAGCTACACTTACGCTAATTTATAGGGTAATAAACATTAATTTAGGTGTAAAGAAACGTTAATATGATACAATTAAATGCCAGATGCAAACATATATTAAGCAAGATTGGTAGAGTAGTGAGTTCAATCTTCAGTGGCGTTCGACAAATACGAGCACCGACTGAAAAAAATCTGTCGGATAAATAAAGAAATCGATCCCCTTTGTTTACACACATATAACATCATTAAGTAATTCATCGAGTCTTGAAGAAACCTCAACAGAATGCAGAAAGAACTAGACGGCCGTTTCGTCCTATATTTGGGATTGATCAGCAGTGCGCATTTACTAGAGAGAATTGAAACCCGAACAGTTACGTTATCAGGCAAACGTCATAGCGACTGTTCCAACGGGTCACGGTGGCGAGGTTGTAACGAATTAGACTCGATGTAGCGCCGCTCGATCACATATTCCGTGGAGAAACACATCCGAGTTCCCCTTCTCCATAGGACTGTGCCCCCACGAGCCACGACTACTATCCTCAAGCCGCTCCATCCAGAGCATTAGAAGCCGGTTCAAACAATGATATAAAAGTGATAGAAATTATTAGAAGGATTTGAGATAATCATAATTAATTCATCGAGTCTAGAAGAAAACTCAACAGAATATATTTTCTCTCACACACACACACACACACGCATATATATATATATATATATATATATATATATATATATATATATATATATATATATATATATGAGAAAATATAGCTATAAGCTCTGCTATATTTATGGGTAAAAGCGCTCAATGTCATATATATATTCAAACATATAATGTTAAATATAAAAGACAACGAATGTCAATTATGCTTTATCATTATCTGTTCTAAATTTTCCTTACGTGAACGCAGGTTCGAATCTTGGAGAGCACATATTTTCCCTAATAAGATTTCTCGAATAAATAAATATACTCTTTAATAAATAAACGGAGCATCTACTCAAATACAAATATCGAATAAAAATAACTTTTATGTTATATATATATATATATATATATATTAATCCTCAATAGCGTTCGACAGATGTGGCACTGCGCCAAATCAAGCTGGACGTTTTGCCCAATATAGAGTGATAACTGAGATTATTGTTAATGTATTGCATCTCTTGTTAGTCTACAAAGATCCATACTGTTTGCACCAATAAGATTTCTCGAATATTTAGGCGAGTTAACGAAAATAAATATACTGTTTAATAAATAAACGGAGCGTCTACTCAAATACGAGCATCCGCTAAAAATAACGTTTAAGTAATAAAAATCTGTCGTCTCAATAAAAAAAAAAACCTTTCTTTACAAATTGTTTTGCGTACGTTAGGATACGAAACTGAGCAGAAATGTCTATTTCAAGTCAGAGAAAAATCTGTGTTTAAAAATACTATTCGAACTTTGTCCGGTATTCGACGCACTAGAGAAATATCTGAGAGGTTAAAGCGCGTCAGATCTAACGACGGTACCTTCTAGGGGACGCAGGTTCGAATCCTGCTGAAACGTGCATATTTTTCTCTAATAAGATTTTTCGAATATTCAGGCCGGTATACAAAAATAAATAAATGTACTGTTTAATAAATAAGCAGTGTCTGCTCAAATATGAGTATCCACCAAAATTAACGCTTATGTAATTATATATATATATATTGGCATTTTTAGGCAGTGATATAATTATTTTATAAATAGCACTGTATTGTGCTTTTCGTGCTCCACAGATTGAAATCAAACGGTTTGTTTATACCAGTTTATTAGAACAAACGTTGTACAATAATATATATATATATATATATATATATATATATATATATATATATATATATACACACACACACACACACGATACATTGTTGAAAAATCGTCGTACCGACGAACGAAATTTTCAGCCGCTGGTATATATATATATATATTAAAGAAAAACAGACCACTTTAAGGTACCATTATAATAATTTATTTCACCAGATCCCTTTAAAGGACGCCGGATCATCAGATAGCACTTCTAAAATGAAATGAAACAATATATATATATATATATATATATATATATATATATATATATATATATATATATATATTGCTTCAAACGTCATTTTTAATAGACGCCCGTTTATCTGAAACAGTGTTTCTTTAGTCTACAAACCTGCACACCCTGAGAAAAAGTCATTAAAGAAAATTTACCTTAATTAAAATGTAAAATGTTTAAATTAATTAAAACTAAAATTATATATTTAAATATATTAAATGATGTTAAGGACGTAACAAAACATAGTAACGAAATAGGAAAACTTGTTCATACACAAATACAGACACACACACACGCACTTATATATATATATATATATATATATATATATATATATATATATATATATGGATAGATTCGACAATTATTTTAATATATTTTTGTTTATACGTTATTTTCATAGATAAGTAAATGTTCTGTTTATAATAAACAGTATTATCAACATTTACCGATCTGAATGTCCGAGAAATCCCAAAGAAAATATGTGTCCTCCACCAAAAATTGAATCAATATCTTACACGGAACCACAATATAACGTGACGTGCTATACTATTTAGCTACAGAGGAAGCGTCTGGTTACATCTTTACATTAAGATCTGCTTCGAGAAGATATGAACGTTCGAGAGAAATCATGGTAATTTTGCAGTTTAAAAACCGTAATTTAACCTTGCTACCAAGCCTAACAAGCCTAGCCTGCTCTACTGTTTTAACCATATCTGGGTGCAGGCGAATCCGTACCTTTACCAAGAGCATTAATGCGAAGTGATCGAAATCGGAATTTGAACTCGGATCGCCGATTCCATTACGCCACCTGCATATCCACAAGAATCTTTATAAAACAGGAAGTCGTCAATTGAAAATCTACGATCAAAAAATAAATAAAGTAAAGAATGGTCCACCCTGTCTGTTCTTCAACTATTTTCAAGACAACTACAGGAATGAGCGTTTTTCCCTGGTGTCCCGACTTTATGAATTTAAGCGTGCTACTAGATTGTTTTTACAGTTGAAATGGCTACTAGATTTTACAGTTGAAATGGCTACTAGATTGTTTTTACAGTTGAAATGGCTACTAGATTGTTTTTACAGTTGAAATGGCTACTAGATTTTACAGTTGAAATGGCTACTAGATTGTTTTTACAGTTGAAATGGCTACTAGATTTTACAGTTGAAATGGCTACTATATTTTACAGTTGAAATGGCTACTAGACCGTTTTACAGTTGAAATGGCTAGAAATGCAACCACCATTTTTGTTCTAACAGTTTTCTTCTCGCACTTCCAACCTATGGAACTCCCTTCCGATTTATTGCTTCCCTGATGACTACAGTACTCAAAAATTGAAATGCAATCTCAATCGCCATCTTCTCTTTTTGAACTTTTTAAAATATTTTTCCTTTCTTGAAAGCTGCCTATTTCCAGTCTTCTCATTCTCTTTCATTCGCTAAACCCCGGCGTTCCATTAGAATTGTCGCCTTGCCTAGGGTGAGACGATTTAAAAAAATAAAAAATAAAAAATAAAAGAAGGAAAAATTAAAAATCAGTTTCTACATTTGGACGTGGCCAATCTTCTCGTGGTAGGTAATTTTCCAATTTACAAAAAATTTAAATAACTTGCAAAAAAAAAAAAAAAAAAAAAAAGAGAAAAAGAAATTCCCGTCTCCTTTTTCAAAAATTAACAGATCAACACCAGCAAAAAAGTTTACCAGAGCAGTAAATTGGAAATTTAATGCAATAAATACTGTCAACCGGGAAGAAAATCAAATTATCATAATGTTTTTGGCACGTGCAAGAGAGGATAGATAAAGAATAAACTGATATTAAAACAATTGCCATTTAAAACCTTCCACTAGAACTGTGGGGACACCCAAAATCTTCCCCTCCTGTCCAATCCGAAAAAAAAAAGATAGCAACGTAAGGGGATACGTTAAGGACCAGAATTTGAGTTTCCTGTTTAGCCCAAAATAAAACAAAAACAGAACAAATCATTATAGAAAAAAAAAGATAGAACTTCAACAATTGTTAAAGTCATCTTTGCGCACGCGCAAAAGATACCTACTGACAGTAACTTGGTATTTGAACACTAGCGTTTTATTACTGTTTGTTTATTGATAGACACAAGCCGACAATTAGTCAACCATCCTTCGTCGTCATCTCGTCCTTTCTCCAAATCGACCCGACGACGAACTGTCTCTCCTCTACCCACCAACTTCTCTTGAAACAATTTTTTGTCACCTAAAAGTCCCTGTCTGAGGTTATTTGTCCTCCCTACTCCCCACCACCTCTTTTAAATATCATTCCGGTGCTTCTTCAAAAACATTGTCCGGTTAAAAGGTCCTTTCGCCCCGCGGGTTCATCTCTTCTTAGCATTAAAACAATAAATAAAAATAACACCAATAAAACCTGAAATTTCATCGTTGACAGACAAACAAGCGTACGTAACAAACAGACTGACAAGGAAATGCCGAAGAGTAAAAACCGGAAAATAAATTAACGAAGGGAATTTTGTATAAAGGTTGAAATGGGAAGAGAAAATGTTATGGTGATAAGATGCATATCGATAACAAGTTAAAGGTGTTACCTAAAAGTAAAAGGAATCTAACAATGGGAAGGCAAACTACTCTAACTCGATTGAAACGGTCGAAATTAGGTTCTTGGTTATAGACGGTGACTGACTGACAAAGACTCAGTTCTTCCTTTGTAATATATATATATATATATTTATTAAAGACATTTTTATGTTTAACGTTCTTTTTATTGATACAAGTATTTAAGTAAATCCTCTGTTTATAATAAACACTAAACAGTATTAAATAACATTTACCGGCCTGAATGTCCGAGAAATTTTCTTAGAAAATATTCGTCCTTTGACAGGATTCGAACCTGCATCCTATACGGAACCGTCATTTACGCTGACGTGCCTTGACCGCTCGGCCACAAAGGATCGTTCAAGGTTGAATTTACTGCTTATAAACTTCAATCTTCCATGAATCTCGTACATTCATAACTGCTCATGGCGTATCAAATGTAAACAAATGTTCTTTTTATAGATACAAGTATTTAAAAGAACGTTAAACATAAAAATGTCTTTAATAAATAAATTGTCGGACTTTTGTCCATTTCTTATATATATATATATATATATATATATATATATATATATATATATATATATGTGTGTGTGTGTGTGTGTGTGTGTGTGTGTGTGTGTGTGTGTGTGTGCTATAATAAAATATAGTTTTAAGGTATTCTATATTTATGGGTTATATTACTCAATTTCAAGGATAGAGCGTATTTTAACATAAAAGTGTGCATTAAAGTCAACAACCACAGGCAACCGATTGCGTTTAAGCATGAAATAGACGGTTGCCCCAGGGTGTTGACTTCAATGTCCACTCATATATATATATATGTGTCGGCCAGAAAAAGTGATATTAAAAATCTCGACTATATTTGGTCTATGCATTGTGTTCAAATTCAATATACTAGAACGACCCGTGAAAATTTTCACGGTTTTCCTATTTTTTAATATTTTGATGAATCTTAATTAGTTAATGATTGAGTAAGCAGCCAAGAACAACAACTCTATATTCAAAAACAATCTGAAAAGAGACGGGCTACACCAGGCTATCTTACTCTAGACATGCCCTGCTGCAGTTTTTCATATGGTACCCCTAATCAGCCTAACATGGAGTACAAGATGCATGCAAATGAAATCAGGGGAATTCCTTACATTTTTCTTTTATTATTACTATTATTACTACTACTAATACTACCAATAACAATAATAACTAGTTTTAACCTAAGAAAATTTCATGGTTTTCCTATTTTAATATGCTCATGAATCTTAATTCTTAAGTTAATGATTGAGTAAGCTCATGCCATGTTCTACAACAATAAAATATCTGTAGAAATTCCCTTATCGCATTGTTGAATATTTAAGCTTCACAACTTTAACAAAATATTGCAATAACAATCATAAATATGAATGCTGGTTGTTATTTTAAGAAGTGGGTACAAATGAAAAGATTTTAAATTAAAACCTTTTCCATTTCACTGAAACAGACGTTAAACACACGAGAGTGTTAACGCCTGTTTTATCTACCCTTTTCCCTTACTTTCTTTCATTTTCTCATTGAAACTAAGTAGCGTCTTAGATATGTCTTTCCACGGAATCAAAGCTGAATAGTTCATTATTTATGAGATATTGGCAGGGAAATTGGTACGTGCTAACTAAAGTGGGGGGATAAGCAAAATTATAATAAGATACTAGTTTATCTAAAGGCAGCATTTCCAAATTTAAAATCTAAATCGATGTTCATATAAAATACTACATTTATTAGTAAATATAGTCTGTTTAAATACAGAAGTAAAAAAAAAAGACTTCAAAATGATGCAACTTTGGAATTATAAAGGGTTTCTATTACTCAAGGTTTGTCTGCAGACAAATTAACCCTCGTGACACAGATTTCCATTTTAATTTTATTCATCCATTTTTTTTTTAATTTTAAAAATTCTTTTTTTTTCTTAACGAATAATTTCCAGAAAATTCAATAAAATCTTATAATTATCTGATTTTTTAAGGTTTAAATATATATTTTCTTCTTCTTTGCTCTATCTTTATGATTTCATTGCTCAACCCAGTGTAGGAGTTGTCTAGACTGAGTGGAAGGGGAATATAAGATTTCAAAATCAGCCAGATTGTATGTATGCCTGTGTGCTATGTATACATTACATGGCACACGTGTATGTCACTCACACACTGCTCCGACATACACATATGCATTGCATACATGCATGCCCAGTCGCACACTGACGGTGAATGACTGACAAAGAATCAGTCCTTCCTTTGTAATATATATATATATATATATATATATATATATATATATATATATATATATATATATATATATATATATATAAATAATAAAATATAGTTTTTAAGGTATTCTATACTTATGGGTTAAATTACTCAATATCAAGGATAAAGTGTATGTAATTGTTGTAGAGTAGTTTCACAGTGGAGGCTTGTATTTCACTAAGTCGGTCCTAAAATAGGTTCGACGTACAAAACGTTAGGAACTTGATATAATAGTTAATGACGCAGTAATCTAGTTGTGGTGGCTGATACTTTAATATCCGACTAACGGTCGTCCGACATCGACTGACTGACCAACTACGCGACTTAACGATTGCTACTACTCCTACTTATTATAGGTGGGAGAGTCTATTAACAATAGAATAGGTGTGTTCCACTATAACAGTAATCATAAAAGTGGACATTGAATTCAAGAGGAGACCGATTGCGTTTAAGCATGAAACAGACAGTGGCCCCTGGGTGTTGACTTCAACCCAGTGTAGGAGTTGTCTAGACTGAGTGGGAGGGGAATATAAGATTTCAAAATCAGCCAGATTGTATGTATGCCTGTGTGCTATGTATACATTACATGGCACACGTGTATGTCACTCACGCACTGCTCCGACATACACATATGCATTGCATACATGCATGCATATGTGTCACACTGACGGTACGTGCTACTAAAGTGGGGGGATAAGCAAAATTATAATAAATAAACTCAAGTAGACTCAAACTTTGTTATTCTTTTCCTAGACACTTTGATTATTTTGAACTATTGGTCTCATTTTGGCGGTTATAGATTTTATTTTAAACACGACGTTTCGGCTAAATACCCACTGGTCATCATCAGCTATATGAATCCACTATGATAACCTAATGTCAGAACCATCTGGTATTAAATATAAAGGCCCCCAAAACACTTTGGAGTAGCAAATATAGGCGTTGGTCATACAATATATTATTGCCACTTAGTAGTTATGTATTCAATTTCTGGATCAGGTAGTAACACTGATTCAGCAGAAACAAACAATAAAACAGCACAATAATCAACAGATATCCCGTATCTGCCAAAAAAATGGATATCTGATGATGGTCAGAGCGTACTTGGTCGAAACATTGTATCTACAATAACGTCCATATCACCAAGAAACAAAAAATAGTTCGAAGTAATAATATAAGTATATTGCTATGTTTTTCAAATAGTTCCGTTGAAATTGTGAGTGCTCGTCAATCCCGGCCATAGTTTGACATTTTCAAATGGCTCCTAACATCGGTTCGGCTAAGAAAATGCAATGCTCAAATTATAAAACTTTTAAAATTAAATGCCTGCATTTTCACTGTGATTTCTCTTATAACAGAGCAATGCGGCGATAGAAACAAATAGAGGCAAATAACAAATTAGACATCGGGTTGAAGTGCAAAATAGAAGCTAGTCTATATGAACGATTTATTTCAGCCACTTTTTCCCTCTTATTTCAGCTATTTCCTCTTCCCTCTTATTTCAGACATTTTCCCTTTCCTCTTATTTCAGCCTCTTCCTCTTTCCTCTTATTTTCAGCCACTTCCCCTTTCCTCTTATATCAGTCACTTCCTCTTTCTTCTTATTTTCAGCCACTTCTTCCTATGAGATCGCCATTAAAATAAGCGATTGAACAAAATCTCACTCATCAGAACAAACACGTATTCTTACTTATTCTAAATGTATTTTTCCTCGCCTTTCTGCGCCTCTCTTACCCCTCTCGATTTCTCTCTGTCACACACACACACACACACACACACACAACAACAACAACAACAAGTCTTATCCAAAACAGATAACTGAAAATTTTTAAAATGATCTAAGACTTGTTATTTATGTCCATCGTCTTTGTCAAATTGAACTGAATTGTATTTTAATGAATATTGTCTTGAAAAAAGTTTATTAAACCGAAACGTCAGACGTCGACATTTCATTCATTTTAAACAACATAATTGCATTTAAGGATTTTTGTTTGATTTTTTCCAAATTTTTCTTCATTCTGTCGGATCTATATCCATTTACATTTGCTTACATATATATATATATATATATATATATATATTGATCCATTCGTCTATGCATCGAATATAGATGCCAACTCTGCTTTTATGCTACTTCTATGTATCCAGAAATTTTTAATAAAATCAAATGAAGAATCGGCAACAATATCAGTCCGGATCTGGCACATCGGCTTTAGTCACTTTCTCACCGCCATAATGTAGCTTCCCTTTTCAAAGTTGCAACTGTAAGTTCTATGCTAATAGTTTCTTCTATCATACTTTTCGTATGTGAAATTCTCTTGCGGCTTCTTGATTCCTAGTCAAGTTTGATCTTCAAAAATTTGAAAGCAATGCCAATCGCCATCTTCTGTCTCCTTGGACTCTGTTTTTTTATTCACTTGCTACTTTTACTCTCAGTCACCGCTTGCATCGTACTGGCTTTTACTGCATTTTTGGGGGAGGAATGACTAAAAAAAAATAGATATGCAAGTGCATATGCACGCGTTTATGTATGTATGTGTGTATAGGTGCATGAGAGGAAAAATGAGTTTGAGTTTGAGAGAGAGAGATAGAGAGAGAGATAGAGAGAGAGAGAGAGAAAGAAAGAGAGATATAGAAAGCAAGAGTACCAATTGACCGGCCATCAGTATGAAACTTATCATTACCCATGAATTTCTCCTGATAATAGGCCCAAAACTTTCACTTTATCTCGACCCTTCACCCATCCCTATTTGCTCCATCACGTCTTCTGCCCTTTCGCCTCCACGTCGTTATCCACAAGTCGCCCCAGGGTTTCTCGACCCTATTACCCTGTCTTCAATTGCCTAATGCCAATGGTACTCAACGAAAATCAAAACAAATGCCATTGTTATCAAACTGTCTTCGGTCGTCTCATCAACGGCACTATCGTCTCCATTTACCCACTTGCCATGTAGTGTCTATTGTCTTTACTAGCATCACTTAATTTAAAAACGACAATCCTTTTTTAAAGTAAAGGCCATGCAATACAAGGCCCAAGAGCCACAGTATAGATGGATGCTGAAATGATATGTGCGATATGAAAATAAAAGAATAAGTAGGAAGTGGGGATTATGAAGACATGGAGGGTATATAACGATTGATCTTAGATTTGGAGAGGTAAATATTGTAGTTTTTGAGAAAGCATCAACACGGGAGTCTGTTCCACAAAATAGAAAGTTGTTCTGGGAAAAGATTTCTCTGAGTGGAATATTTTTCTTGCCAGTGGAATAAGTAAGGGATTCAACGACACTGTAAGGCGGGTCTTGGCTGCAAAGCTCTTCCACGAAAGAATGGAGCGCGTCTAAACAATGGCCATAGAAGTAAATATAGAATTGCGCCTGTTGATGAGGGAAGGTTGTAGGGTTAGAAGTAAGTAACCACCTACAAGGCCGCGTAAACGATTTTGAGCTGTCAAAGCAGGGAAGTGAAGATTAGGCAGCTCCAGCCCTGATATGACGGCAATACTCCATTTTTAGTCTGACTCTTTCAAAGATAAAGGATGTTAAAAGGAGTCAGGTATTCACTTCGCTTCACGTTTTCAATTGACTTGAAGTGGAACGACTACGTCAAATCAATAGCTGCATCTACTGCAAGGAAATTTAGGCCGCTGTGTCGTGCCAGAAAATTTTTCTCTTCAGAATCCATCTTGCACATTTACAAATTTACCATTTTTCTGAGCATACTCTTGCCATATCTGGTCTGGTGCTCCTGGTGTACATCTAGAGATTCTTGACAAAATCCAAAGAAGGATCTGTAATGTAATCGATCCTGACCTGGCATCTGAACTCCAGTCA
>CAHIKZ030000787.1:1625000-1665000 GCA_903632075.3 Acanthosepion pharaonis | reverse complement strand
TTTTAGCATGGAACTCTATTTCAAATGAATTCATTTTGTCATTCTCATTTTAACTGAGTGAATTTTAGGTTGCTGTCTACTTTTTTTAAATGCCTTTTTAAACTACCACTTCCGTTTTTCGAGCCAATCAGATTCCATTCTATTTCTGTTGTCCAGTCCTTTTCTCGTATCCGTCTAATTACGTTAGATTCTCGAAAAGCGATCATCATCATTTAATACATTATAATCCTCATAAGATTTATTTGGCTGAAAATCGTTTCAGCTTTAGATTAAATCAGGAGAAAGAGACGGAACGAAGAGTGTCATTTACGAAATGCGGATATGAAAAAATATTAAGTAATAATTCAATTTACGCACAAGTAAAATATATAAAATATTATATATATGAACAAACAATATATATATATATATATATATATATATATATATATATATATATATATATATATATGGACAGAATAAGATAGATAGATAGATAAGAACAGTCTGAGATAGATAGACATGAACAAGCTTATATAGATAGCTAGATAGATAGTCAATAATGAGTAGACTAAAATAGATAGATACTCAGTCATAACCAAACCAAGATAGATTGATTGATATGAATACAGATAAATAGATAGATAGATAGATAGATAGATATGAACACAGATAAATAATACATACATAGATGCATAGATAATATATCTGTGATTCGTGGTGAAGATTTTGTGAATGAATAAAACCATCTATTGTTTCTGTTATAATATCGATTGCAAATGTCTGCAGATTAATTCAAACACAAATGATTAGAAACGAGGATGTTAATAATCTGCTGTTTTAATCACACTTCCACACTCACCCACCAACACAGAGTGAGTCACGTGCACGCAGATCATTTTGAATGTACCACTTATTATTTCGAAAATAGGTCTGAACGGAAGCGTCCACCATTTCATGCCATATAATCGCAATCACACCAATACACTCGAACGTTATCTTTTAGGTAAGCGTATAGGCGCACATATAAGCATATATACAGTACCGTGCAAAAGTCTTAGATGATTTTAAACTATTGTAAATTTCTAATAATTGCTATCTGGATGTTTTTTATTGTGCTGTCTACAAATGAAAATTTTAGCCACATTGAAGTCATTTTTATGGCTAATTATCATATTTTACACAAGCGTTCTAAAGTAGTGTGGAAGATGCACGTATGTGTGTGTGTGTGTATGTGTAGGGTGGGTATGACATCAATGTCGGCAGAAAAGTGATAAAAAGCGTTTATTTTAAACGACTTCATTTTTACAATATTCTCTCGTTTATTGTCATTGTACATAACTGTTCTCAATGAATTGCATCGAACGAAAATTTAACAGTGAACGTTTTAGATCAAAATTCTATTAATAAATGTTTCTGACTACTGACTTATTGATCAATGTTTTTTTTTTATGAGGAATCGTTAATCTCTCTCATTTCTCTGTAGTTTATCGCAATATTCAGCCATTTATATTCAAGACATATATATACTCTCGACTCTCCTGTCGAATTCGACGTATGAGGGCCAAGGAAACTGGCAACCCGACACCAGCACTTGAGATTTGATTATAGTGTTGAAGGTTTTGTGCAGAACCATCCACACTTTTTGAAGGGCCGAATACAGAGACTTGGTGCACAAACCCTCCGAGTTGTCCTTCTAGACCAGTTGCCATCCAAGGCTATAGAACTCAGTCTGTCCTGCTATTTACCCATAGCTGGAGGGAGAAGAGGATTCACACCTTTCCCAAGGGTATTAGCACGTAAGTGAATGTAATGGATTCGACTGGAATTCGAACTCGGCTCTCCGATTCCTCAATCCAAGTCGCTATCCATTACTCCACCGTGCCTCAATCATTACATTCACTTAGGTGGGGGGAAGAAGAGGATTCTATAGCCTTGGATGGCAACTGGTCTAACGCAGTCATGTATCGAAAGATACATGATCGACTAAGCGTGTATCACTGACTGACTGACCTTGGGAAAGGTATAAAACCTCTTCTCCCCTCTTCTATGGGTAAATAGCAGGACAGACCGAGTTCTATAGCCTTGGATGGCAACTGGTCTAACGCAGTCATGTATCGAAAGATACATGATCGACTAAGCGTGTATCACTGACTGACTGACCTTGGGAAAGGTATAAAACCTCTTCTCCCCTCTTCTATGAGTAAGTAGAAGGACAGACCGGGTTCTATAGCCTTGGATGGCAACTGGTCTACCGCAGAAAAGAAATGGCAACCTACTGCGGGAAAAAATCTGCCTCGTCAGTCATGTATCGAAAGATACATGATCGCCTAAGCGTGTATCACGCATGGCACATAATTGATTGATATTTATGTTATATCCATGTCATTAGTTCTTACTATTCTATCGTTATATTACTCCGTCTTGTAGCCAAACTTTTGTCAGATAAATTCGTTCGTTTTATTCCCATTTATTTTAAACCTATTATGAATAATTTTAACAAAACAGTCAATAATATTCAATGTTCGCCGAGTTTTTTGAACCTTACCCATCGAATGAAGGTGTTAGGTGACAGTATCATGAGAAAGTTCCCAATGCTTTATTTTCGTTTTAGAAGTGTGTCCTGTTTATAACATCGCTATTGTCTCAAATCCATCCCTGACTTTTACAGCCTTATTGGGCTGAGTTATTTACAAATCTTAAGTTTGAACATGTGCTAACATAATTGATATCTACATACTTTAAAATTTTTGTAAATTTTTAAAACTTTTTTTCTTTACTTTTCTTAAAACACTTTTAAAAATCTTTTTATGGGATTTATTTCGGAAACATATGCACAAAAATTTTTGCCGTCCATAATTATTTATTTTAAAATTTAAGCATAAACGGATAAATAATTTTATTAATTTATGTAAATTTTTGTTCTTTACTTAAAAAGTTATATAGCCGTTTGTTTGTTATTTTAGAAGACTCTTTCTAGTAACTCCACTCTTTAAAAAAAAAGTTTATTTTTGTACGCAATATCTCTGTAAAATTCAGGAATCGATTTGACACTTTATCAATATTATAAACATGACCCCTCTTCTAAATCGATAAGAAACCCATATTTTTCGATTCTTACAAGTGTCGCAACCTACGGAAGGTCTAAAGGTTTTTCCTAAAAAGATGTTCCCTCTTTTTTTTTATGAGTGGCCCACTCGATTCAAATAGAGCCCTTTGTAGTTGATTAATTGTTATTAAGTATAGTTTAGTTTTGGTACAAGGTTACTATTGCGGGACACCCAGTGAGGATCGATTTCGATACTCAGTAGTAATGGTCAATCAGGCGAGCTCGTTAACCATTACCTCCCCCCACACACACGCAGACACACACGTTATATCACACTATATACTTACTAAGCTTAGATTGGTTTTTGCACAGTGTCACAAATATGGGGCACCTAGTGAGGATCGAACTCAATATTCAGCTGCGAGACCAACTTCCTTACTACTATTCCACAAATAGACACGTCTGAACATATGAATGTTTAGATGTGTATTTATACTCACAAAATTACAGGCATATATATGATTGTGTTTGTATCTCTGTGTGTTTGTAATTGCTTACGTCGGTAAGTTCACACACGTACACACGTACACCACACATAGTTCGCTAGAAATACGCACACGTGTATACCAATGACGACCCAAGAGTCTGACCTTTCATCTCGCCTCTACGATCGTTGCTCAGAACTTTTTACTGTCAAAATGTCCAAACTGACGTTCTCTCACGTCATCCGAAGATTTGTCCTCTTTTTTTTTCCCTACCATCCCACTCTCCGACCATCACTTTCTCAAGCTTTATTCTCAATTAATACTGATTGTTCCAGACGGCATTGTCACATCTATTGCCTGTGAGATTTTTTTTTGTTTTGTTCTTCTGCGACCGCAACGCCAAAAACATTTTCAAGTAAAAGAGTTTTTAAGCTAATTGCTTAGTCTTTAAAAATTGTCGCCTCAAATATTCCACACTGTCTCTCACTTCGCACATCCGACACGGACCTTTTCTGTTTGTCCAGGCGCTGATATTCAGCACAAAATATTTCGGTTCAACCAAATATATTTTTTTCTTTTCTTATTTACCAAACATTTGTTACGAAATGCTTTGAAATTATTCTAGACATATAAGGGTAAATAGAAACCACAATCGGTGAACGTGACGTTAGTTATAGGTCGGTTGAATTTACTTTAGTTACTTAATACCAAAATCGAAGTCAATTTTTTTATTTTTTATTTTATTTTTATTATTAATCCAGAAGTAAATATATGGCTGAAAGACAGACTATATTTGAGTCAATAAGCATTAACTTGATTCGGTAATAAGTAAAAACTAGTTGTTTATACTTGAACCTGTAAGAATTTACTTAGTTTGAGCAAAAGTAAATAATTTTCGTTTACTTTTGAGTCTGTGAGCATTCACTTGGTATAGTAAAAAATGTTAGTCGATATTATTCATTTGATTGCTTCAGGTTTGTTAAATATTGGTCCTTTATAGTTGTTCCTGTAAGAATATTTTTGGGTCGACGAGAGACAAATTATTGTCGTTTACATATGAGTCTGTGAGCATTCACTTGGTATAGTAAAAAAAGAAAAAGAAATGATAGTCGATATTATTTGAGTCTCTATTGATTTGTTAAGTAGAAATTGGTCGTTTATATTTGAGAATATAATTATCAGAGGTTCCATCAGTGACCATCGCAGAGAAAATTGAGCAAAGAATCTACATCAAATTTTACCAAAAGCTTAAGAATTCCTACGCAAAGACCTATGCAAAGTTATGCTAAATTGCAGAAAGTGTATGGCAATGAGTGTTTGGTCATACCTCGAATATAGAACTGAATCGGAGTTAATGTCGATGGAAGCGGAGATAATAATGTATGCTGTTTTGAACGTAACAGTAGTATTCATTCGAATGAAGGAAAATATGACACTGAAATTTGAAGGTGTCTTAGAATCGCGAAAGATGTCTTCCAAAAGTTAAACAAAGTATTAAGAAATTGGAAAAAAATTGTTAAAAACAAAGAAAAGTGTGTCAAGCTACTATGCAATATCAATACTTGCATATGTCAGTGACTGCTGGACAATTTCCTCACAAATGAAGAGAAAACTTGAGGCAAAAGAAATATCGTTCTACAGAAGGATGATGAGAATGCCAGAGACGGAACATGTGAACAGCGAGAAAGTTTTAAGGCAAATATAAAGAAAAAGGGCTCATATATAGAACCAAAATGGGACATTTGAAATTTTGGGCAAACATTAAGAAGATAGTTTAGAGAATTTGACACTCACAAGGAGATATTGAAGACAAGAGGGACAAATAGAAACAGCGAGTAAACTGCCTAACGAGCTTGTGTAAATGGATTGCAGAACAGGGAGTTGGTTAAACAGAACGGTAACGCGTTGGAAGTTGTGGAGAGCTGTGATCACCTATGCCTAGAAGAAGAAGAATATGGATTTTAATATTGATTAAGATCGTGCATTATTTTCTGATTTCCTGTCTTACTTTATGTCTTCATTTGTTCGACGGAAAAAAAATTGCGCCTCTAAACATTGTCTTCAAACTCCACAACATGTTTTCTATACAGGCAGGCATTTTTAAAGGCAAAAAAAAGTTAATGTCTCGACCCCTGTTGTGTTTCTGTCCGATCTCTTGTATTATTTTGCCTTTCCCGCCCATCGTCTGTACACAAATCTTTTCCTTCTTCAACCGCGACTTACCCAGCCCTGAAAACAGTTTACATTCCTGTACGGTACAAAATCGTGAATGCTGTTTATCTGGTGACACACCAGACATTCCAATCCCAGGATTTTTTTTTTAATGTCATAAAATAATATTTTACAACAGTCTCCAGCAGCAGCAAGCTAATCATATTTCTCGTCATATGTTGAACAGACGATATGCGAAAGGCCCCCGTCAATGAGTGTAACAGCTTCTTTAATCTAGGAGGAAAATTATTTGCCTCAATGCACATTCAATCATTCTCTTTCCATTCTAGCATTAATACAGCGATGTTTTTTTGTGAAGGTAATGGTGACAAAGAAAATGATACTGAGCTGTTATGAGACATCCGTTCTTCTTAACGGTAGAAAATGCTGGACGATTTCCTAAAGAATGAAGAAGAGACTCGAAACGATGGAGATGTGGTTCTACAGAAGGATGCTGAGGATTTCGTGAGCCGATCGTGTGAGCAACGATGAGGTCTTAGAGAGGTTGCAAACAAGGAGGAGGCTTATACTTAACATCAAGAAGAGGCAGCTGAAGTTTCTGGGACACATAATAAGGAAGAAGGGCCTGGAAAATCTAATACTCACAGGTCGAATGGAGGGCAAGAGAGACAAAGGAAAGCAGCGCGTGGCATTCCTAGCGGGTTTAAGTAAGTAGATGACAGAACATGGTCTAGGGGAGGAAGCAGAGGGAAGGAACGAGAGCTGCAAAGGATAGAAGGTAGTGGAGAGCCATGATCCTGAAAGGACACGACACATAACAAAAGGCGAACCTATATATTCATACTGATGAAAAATATTCATAAATAGTAAATAAAATTTCAGAGTTTAGGCGAAGACGTTAGAAGTATAGAGTTGAAGTAGACTTTAGAAGGAACCGGAAACCCAGACTTAAACAATTAAACAAGTGACAAAATTCTACCCCTGTTCAAAAGGCCGGAGAGGAATATAAACCTGGCGATAGACATATCTATATACCCGTATTATTTTAATGAAGGAAATTAATAATTTGCAAGATAAATATAAACAATACAATTTCTCAATATCCGGGTAGTACATTTGACTAACTGCGTATATAAAAGTAAGTATCTATCAGCCGAAGCAATATGTAATGATATATGTGCATGGTTTATAAATAAATACAGCCAAGCTATTGATGCTTCTTGATTTATTCTGCGGATAATTAGCTTCTAGGATTCAAATATCTTCAGCAATTTTAGGAAAATGTCAGGTCATAAATAATTTAATTTTAGTTTAGTTTTTAGTTTTTTTAAAGTAAAATAAAGTACAATTACATTTTATTTGATTATATATTCCCCATTATGTACAATGATTTGTCACTTTTCAGGCAACATTTCGATGCCTTTTGAATAAAATTCCACAGATTCTGATGTGAAAAATGTTTGGCGAACTCTTGAATCTGGTTTCCAGTAGATAAAGTTTCCCTCCTTAAATAATCGTTTGATACAAAGTCATTTAATTACGGCGGGTTGGATAGAACAGACTAACCGAGTTCCAAAAAATTTTCCTATGTTATTCCTGATGTACACGGCCTTGAGTTTTCATAAAAGAATATAATTTTCTTTTTATTCTACTGCGTACGCTGCTACTATCATACCCAAATTTATTCTTAGTTGCCACGGAGAACTAGTAGTTAGGAGTCTACATTCGTCATTAAAATCGGTTCCTAAAAACGGGAATTACTTATGATTCAATCTAATACTACAGTATGTTCTAATCGAGTCACTATTTAAAATCGTAAAACAAATAGAGTTTTCAGTTAGTAATAACGTTTGACTGTTTGCTAACGATCGTAGAATGGTGATGCGGGGTCTTTGATAAAAATCAACACAAATTAAAATGAAAAAAATACAAAAGAAATTCATCACTGGCAATGCTTCATCTAAAAAATTTAAGTATCCAGTGTTTTCAATATATTTAATGACATAATTGTGCGCCTTTTACGACTAAGACAATCGCTACAATAGAGCAGACAGTAGTTTTCATTTGCTAGCGGAGGACATATTCCCTGATTAGTATATATGCAGGTTATTTGTGTTCATTTTGTTTAGTTCTTTTTTCGTAACAGATTTAATGTTTAGTATAGAGCTTCAATTCGAAATGTGAGATAGGCCAGAAATAAGGCATGTAGCAACATCAGCACGGCAAAGGGCACTCCTTGAAAGGCAAGGAAGGGCAAAAATATTTTAAGTCAAGTGATAGCGATTGCTGTATGAGTCGTACGATCTTTGAATCAAGCATGGGCAACGCCGGGCCATGCTGCTAGTATATGTATATATGAATCTGTGTATTATATCCGGGGTCACCTATATTTCATAGATACCTTACTTCGTTTAGTAAGCAAATACTTAGAAATACTTTTAATAGTAGCATAAATACACGATATATCGGGGATGCGGAGAAGAAGTCTTATTTGGAACACACCAGTTCATACCTGTTCACTAGCAAAAAGTAGATTCGAATTCTGTTTAACGATTCAAGAAATCAATCTCCATTAATCGATCGTTATTGATATAATGCGTCGCTCGGTAGAATTTCAAAATTCCAATTTGGCGTTGGCGTGAGGACATTTTCCTGGTCTGCTTGCTTGGACTTATTCCTTGTTTTTCTTTGAGAAAAAAAAGCAAAAAAAAAAACAAAAAACATGTCCACACGCCAACCAAATATCATTCTTTCTGCATATATATATATATATATATATATATATATATATATATATATATATATATATATAGTTGGATTGATGTGACCCTGGGTTTCACGCTATTTGCGATCGTCAGACAAACTGATTAATTTTTAAATTTTGGATTTATATATGGTTACGTATATCGGTGTTTTTGTGGTAACGGAAGGAAAATTGTCGCCGATCGCAAATAGCGTGAAACCCAGGGTCACTCACATCAATCCAAATAAATATGTTAGCTCTATCATTGATATTGAGCAGTTTCCAATAAGTACCGCGCATATATAATATAAAAATAATATATATAAAATTGCATATATATATATATATATATATATATATTTATATTTTATACATACACATTTTACATATATATATGTGTGTGTGTGTGTGTGTGTGTGCATTTGTGTGTGTATACACAAAGGCAGAGAAAGAGAGTGTTTGTCATATGCGTGTGTGTATGAATATATGTACATGTTGTTTGATATGTGCGTGTGTGTATCTATGTGTGTGTGAGTGTGTCCTCAATGATGTTTTTATCAAGACAGAGCAAAAATGCTACACAGTGTCACACCTCATAAAGAGACAAACTTCGGACCAGTAGTTAAGTTTCACACTCCCGTGATCGTCAGACGGCCAAAAGGGACATACTTGACACTCTCGTCGATTTTGACGTGTGAAAACTAGAGCTAAACACGAATTAACCTTAAATCCCTCTAATCCATTCTACATTGCAACTTAACCCATAGCTGGAGGAATATCTACTATATACTGAATAGATCTTTTTGCATTTTGGGTGTTTGGTCAAACGAACAGCTGACATGCATTCTTAGTCACAGGTAAGAAAGGTAAGCTGTGGTAGTCGTGATCACAAAACTTCCTCACCACGCCACTTTAGATGCTTTATCAAACCTGGTCACGGGAGAAGAAAACGTCCACATTACACTTCAAAATACTTACCTCTACTTTTTCGCTTGATGAATCATAGCATGATTAAAAAAGGCATGATAGCTTGATGAAAAAAGGCTTCAAACGTGATGAAAACAAAGTTTTATCGTCAAAATGTTTATGCTATTATTAAGAGAAAAATCCAAATTATTTTTTGATTATTTTAATTATTAATCATTGTTTTTTTAGGTAAAAACAAATACACATTGTTTTGGAAATTCTTGCAAAAATCAAATAATCGTCAGATTTTAATGAAACTTTCAGAACTTATTTATAAATGAATTAAATTATTTTTGAATTTTTTTCTTTTAGAAAATTGTATATAATATATATATATATATATATATATATATATATATATATATATATATATATATATATATATAACTTGAACTTTAAACTTAAATAGCGGTCCGAATATTGTCTTTTTCTGAATCGTGCCGTGTAATAGTTGTGTCTTGTTAACCTAGCTATGCATCACTTTTTGTTACTGCTTAGGGAGGTGTCAGTCTTTAGTTTGGGGGTGGGGGTTTTTTTAGTTTATGTTTCTTTTTCCTGTTTTCTTATATTGTTTTTTTTTTTTAGGTTTTTTCTTTATTTGATGTTAGATTTTCTTTTTATTAAGTTTTGTTGGTTCTAATCCAATAAGCAATAAGTGCTAAAACACCGCCCTACCACAATCTGTAGACAAATCCTACAGATTCATGCTGGGATTTTTCTTAACTAATTAAAACGAATCGCTTCTTTGTCTCATACTTTTGTTGTTTCTGGCCTTGAAGTCAGAACGCTGCAATCACTTGACTGTATCCCTTCTCCATATGAACCTCATACTTTGACAATATTTTGCATTATTATTGTGAATTTTCCTAGTTTTAACTTGGTATTATTCTTTTTCTTCCATTGTTTATTCTTGATTGGAAACGTTATCAATTCCGTTTGTTGAGCATTTTGCCGATTATATTTAACTAAGGCCAGTTACACCACAAGTTGTTTTTTTTTGTTTTTTTTTTGGTCACCTGGCAGCGTTTCTAATGGTTGTACAGCTCACAGACACACACACAGACACACACATATATATATATATATATATATGTGTGTGTGTGTGTGTCTGTGTGTGTGGCTCCTATTGCTATTAAGCAATTATTATCTTGATAAGGCTTCTATATGATGTTTAAATAAGAACTCGTATCATGTGCATGCGTATGGAAACGTGTATGTGTGTATCTGTGTGTGTTTTTTGTATGTGTTTGGCATTTATGTGATCTGCTGTAAGTCTAATTTTTTCTCGCTTGCCCGTTTTGTTTAACCTTGCGTTGACATACTTTTACCTGTCATTATCACCTGTAATTATTACGACAATGAAAAAAAAAGCATTTTTATGTGGAAGAGTGTAGGTTGGAGGTCACTAATGCCCGAGGGCTGGGGGCTAGAGGCTGTAATAAACACTGACCTCGGGTTGGAAAGGTGGAATAAAGAAGGCAAGAGAGAGAGAGAGAGAGAGAAACGCAGACAAATATAGAAAGAGAGAGGAAAATATATTAAAGATAAATATGCAAAATTAAATCTGTATGGAAGATCACGGTTGCACACTGACTCGTTATATATATATATATATATATATATATATATATATATATAGAGAGAGAGAGAGAGAGAGAGAGAAAGAGAGAGTAAGAGAGATGTGTATGGTATGTGTGTTTATATGTCTATGTGCGTGTGTATGTCTATGTGTGTGAAAAAATATTCGTAAAACGACAATATGAATAAAGACAAAAGAAAATGTTTTCTTTACCAACGCGTTTCGTCGTTTGATTTTATTTTTATTTGCAACATAAACAAATAAAAACATCGTTAGATTTTCAAAATTTTTAGATTTTAAGTACACTCAAAAATATTGATAAGCGTAACGCTGGAATTCAAAAACTATGGGAGATAATAAGTGATTTAATTTAACGCCTGATAAACGAAAGTGAGTAAATATTGTTATTGTTGTTGCTGTTTTTTTTAATTTTCTCTGTTTGTGTTTATATATATATATATATATATATATATATATTAAGAAATATACATACCTTACATTAATTGCACAACTCCGAGTTTCATTTTCAAGTGCTGGAATTATTATATTATTTAATTTTCTGGTTCTGGAAAAAAATAGAGTTGTCTCATTTGATTTTCCAATGACCCTTTTTTGTTTACTTGTGTTTTCAAAACCAGCCTCTCTCTAATTTAGAATTTATATTTCTTATTTCCAAACTTATTTTCAATCTTAAATGTTAATCTGAGCTTGAATTTAAATTCAAAACTAAAATGCAATTAATTTAAATATTTTAACTCCAATAATAATATATCTCACGTGAACCAGAAAATTAAAAAATACGGTGTCAACTTAAACACTTATATATATATATATATATATATATATATATATATATATATATATATATATATATATATATTAAAGTGTAGATTTGTTCTGTTTCGTAGATGAAATTGATTGTATGCTTAGTCTAGTAGCATATTCTGATAGAGGTGTGTCTTAATACATCCGCATGTCACACCACTACTATAATTTGCTGATAGACTAAACATGACCGATTATATATATATATATATATATATATATATATATATATATATATATATATATATATATATAAATATGTATGTATATATATATATTTATATATATGTGTGTTTTTTGTGTGCGTGCGTGCGTTCGTGTGTGTGTGTGTGTGCGCGCAATGTTTAATATGCAGTTTAATATTACATATGCTTGCTTCTGGACACTGCGATCTTAAGTTCTTTAAGTTTTGGCTCAATTGTTATATATCCTCCATATCCTCATCATTTTCACTTTCTCTACTTCCGTTAATATCACACACCTAATTTAGTAACCCTCTACTTTCAGTGATTCTTGGGTTTTGTATTGGGTGAACATTAGTATAAAAATTTTTTTGCAGAGAATGGAAGGAAATTGTCAAAGAGTGGATGCAAGCATTTTCAGTTGGACACTCTTTCAAGAATGAAAACAGTGAGCGAAAATTGATGTGTCAAGAACTTTCTCAAGAACTGCAGAAATTTCATTAACAAGTGCTTTGCAACCGTCTCTTCCATAAATGTTCGCTGAGATCGTTCTGAAAGACTTCCAGGAAGCGATTGGAATAATTAGAGATTCGAGAAAGACTTGGAACAGAGTAGATCACCACCCTGTTGGATTCCGTGAGAATCCCGACAATAATGCTTGAGATTTGAAGAGTAATTCCATTCTTTGATTTCTTTGCGCGACAACTGATGATAAAATTAATAGTTATTATCCGATATGATAAAATTTCGTTTAATCCTGTCATGAATTTTGCCTGTATCTGACTGATTTTGGGTGGAGCCGTACAATAGACATTGCGACAAGAAATAATCTTTTTTTTTTTTCAAATTATTTTTTTTCATATTACTATAGATTAAGGACTTCAGATTACGAATAAATATTCTGTTTCTGGTCTTTTGAACAGGAGTAGAGGGTTATCCCTTGTTTCCAGTTTATGGCATGGCTTCTAAAGTCTTCCCACTCTCTTTCACTTCCAGTTACCCCTCTTATCATAGTGGCATTATCGCTTTGCTTGAGGTGTACTGATTTTAAAAAAAAATATAAAAGTTAATAGAGTGTCCAGTTTGCTATGTAAACTCATTGTAAACTGATCCCCCTACTGAAGCGAAAATATCCTATCACGCGGTTTCCGAATATGAGATTTTTTTAAAACTTGAAATTCGTAACCTGGAGTGTTTAATTGATAATAAAATAATAATTTCATTTTTTGCTAAATATTTTCAGATATTATGGGTCATGAGTATATTTTGTTTTGACTTCTAGCGCGTGGTGGGGGCTCTTTACAATGAGATTACAGAGCAAACTGGACGGCTTGTATAAAATTTAATTTGTTTTCTTTTGTTTTTATATTCGTGACTTGATATGCTAAATCTATAGTAACATGAAAAGAAAATTGAAAAAAAAAAGAGAAAAAGAGATTATTTCTTGTTAAAATGCTTGTTGTATCATTCCAGCTGACTTTGAAATAAAAAAATCAATATACCTGCGTAGCTACCACAATTTTTAATTTGTTATTTTACATAATTAATATAGTGTCAAACAAAGAGATGTTCTCTTCTCGAAAATATGTCAGTATATACAGAGAAATCTCGCCGGGAGGCGGCATTTCTTCTTCTCTGCTTCTATCAGTTTTAGAGACAGACAGACAGGCGGTAGACGCTGGCTCAGACGGATAACGGCACAGTCGAAGCGGCAATAGAAGATTTTGGCCTGTAGCATAAAGAATACAAGCAGGTGACAACGCAAAGAGAGGGTATGAATTAAAAAAAAAGAAAAAGAAAATGAGATGTTATAATCACTGTTATTAAAAAAGGATATAAAATCTAAAACCGGTGTCTGTCCATTATTAACCAGAGCTGGAAAAGGGTGGTGTAGATAACTTGGATGCTTGTTGTTTACTTAGCTTAATTTAGCTTGGTACAGGGCCACAAGTATGAGGGACCCAATGAGGACAGTTACGCCACGCTGAAGTCTCAGATAATTTATATGAAAATATTTCAAGCACGAATCAACACGCGAAAACGCGCATGCGCGCTAAATGCATAATGCATACGTTAAAATGCAGATCAATATCACTATGACGACGGTAAGAAACATATTGTGGGTTTTATTTGTTTGATTTTATTAAAGATGTGCTTCTGTTATACAAACATACATATATTGCACACAGACACACAGACAGACACGCACATATATATGCATAAGATGATTGCCACCTCATTGTTGAGTATGACCATCATAAAATATCATTGTAAGTTTTAATTCTGCTTTAGATTAATATCGGTCTTTAACTTGGACTAAGTTTTTAAAATCTCTGATACTCACAACATATACATTTATATACGCATACATTAATTAAAAAAATGTCTTTGCAGATATCTTCATTTATATCTCAATTTTTACACACGCACGTAAGTAATAATAGGCGGCTACTCATTTCAGATCATACCGGTCTGCTAGCGTGGCTAGCCAATCCCTGTCGCAGACGCCTGCTCAGGCACATTTGTATTTGTTCAACGCCCACAGAGTTCAACTTTTCTGACCTTAGTTACAGTTTCTGGGAGAGCGCATAATCTGGTATGATCAACAGTTAAAGAAAGTTAGTACACTCATACCCTCGGTCATGATGACTTGTGATTTCGCCCCATCGAGTGTCTCCGAATAGATCCGTCTATCCAATTTCTATTAATATGCCGATAGCATCAAGAAATCACTTTCCTAATAAATTGTCCATGGTGAGATTCGAACCCGGCTATTAGGGTCGGAAGGTGAACTTTTTAACCACTTGTCTTCGTTTCCATAGTCACATACGGGGTGGGGGTACCTGAAATTAATCATTTAATATTAATAGCCTACCTCGCCCTCTTCAAAGTAAGAGCTCACACACTTATCCTAGCGTAACTTCTACTTTAAAAAACAGTCTACAAACAGTCCTCTGTCGGGATCGCCACCAGTTGTCTCGTCGCGTTCGCTTTAATCTCGTCCACAATGTTTCTTTGGTCAAATTTAGAAGTGGCAGAAGGGGGAGAAAATTTTGACTGTAGATGAGAAACAATCCAGGATGATGCAATGTTCAACAAAAAATGTGCTTGATAGGAAGAGTGATCCAGCGCATTAACAGGATGAATGTAACGACCACACATTGCACAAGCTCACGCAATATTATCTCACTTCCATATGAATATCACTATAGAATAGTGTCTTTCGACGCATGTTCAGCAAGGTCTTCTCCAGTTGTTTATCAGATCATATATATATATATATATATATATATATATATAAATTAATAGGAAAGAACTATGAGATTAATAATTCAGAGTTCTTAGCATTTATGTTATTTTTAAAAAACAGTGTTCGATACAATAGTAGAGCATAATATTATAATTGTTTTTTTTTTAATATATAAGCAGCGCAACACCGAAATTCCCATGTTTCAGAAATGAAACTTCAATTTAAATTCAATGATACAAATTAAACTTAAAATAGAAAGTTCCGTTCCATTATCAAGCGATGCTAAGAAACTTAGCATCTTACCATCGCTTGATAATGAGACGGAACTTTGTACTTTAAGTTTAATTTGCATGACGGAATTTAAATTGAAGTTTCAGTTTTGAAACATAGGAATTTCGGTGTTGCGATGATTATATATTAAAAAAAACTATTATACATACATACATACATACACACACACACACACACACATATATATATATATATATATATATATACGCATACAAGTATAGGATTGGTGTATACGGAATAAAGTCCAATAACCAAAAATACTAGTCATAAAAGAGTGCTCAATACATAGTAGAGCAAATATAATTTATTCGAAAATTATAACATAAACAGGTTATAAAGTCACTACAAAAATAACCATTTTGTTTCAACACTTCTAGTGTCTTATCAAGTGGTTCTACATTCAACATCATCACTTGATAAGACAGCAGACGTGTTGAAAAACAATGGCTATTTTTATAGTGATTTTATAACATGTTTATGCTATAATTTTCGAATAAATTTTGTGTGTGTGTGTGTGTGTGTGCGTGTGTACATATACCTGTTTGTATTCCAATTTTCGGTCAAAAGTAATATTTTTCTACAAAATGAATTTTTTAGTGATGAAAATATAAACTTGCACAAATAAAATTTTATAAGCGAAGTGAAAAATATTTTTTCAAATTTTGAAAAGTATTTTCTTTATTACTTTTCAGTTAAAATATTAGGGTTCTGAATAAGTATACCTTTAAGAGAATTTATACATACATACATACATGCATGCATACATATATATATATATATATATATATATATATATATATATATATATATATATATATATATATATGGATGATAAATTAAGAAAACACCTTTTTAAAACCATCTCGGTTATAATTTATTTCATCAATATTATTATACTCATCTCTTCAGACCGAATATTTATATATATATATATATATATATATATATATATATGATAAGATATATAGTTTTAAATGTATAAAAGTGCTCAATATCATGGATATTAATATAATAGTGGACACTGGTGTCAAAAGAGAGGTTACGGTCCGTTTTATGCTTTAGGACATTATCTTCAGGCTCGACCAACTTCATGCCTTGAAGATTGCTTTCAAGCATGAAACAGACCGTCCCCTGCCCAGTTTTGACTCATTGATGGTTTATATATATATATATATATATATATATATATATATATATATATGTATATATATATATATATATATATACGTGTGTGTGTCTGTGTGAGAGAGAATAGAAATTGTTAGTGTATAATCGAACATTATCCTAGTTATATAATATATTAGAACTGATCCACAAAAAAGAGCTCGATGTATTTTATTTAATTTTACAGAGCAATATAATTATAAGGATTTGTTTATTATTAAATATATATATATATATATATATATATATATATATATATATTATTTTATTATTATTGGAAAAAGGTATATCTTCTCCCCTCAAGCTATGGGTAAATAGGACAGACTGGGTTCTATAGCCTTGGATGGCAACTGGTCTAGTAGAAGGACAACTCTGAATTCAAAACCTGCAGAGGGTCGTTTGGGGACTTGAGGCAGGTGGTGCACCAGGTCTCTGTATTCAGCCCTTCAAAAAGTGTGGTTGGCTCTGCACAAAACCTTTACCACTATAATCAAATCATATGTGCTGGGTGTCTGGGCTGTCGGTTCCTAGGAACTGAGTTGCTTGACCCTCACACGTCGGTTATGACGGGAGAGTCCAGCATGCGCGCAACAATCTTCAGAAATGCAGAATACGATTTTCTTTTTTTTAAAAATATCTTTTAACTCCTAAAACTTTTAAATACTGTCCATTTACCAAATTTTATATTTGATAAAAAAAAACAAGTTTTCATTTGTAAAATTTACTTTTCAGTTGTAAAACTTAACTTTTGAGCGAAAAATGGTGTATATTTATGGAGGCGATGAAAGGTTTTTCAGAAGTGGCTTGAGCCGAGACGTTTTTCTGAACCTTCTTATGTCTATCTGTCTATCTATCAATTTACCTATCTATCTATTGATATCTATAAATTTATTAATATCTGTCTATACAGATGCACATTCACACAGGCACACGCAAACGCATATATATATATATATATATATATATATATATATATATATATATATATATAGGCGCTTCGACGTATGACAGCACCGCCATCGGAAGAGCTTACACTACGCTTGGGAGCCATAGTGAAGGTCAATAAGCTTCCACAACACAAACGAATGAGAGCGAATGCACAACAAGCAGGAAAAAAGAATAGTTCAATTAAATCAAATTAACAAAAAAAAAAAAAAACACACACACACACACACACACAAGAAAAATGAGAGTGAACTTGTGAGATGTGGTGGAATAGAACAAGAGAGAGAGAGTGTGAGCGACAGAGAGAGGGCGAAAGAAAGTGAAAGAATGACTAAGAGGGTCAGTAAGAGAGAGAGAGAGAGAGAGAGAGAGAGAATCCCTTTTTTTAAAAGAACGAAATGATGCTAGATGGAACAGAAAAATTTGTGGATTGCAAGTTTAACGCCTGTGTGATGTGATACCGTTTTACTCCGTATCCTCTCGCTACGCTCTGGGTTGGTCAGGAGAGATGAATAAGATTCTGTATTCTTTGTTCTGCCAGGATTAATTTAGTCTCCCACTTTTCAATCCAACGTCCTGTCGTGTAAACATATCGTTTTTAATAATCAGAATGTAAGATTTTTTCGATGATAAAGAATTGATCATTTTTTCTCATTTGCAAACATTTTTCTCTTTCTTAGGTTAAGTTCCTGTGCATTGGATGTTGACTATTGCGACTATAGGTGAGTCATTTTGAATTTAGTTTACTTCACATTTGTCTCATATTTTTAAGCTTATTTTTCTTTGTTTTTCTCTTTCTTTTTAATAATTTCCATATTAATTGATTATTCTTATCTCTCCGTTTTCGTTAACGTTTTAATTTCTTGCTATTCATTCTCTACGTTGTCTTTCTATTTTTACTTTTTCGCTTTTATCCTTCCTTTTATTATTTACTCTTTCTTTCATTCTTACGTTCGTTCTTATCTTATTTAGTATTCGCTCTTCTTTTCTTTCTTTCTTTCTTTATTTTCTTCTTCTTCATCTTTTTTTTTTTGCTCTGTCCTTTATTCCTTCATTCTTTCCCTCGTACATTATAATTCGTTCTTTTTTCTTACTGGATTATTATTCCTTTTTATTTTTTTACATTTATTCCTACTTTTATTTTCTTTCTTTTTTGTTTTATTCTTTCTTTCTTTCTTTCGTTCGTTCGCATGCTGGTAGATTATTATTCATTTTGACATTGTTTTTTCTTCTGACTGTCTTTCTCTTTCTTTTCGTTTCTTTTTTGTCTTATTAAACTATTGTAAATTATAATGTTTTCTTTTTATATTATATACAATTATTTTCAATGTATAACTAAATTTTATCTCCATTTTGTAAAACTCATTTTGATGAAATAATTAAAAACAAATGATCAGAAATCAGAAATATTACAATACTAAACTCATTGCTAACGTTCAAGACATTGAACTCTTCGACGTGATGTAAGGCTAGGAAGCTTGTCTCGCTGGAGCACTTCCAACTGAATAGTGAGTTCGATCCTCACTGAGTGGTCCATACGTTCGGTCTTGTGCCACATCTAAGCTACGCTTACAAAATCACCATAACATTAAAGACAAGTTTTAAAATGAAGCCTTATCAGTGTAAGGATTTTTCGAAATATAGGAATCCTTGTTCTTTTCGTTGTTACCAAATCGTTTAAGCGATCCATTCTACGGTCTTCCTCAGGTGTATAATCCACATAGAAATACGGGGGAAAGTATTTTTGGTCATGGATGTGTTTTCTAAGAAGCTTAGCCAAATAAATATTCTCTCTAAATAATATCGCACACATACACATATATGTATTTATAAGACATTTACCGGCCTGAATGTCCGAGAAATTTTCATAGAAAATATACGTCCTCCGACAGGAATTGAACCTGTATCCTATACGGAACCGTCATATAGCCTGACGTGCTTTTACCGATTGAGCCACCTTTACCGATTAATGTTGTTAATACTGTTTATTATAAACAGAGCATTTACTTAAATATTTGCATCTATAAAAAGAACGCATAATTATAAAAAATGTCTTAAAATTGTCGGACTTTGTCCATTTCATAATGTGTGACGTCATTTGTTTACATTTGGATACGCATCGAGCAGATATGAATGTATGAGAGAAAATCATGGAGAATTGTAGTTCAAAAACAGTAAAATTGACCTTACAAACCGTAACGCTCCTCTGTGGCTCAATCGGTAAAAGCACGTCAGGCTATATCACGGCTCCGTATAGGATACAGGTTCGATTCCTGTCGGAGGACGCATATTTTCTATGAAAATTTCTCGGACATTCAGGACGGTAAATGTTGTTAATACTGTTTATTATAAACATAAAAAAATGTCTTAAAAATTGTCGGACTTTGTCCATTTCATGTGTGACATATATGTATGTGTGTCTGTTCCACAACCCCCCTCTATATATATATATATATATATATATATATATATATATATATATACTGTACATACACGTTTTTTTACACCCGTGGTACTTCCGGTGTAGAACAAAATGTATATTTATTATTGTTATAAATTCACTTTCATCATATATCTCCGTATGCGTCTTCGTATTAGCAGGGGTAGATCCGCTACCTGGTCTGGAACTGTGTCCGAAATAAAGTCATTGTAGTCAGATCCTGGAAGACGTGCTGAGAGAACATATGAACCAATCAGACAGTCACCTACAATTCCAGCCCTCACATTAATCGTAAACTGATGCTAATGTCTTTCCTGTATTGTACAATAGACATTCCGATCCACCCACAAATATTGCTTGTATAAATTTGTTCTTCCATTTCTTCCAAATGTTGCCTCATACGCAAACAAGACTGAAGAGACAAACAACTGATCGGCAGTTCGTCCAATAAAACATCGACAAAAATTTTCCCGTGGTGAGTGATCAAAGGGCGAAAGACCCTGCACACTTTGCTCTTGAAGTACTATGAGATGTACGACATGCTAGGGTTACTTGACGTGTGCTGATACCCGGATCGTCTCTGACAGCCTGTAGAATGTGTTCTTTGTGGTCAGGAGTACGAGCGGATCTCGGTCTTTCTCGATCCATAGTTTGTGGTGCTATGGATCCTGTCTCAGCAACGCGACGATAAACAGCAGCAAAGGTTGGATGAATTGACTGCTTTCGGTCTGGAAACGCAATATGATACAGCCGTGCAGCCTCTCAGCCACAAATGTACACGAATGACAAATGTGACCTAGTCTACATGACAACACAGCGCCATCTACCGTAAACTTTCTTTAAACTTAATAACTCAAAAGAGAAGAATTTGCGGACATATGTTTATATGGATGGAGGCACGGCTGAGTAATGAGTCAATAGCACGTCGGACTAGGTTCTATAGCCTTGGGTGTCAATAAGTGTAGGAGAAGGAAAAATCTGAATTCAAACCGGCCTGGAGAGGATTGGGCTCCGTCCGGCGATCTTGCCCATGTAGTGGCCATACGACTCTTAATGAGTTACGGGATTCATGATCGCTTATATGGACTTTTGTCCTTGTTTTGGTATGAGAAACCCTTCCCAAAACTTTCTAAAAGTAAAATGCTCTTTTAGGTACGTCTGATTAAATAAATTACAAACATTGCTTATTTTTAGCATAATTCTTTCGTATTCACGAATATTTTTACGTGTATTACAATCAAATGAGTCAAGAAATGTACTGTACCAGTGAGAATCAATTTTATTTCCCAAGTACTTTCCATCTCTTTCTGAGATCATCATCATGGGTGCAACTGGTAAGGCAAAAACTAAGTGTTGCACCCCTGATGATAATGATAATCTCAAAAATATATGGAAAATACTGAGGAAATAGAAGTGATTTTCACTGTTACAGTGCATTTCTTGACTCATTTGATTGTAATCCACGAGAAAATATTCGTGAATATGATAGGATTATACTAAGGGGCGAAAATATGAACAAAGATGTCTGTTAAATATTGAAAAAAACGTTGAAGATGTCGTGACGATAAACTATAAATTTCAATTTGATGTCGCATGATGTGTTGGGACTTGTAGCTTTCCAACGCTTTACTTTTTGTTTTATAGCTCTTGTTTTTAAATATACCAAATGATGAGAGCGATGTTACTGAAAGCAGTAGATTTCTTAAGAAAGGTGAGGTGTGCTAAGAACAAATCTATTGTGATAGAGCCATAAATCAGTGCACTTTCTATACGTTTTTGCCTTAATAAATTGATTTCTCTTTTAAGTAAAGCAGCATTTGGCAATTCGAAATTATTCTCAGAATCATTACGATGAAGACTAATGCACCGAATATGTGTTAAATAACCTTCGAAAGTTAAGGTTGGGGGAGGAACATAAGGTTAAAATTAATTCTAAACTTATGTCCCTCCCACCTTTAACTTTCGGAAAAGAGGTAACACTTTGTTTCTAAATTTCTTAAAAGTCATTTTATGAACAGTTACCTAGCATCGCCTGAAGAAGTACAATTATAATATTGAAACATGAAAGCTTTTGTGTAGTGGTTTAAAAATGTTTTCATTATAATAAAAATATAGCAATAATTATATATATATATATATATATATATATATATATATGGCAATTAATTTATATTATAATGAATATTTATAAAAAGTAAATTAGTAAAGTTAATAATATAAAATGGCGAAATCCCTTTGCTAACGAAATTTTAAAGATGCATTAACCTACTAATCACTTTGATAAATGTTATGATCCTTATTTTTAAAATTATAAGCCGTTTAATTATATATCATTAACTTTTACTGATTTACTTTTTGTATGAATGATTGATTGTAATATAAATTGAACTGCGCCACATATTTTTAATATATATATATATATATATATATATATATATATATATATATTGCTATATTTTTATTATAATGAAAACATTTTTAAAATTATAAGCTGTGTAATTTTATATCATTAACTTTACTAATTTACTTTTTTTGTGATTCATTGTAATATATATATATATATATATATATATATATATATATATATATATATATATATATATATATATATATATATATATATATATATATATACATATATATAATATATATATATATATATATTCTATTGATATGTTGTTTTTATAGAAATAATTTATTTCAGTAAATACTCTATTTTGTTTAATTAAATAGTATTAATTACATTTACCGGCCTGAATATTCGAGAAATTTCGTGAAAAATATGCACTCTCCAACAAGAATTTCTCGAAAATAGAGGCCATTAAATGTACTGTTTAATTAAAAATAGCATTTACTTAAATACATTAAATCTATAAAAATAACGTAAAAACAGAAAATATATTAAATGATGGTCGTACTTAATCCATTTTATTATATATATATATATATATATATATATATATATATATGAAGACAAATTTGGAAAAAAAACAAACAAAAAATGCATTATGTTCGACGTCTTTTCGGTTTAATAAACCTTCTTAAACCGAAACGTCAGACGTCGACATTTCATTCATTTTAAACAACATAATTGCATTTAAGGATTTTTGTTTGTTTTTTCCAAATTTTTCTTCATTCTATCGGATCCATATCCATTTACATTTGCTTACATATATATATATATATATATACACGCAGGACAAATACGTTATCTTCTAAGAAATGGATCTTTTACAAAACAGTACATATATATATATATGTACACATATATAAGTATTTGGATTTATATCTAGACTTTATCACTTAATCACAGTACTAAATTGGTAGCAATATCTCATCATTTTACAGTTGAAATAGATAGATGTAACCATTAATTCTATGCTAGCAGTTTCTTCTATTGAACTTCTCGGTTGTAGAACTTCCTTCTGGCTTCCTGCTTTCTAGACAACTTTAATCTACAAAAATGTAAATGCAATTTCAAATGCTGTCTACTGTCCACCTGGTTATTCTTCTTTTGTTCTTGCCCCTTAATAATGTTTATGTTTCTGTTTCTAATTCTTCCACACCCAGTAAACGCTTGTCTCTTCCTGCTTCTTGATTCCCAGTCTACTTTGCAATGTTTTCTTAATTCTTGTTTTTTTTTTTTTTGTTCTCTCTCTATCTTGAATAGTTTTTTTTTATTCGTAATTCTCTAACTCTCAGTATCCCCCTTGTGTTTTAGTAGCTTTATTGCCTTGCTTGGGGTGAAATGATTAAAAAATATCTGGATATATAGTTTAACATTTAGTCAGAATTCGAATGCTTGACTGAGTTTACAATTATCAAATATAAAAAGTGCTAAAATTTTTAGCTCATTCGTCACTTTTAGCAAAATCTTTATGCCTCTCCCGCCAATTTTTGCGTATGTCTGTTTAAGTGCCACACGTGATACATGCTTGGACGATCATATATATTTCGATACATGACTGACGAGGCAGGTGTTTTCTCGCAGAAGGTTGCCATTTATTTCTGCGTTAGGCTGGTTGCCAACCAAGGCTAAAGAACCCAGTCTGCCCTGCTATTCAACTGCTGGGTGGAGAAGAGATGGATTCATGCCTTTCCCTAGGGTATTTGTGCGCAAGTAAATCTAACGAGCTCAACTGGAATTCGAACTCGGCTCTCCGGGTTCTTATTCCGAGCCGATATCCATTACACCACAACAATGTCGAAGAGTAAATATCATCCCCGCATCTTTTTTGCTTAATTATATATAAGGATTTTCCAAGCGTATCTCAGATGTGGCCCAAGGCCGAAAGTAGGAGGTACCCAGTGAGGATCGAACTTACTACTTGCTTATGAACTATTATATTTAGCCTGAAGTGCCCATTAATTATATATATATATATATATATATATATATATATATATATATATATATATATATATATATATATAAGCATGGCCACCTCGGGGCAGTGTAGGGATTTTCTAAGCCAGGCTTAGATGTGGCACCCAGTGAGTATCGAACTCACTACTTCAGTCACAATTGATCTAGCAAGACAAACTTTTCTAACCATTACACCACGTCGAGGTGCCCAATGATTTTCCCAAGCGTAGCTTAGATGGGTACAGGCCGAAAGTATGAGGCACCAGTGAGGATCGAACTCACTATTCAGTCGTAAAGGTTCTAGGAGATGTTTTGCTAACCACTACACTGCCTCGAGGGGCTCCATGTTTATATATATATATATATATATATATATATATATATATATATATATATATATATATATATATATATATATATGCTTAATCATATATATATGTGTGTGTGTGTAAAGAGAGAGAGCGTGAAATAGTGAGAGAAACGAATGACATGTTTATTTTGTATGTGTTTACGTATGTATTTGTTTTTGTCTGTATGCGTTTGTTCAAACAAAAACCTCGGCGAGTTGATTGTATATTGTGTAGAGCTGACCTTTTTCTATTTCAAATCAATCGACACACAGCGACTCATAGATTTTCCTTAGAAGAAGGTCACGCCGTTAAGCTTTCATGGACGCCACATGAAATTCTTTTATTTGTTTTACGCTTCTTGTGATTCCGAATGACAATGAAGACTCCTTATAGTCGCACAGGAATATAACGGAACAGATAAATTAAATATTCTTTCTCATCATCTGTTGCATTTATAATGTTTTACCATTTTTGAACATATTAACACTTGTCCGTTGAAATCTTTATTTTCTTATTAGAAAGAAATATTTTAAATTATATCTTTACCCACAAGACTACTTAATTGATTCAAGGCTGGAAGGTGATAATTAAACAACTCCATCCCAGATATGGCAGCAATATCATCTTTGGTCTAATCTGACTCTTGTAAAGATAAAGCATTAAAGAAGAAGTCAGATTGATCCTGAAACGATAGAATGAGACGATCAATTTTTTTTATAAATATTATAGAAGGTAGCTTTTTTTTCTCGTATTACATTGACGTCCACCGTATACACTTTCAATGTCAACAGTTTTCTATAACGACAGTGACATAATTAATCAGGTCAATGCGCAGCCGCAGTAGCCGGTTTGTGCGCGTATGCTTTCAAGAAGACTTCACTCATGTTACTCTAGTCGCTAAGTTCCCAGTGCAGCAGAAAGGTTTTGCGATGTTTCGAATCAACAATTTCTCATAGTAAAACTACTAGCAAGAATCTTGTGGCAGTTAAAATACCTGCTCCGAGATGAAACGTTTTGAAGTCCATGCCGTGCAGGCAAAGGAACTGTTAGCTGATTTTGTTTAGCGACACATCAACCGCTATGGATTACTTAATGCCGAAATCTAAATATTTTGAACACAATTTTATGGCTTCAACAAGATATATTTTGAACTCAGCTGTATGCCCTAAATATAAATAACGCAGCAGATCAATATATCTGAGAATCATTTGATTTTCCAAACCAAAAGTCACCCCAATTTCTTGAATGGCTGATTTGTAATAAACTGAGACCTAAACATTCCAGCTTGTCACGATATGCTCTAATGACTGCAGAATGAAATTATAAACGATTACATTATGATTACAAATCAAAACTATAATGAAATATAAAAGAACTCATGTTTAACATACTAGTCGCCTAATGATCTCAGAATGAAGCATATATGGAATTCCTCCCCTCTTCCTGTTTCCCTGATAGCTATAATCTCCAACTATTCAAATGTAATATCAATCGACATCTCCAGATGCCCTGATCTATCCCCTATCTTTCTCTTCATCCTTTCCTCTATCACTCCTCTTTGTTCTCGCTCCAACACTGTGTAACCCCTTGCGTGCTAGTGGCTTCCCGCCTTGCTTGGCGTGAAATACTTTTAAAAAATGAGTATAAATTATTAAATTATCATTACAGGTCAAAATAATGTTGAAATATAAAATAATTTCTGCATGATCACTAATCTCTTTATGACCTCAGAATGAAATTTCTTCTTCTTCTTCTTTGTGCCGCATCCATTCAGGACATAGCGATCATGGCTATCCACAACTTCCTATTTAGTGTGGCTCTTTGCAGATTTTCTCCCTTTGGTTAAGGACCCCGCCCAACATTCCGCTATCCATCTCGTCTGGGAATTGGCTCACTGCCTTCCACCACATCTCTCTTGCACTCAATATGCCCCTTGAAGGATAAATTTTCCAAACGCTCCTTCCTCATTATGTGTCCAAAGAATTTCGGCTGTCTTTTCAAGTTTTTGAGTTTAAGTATTCTTTTGGTTGCCATTTTCTTTTAGACTTCCTTGTTGATTACTCACTCCGTCCATAGAATTTTCTGTACCCTTCTGTATGGCCACATTTCTGCTGTCTCTAGTTTTCTCCTCATCCGTGGAAAGATTGTCCAACATTCACTGCCATATAATAAGATGGATAACACATAGCAATTCATCACTCTTTTCTTTGTTTCTAATATTTTTACTATTATTATTATTATTACTAATTTTACTCTGTCCATAGAATTTTCAGTATCTTTCTACAGAACCACATTTCTGCTGTCTTTAGTTTTCTCCTCATCTGTGGAAAGATTGTCCAAGACTCACTGCCATATAAGGAGATGTATAACACAATTTAACTCTATTTTCTTTGTTTCTAACGAAATGTGTCCATTCCTCAGCACCTTGCTTAGCTTTTGGAATGATCCTTTCACTAGTCTGATGAGTGTTCGAATCTCGGTGCCGTATTTTCCATCGTCTGTTAAAACATTTCCCAGACACTTTTATACCTCCAATTCGTAACTCCTATCTTGTAATTTATCTCTTGCTGAATACCATACTTTCTGTCTTCTTGCAATTAATGGTTAATGCTTTTTTCTGGCTTTATTCTAACACCCGATCTAGAAGGTTTTGTAGCTTCCTTTCATTAACATAGTGTCATCTGTGCATCTCATATTGTTATGATTAAGCCTACTAATACATTTTGCCTGGGCTTCTAGTTCCCTTAGTATAGCGTCACTGTCGAAGATGAATAAGTCTGGAGAGAAGACGCACCCTTGTCTCTCACCCCTTTCTATTTTTGGATCGCTACTCCATTTATATGTCTATCCGTATGTAGGCGGGTTGTTCTTAATATAAATTCTGAATTATTCTAACATTATTTCCAAATAGATCGAGTTTACCTAGCAGTTCAAATAGATCCTTGTGCCGTCAATTGTCAAATGATTTTATGACTATAATTGATGAAATTATGATTACTAATAAAAATATTGTTAAACTATAACGGATGTCTCGTTTGAGACACATTAGACTTCTGGTGGCCCCGAAATCAAATGCATCTGATAATAAATGATTCAATTATGATTACGAATCAACATAATATTAGACTAAGAAAAAAAAAAGGTTTATGAATATGACTCCTCAATTAATTATTCACTATATTATTTCTTGCCAAATTTTGGCTGCGACTTATAAGTCAAGATAGAAATAATCGTAGAAATAATCTGATTTGTTCTTCTTTTAAAAGCTGAGTCATTATTTTGTCTCTGTAATTTTTATTTTTCGAAAGGTTCGTATTAATTCTTCCTGTCGGCCATGCTGTTTTTGCTACAAAAAGCAATCGTGTATTCGTAGCGTTTTTTTTTTTTTTTTTTTTTTGGTCTTCCTTTCCTCTCAAAGCTCGCTTGAGATCTTCTCTTAAGTTCTGAGTAAAGTCGGAAAGGAGAAGGCAAGAAAGGAAGAAAGAAAATAGAAAATCCCAGAGGAAAAGCGACCGTCGTGTTACTCAAAATAACTGCCAATTAAATTTAATATTTACCCTATCTCGTCCGTCGTTTTGTTAACGGGTTCCGGTTTCCGTCAACGACTTCGTGTGGCACAGCCACTTGTTACACACCCTAGATTTATAACATCCATCAAACACACACGCACACACATAAACACACACGCGCACACATACGTACACATGCATAAACAGAGTGAGAGAGAATAATCATATATGTATGCATATATATACATATACATATATATATATATATATATATATACGTGTGTGTATAACCTGCATTTCAAGGGTTATATATATATGTGTGTGTGTACTTAACCAATAAAGTCGGATGGTATAGTAGAATATATAGAGAGTGAGAGGAGAATAACTATATATATGTGTTTATGTGTATGTATGTGTAACATGCATTTTAAGGTTTACATATGTATGTGCGTGTGTGCAAGTGTGTATTTATTAATCCTTACTTTTTTTCGATAATGAAAATAGCAAATACGTAGATTGCCGAGAAGATCGTAATTGTAAATTATATATATATATATATATATATATATATATATATATATATATATATATATGTACGTAGGTATGTATGATAAAATAAGAGCCTAGTAGAAAATCTTTTATAAATTTGACTTGTTTTGGTATTTGGTATTTGGCTTCTTCAGAAATTTTGGGATGTTATATTTAATGCTTTTTTTTTTTAATTGTGCTGCCTTGTTTTCATTGGTGGTGGAAAACTCACCAGTTTTTTGTATATATATATATATATATATATATATATATATATATATATACATGTGTCTGTGTGTGTGTGTTTAATTGTCATATTTATAAAGATTTTACTTGTTCCTTATTTTATCATACTGTTGGGATTTAATCTGTATACAATATATATATATATATATATATATATATATATATATATATATATATATATTTATATATGTATAAAATATTACGCAATGAGTGTTGTTAGTAATAAAGTGGTGGATATAAAATAACAGCTGTCAAATTTATACTATTACTAATAAACATTTTATTCCTCACCGTTTGGTACAGCTTTGAGTTTTGTGAACGTACCAATGTCCAGGTACTAATTGAAAACTGACAGTTGTAAAATTTAACTATTACAGTTAATGATCTACTGTTAAGACAATAGAGCTGTTCATTTTTAAAAATACATACATATACGTGTGTGTGTTTGTGAGTGTGTGTGTGATGCAGAAACTTCCAGAAAAATACAAAGATTATGCAAAATTATATTTGTCGTTAATCTTCTGAAGAGGCGAATTCCTAATATTTGTCAGATTAAGACTAAAAAGAAGTCAAACTTGTGACATTTTCACCCACTAAGCCAATCCAGACTCGTTGTCCTGAACATGTACACATGTCCGTGCGGATGTGACTGCGTGCCCCTTAGTGCTTTGAGCTAAGGATTCTTCACGTTTGCACGCGAGGACAAAGATATTATACTTGTATATACTTATAAGCGTGAGGATTTGTTGGTGGGGGATGGTTTGTCTGACTGAAATGCGTACGCGAGCGTGTTTGTTTGTTTATGTGTGTGTGTGTGTGTGTGTGTGTGTGTGTGTGTGTGTGTAAGACAATTAATGATTAAACCTCTTGATAGAAAAGACGGAAGTCCCGTCCACATTGCCAAGTACCTTTATTATCCACTTTTACAAGAATCTAACAATAGCAACCACAAGACAAACCCATTGAAAACAATGCCCAGAAATCGCCACCGCTGCCAACACGAAAATAATCTGAAAATGGCAATAATCAACGCACAGTGTCCCCATTTAACAAACAACACAATTAACAGAAACACAAAATCAACTACTAAAATCATTTCTTACCAACGCCCATTCCGTTTTTGAAAAGCAAGTTGTGACATATTTTTCTCTCATTTATAATATAACATGAAAAACAAATATGGTTTTATGCACTTATCGGTCACGCGGTCTGTTCACTTCTTCTTTAGATTTTACACGACAAGAGTAACAGAATCGTTTTCTATGAAAATAGAATATCTCATTATTAAGCAGGATAACAGGTTGAATATATATATATATATATATATATATATATATATATATATATATTCATATTCATATATATATATATATATATATATATATATATATATATATATATATATATATATATATATATATATATATATATATATATATAATTTATTATTAGATATTACATTCGGACATATGTAAAACCGCTATATAAATGCATTCATATTTCGATGCATATCATCAGGCGGTAGATTAATGTTGTCAACGTTTATGTATTTGATTCGTTCTCATTTCATTTGGTTATATATATATATATATAGATAGATAGATAGATAGATAGATAGATAGATAGATAGATATAGATATGAATATGGATATATATATATATATATATGAAATCAATTAAACGCGCCTGAACACACACACACACACACACACACACACACATATATATATATATATATATATATATATATATATATATATATATATATATATATATACGTGTGTGTGTGTGTGTTCAAGTTTTATTAATTTCAGCCCAAATAAGGCAAAAACAACCCTAGGACAAGGGGTTGCTGGGTGTATAATAATTAGAAAACAGAAACTTTACTCAGGGAATAGAAAAAATCCATTTAATTTTAATATGGAAACATTATACAGTCCTTGAATATAACCACTTTACATAGTCTGCATGAAATATTTATGATAGAAGCTTGAGATTGTCCGTAATGTAATTTAATTTGGGTGATGTTAGCTAAAGATTCCACCAGGACATTATCGTTATGGAAGAACGGCATCAAGGAAAACGGAACAAAAAAAGGATGGCTGACATTTGAACGGGACAATTCTACTAATATTAATCAAATAAGTGAAAGCAATTAATGCCAGTTGTTTTCAATGTTTGAATTTTAATCACATATTGTGCCATATTTCTTTCTTATTTCAGAACCTGTATTATATTTCATACGAAGATTGTGCTTAATGTGACCTACAGTGACCTAACCCTATTATGATCACTTCTTACGTAGGATATGATATTGTGGATCAAGAAAACTACAGCTAATAGTGGAAAATGAAATTTATTTTCAGATTCATCACCTCATAATTGTTCAATATCAGCTAAAATATCCCACGCATTATTTCTTTTTTATTAGTATAATCATGATTACTACGTTACCAGAAGAATAATAATGAACACTGGAAAAGTTGAAAAATAAGTAGTGGAGTAATAGATAGTGGCTCGTATTGAAGAATCGGAGAGCCGAGTTCGAATTCCAGTCTGAATTCACTTACGTCCAAGTACGTATAAATCTATCTCTTCTCCACCCAGCTATGGGTAAGTAGCCGAACAGACTTGCCTCTATAGCCTTGGATGAAACCTCCAACTATGGGTTAAATAACCTCACCAACGAGCAATTGGCCAAGCGTGATGAGTGTAATTACACTCGTAAAGACATGGTCAATCAGGGAGGGCTTCCTCCAACAGGAGTGAAGAGGCCCTGGATTTGAATCTGTTACGGCGGTCATGAGAAGAGTAATACCATTATAAACTTTGTGTTTTATATACGTAGATTATCATCAAACGATTGTTGCATCCCATCTTACGGAACAATAGGGCATTAAAGCGTTGGTTTGTAAATTTAGTGATATAGTCATTGTGAGTTCAATCCATGGGTCGGGCAGTGTGTACTTTCACTCAGTGGAAATAACTGAACAGTAATAAATAAAAATAAGAAGTAGATAATATCCCTAGGCATGGGCAGTGGAACGAGAACAGTTTGCACCCGTAGATTAAATAAAGGGTTCAGTTTAGAATGCCCTGTAGATTACCCGGGTCGATATACTCCTGAGGGTGACCGGAAAGCACAATGGCTGGAACGTTGTGATAGGAACAACAAAGATGAAGACAAGTGCCCGAATATACTGTAAATAATAATTGTTTCCTATTACACGTTTTTGTTTAAGATCTATGCATTTTCCCAATCCCTCACCCACTGTAGCAGCGTTACAGAACATTTACTTAGTTAAATATCTATGATCCCATATCATCATATGCATAGACTACATATGCATATAAGCGTGTACATATATATGTACACCTTTCAGTATATATACATGTGGTTGCTGATAGGATGTAGAATAATAGCTGAACAAAAGTGAATATAAGACAAAGCAGAAAAACTTGTTCAGACAACGCGTTTCGCCTCTTTATGATAGGCGTCTTCAAGTCGGAATAAAAAACGGTAAATCTGTGTATAAGGAAAGTGCGTTGCATTTTGGGGGAGAAATGTTACGGCCAAAAATAATAACCTCGGATAGTAGTTCGAATACCGTATTGTGCTAGCAAATACTTTTGACATGTCTCACTAACTCGAAGCCCTTTTTAACTATTGATCTGGAAAAGTCATTCTATACAGTTTAGATATTTCTAAATGAGTTTAACGCCATGTGTGACATCAATTTGAAACTCGATCTGACGAGGGTATTTAAGAACATTTATCGAGTTTTTAGGTTAATGTTTTGTAGCAATTTTCTATGTTGAGCAAAATGCGACGTGGCACCTGATGGTGGTCCCGAAAGAAGGTTCTGTGGATTATTCTGAAGATGAGAAGGGATGCAGAGATAAATATGTGATGTCCGAAGATTTCCCTAGGTAAACCATTAATTCGTTAATATAAAATATTTGATACAGACAGAACTCATATAATTATATCTTCAGCGATACTGATAAAATATTTTTTTCTGTTGAAGGCATAGAGTTCCACCCACTAATTCTGACGCAGATTTACTCTTGTTTACGTTTTTAGGTTAGAAGATAACGATTGAGATTGCATTTAGAATCTTCGAAGATCAAAGTTGACTAGAAAGCTAAACTCTGGAAGGAATTATTTAAACTCATTTTAAAATTCTTGAGCAAGACAAATGCAGACATATGCAAATTTAGCCAAAAATATCCCTTGAAGTTGTTTTTCCATTTGCTACGACTATGTATCTTTTGTGAAGTGGGTTTGTCGGCCTCACTTCATCACGAGAGACAAAATCAAAACTCGCTGGAATGTTCAGCATGACATCCGGATCACTCTCACTCTCACGACGCACTTCAAAGTTAATTGTGAAGAGTCAAGCGCGTTAAATGGTTCCATTAGCAAGAACTTCATAAGACACGTTTTAGTTTGACAGCTGAGAAATTTTAACGCTTTATTCACAATTTTTAACATCGAATTCGCCAGTTCTGACTTACAAAATATGATATTTTTGCCGTAAAAGATCGATGGCTAGAAATATTTTAAATTTCGGAGAGGATGCGAACTCTCAAACGGACAAGAACATGAACACACATCGACCCAAACACACACACGCATCCACACACACACACACACATATATATATATATATATATATATATATATATATATATATATATATATCATTTTATCACACACAAGGATAATGCAATAAAACGCAAGCTACTGGGAGAAAAAGAGAATGCGTATTAGAAAAAGGAACTAGAAACCCCAATACTAAACAGGAAACAAGAAATAAATTTTACTCCTATTCAAAAGACGGGGGAATGAGTTGAATCATATTATGAAATTACATATATATATATACATATATATATATATATTTATATATATATATATATATATATATATATATATATATATATATACTATGTATATTTGCAGTATTTTTTTCATTAAGACAAGCATCTTAGTATCCTTATTAAAGTGTTTTAGAAAACCCACATTATATATAAATTTAAATATCCCAACAGAAAAAAAATTTTTTATATTGGTTACACTACAACTACGTTGTCTCGGGGGTTGAGTCTTCATTTAAATGATGCGTCTAACATTTCTACACATTTACAACAGCAAGTCTGTCCACATTCGCATTTTAGAAAAAACTCTTGTTGAAAATACATTTATACTTTTTCATGAAAATAATAAGCATGAGCTAAATTTTTTTAAAGCTATCTATATTAAAAGTTACAACCAACCTTCAATAAAATTAATTATGAATACTGCACAAATCTTTTAAAATGTTTAAAGTAGATAGTTTAAAATATCTAGATTTTAACTAATAGCTTTAAATAGTTTTAAAACAATACATAAACATCTTAGTAACTTAGTTACCTCCCCGAAATTACTGCACCAGTGTGCTTACATCATAATAGTTTTACAATCGTATAGCACATATGTTTAACGATTTTAAATTAATTTTCAGATAAATACAACAAATTTGTCTTAAATAAAACAAGACCCTGAAGATGACATTTCGCCAATGTCGAAAGTACTCGGAATAAATGAATATGCATGGTAGTTTTCTTTCTTCTTTTAATAAGGATACTAAAAAGCTTGTCCGTGAATATAATCCTTTCATACTAAAAATAAGTAGACAATACATGTCGAAATTATTTAATGAGAAATGTTTTACTATATATATATGTGTGTGCGTGTGTGTGTATGTGTGTGTGTGCAAAAATTTATGTGTGCAATAGACATGTGTGTGAGGATTGTGTGTATATGAGTTCGTTTATTAGAGTGATGTCTGGATATAAAAAATAAAACGCGACTTAGTATCTATATGTATATATATATATATATATATATATATATGTGTGTGTGTGTGTGTGTGTGTGTGTGTGTGTGTGTGTGTATAAGCATGTATAGATGCAATTGCGTATATGAATATATGCATATATGTATGCATATCTATGGTCATATATATATGTGTGTGTGTGCGCGCTGAGGTATGTACGTATGTGTTGATGTATATATGTATGTAGGTGATTGGCTGACGAAAATTGCTGACATTTGTCGCTCGGATAGGAATTATGATAATTTACCCGTAATGTATTTTTTTATCGCTATTTCTCTGTGCGCATGCGTGGATCCATTCTCCCTCGCGAGGCTTTTGCCGTCTCTCTTGCTATGCGTGTTTAGGAACGAAAGAATGCCTTGAAAAAGCGCATTATTCCACTCTCCTTCACCAAAATATATTAAAAGGATTACACATTCGCTTTACAACAAACTCTACAAATCACTGAAAGCTTTCTAATGATCCTACTTACCGATTGATGTCTCTCCCTCTCTTTCTCTCTCTGTTTCTCTCCACATACATAGATGGATCTATGTATATATATATATGTATCTGTATGTGTGTAAACCAAACCTATCTATCTAGCTAACTAGCTAGCTAAGTACCTAGCTATATAATAAACTAAGGCGCTGGTCTCTCACGTCTATCTAAATCTCTCACAATCTCTCTCTCTCGATATATATATATATATATATATATATATATATATGGATATTATTATATTTACGATAGATATAACCAAATAAATACGGCTTCTCGGTTTTCTCTCCTTAATGTGTATATATAAGAACGTATACAAACACACGCATAGACATACCTATACACACACACACACACACACACACACACACACACACACACATATATATATATATATATATATATATATATATATATACACACAAGGCACTAGTTTCCCCACTCTTTCTCTTTGGATATATATATATATATATATATATATATATATATATATATATATATATATATATATATATAGTTTTAAGGTGTGCTATATTTATGGGATAAAGTGCTCCATTTCAGAGACAGAGTATATGTATATATAATATGAAAGTGAACATTGAAGTCAACACTCAGGCTGTTTCATGCTGGAGCAATCCTCCATGAAACAGCCTGTCGCCCCTGAGTGTTGACTTCAATATTCACTTTTATATTTATATATATATATATATATATATTTTGCACTCACAAACACATACACACACACTCAAACTCATGTGTGTGTGTAATGGATACGCACACACACACACACGCACACTCACACACACACACACACACACACACACATATATATATATATATATATTTGTGTGTGTGATGCATGTACACACACACATACATATGTGTGTGTGTGTGTTATTTTTTACCGGAGTGTGAGTCTAGCGACTGATTTATGCTACTTTGGATAATTGCCCTCAGAATTGGTTATACCAACTTTTCGAACTTCTTTTGGATAGGTTTGGTTGAAGAGAGTAAATATGAATGCATTTATGCTAGTGCAAATAAGAGAGGAGGAGGACAGTTGACAAAAACTAAATCAATAATAATGTTCCGTCTGCAGCAGTGAACGTCTGAAATAATTCCTGTGCCGAGGCATGATAAATGATAGATGTCATATTAACAACCCCAATGACACGAGGTCTATCCCACTATATATTGCTTAGAAATTTACAGCTGTTTTGGTCACAGGGATCCTGCATCAAAACAATTTCAACGGGCGTGTATTTTATCTAGTTATTTATTTTATAAAAATTGCCCGAGTGACACCAGTAATCCGTGTAGCAAGAACCAAGCATGATATTAGGAATACTTCATAGAATTTGTTCTAATAATCATTAGCCAAAATTCGAATCTATCTATCTATCTATCTATCTATCTGCCATATCAGTTGGGGTCATAAATATGCCGATTGCATCTCCTAAAGAGGCCACCTGTTTACTGTACTTATGACTAACTTTTTCTGTTCTTGTGCAAACCAAGTCGATGTCTACCTTTTTTATTTTTATATATAACTGAGGGAGAGAAAGGAAGAATGTGCGAGAGAAAAGGATAAACTCTCTACCTTACGCCTTTATAAGTCTATCCTTTGTTCATGGATTGAATATTTCTGCATATCTAGTCTGGTGCTTCTGCTCTTTATTTAGAGATTCTTGATAAAATCCAAAAATGCATCTGCAATATTATTTGTCTCGACCTGGCATCTCGGCTTCAGTCACTTTCCCATCGTTGTAATGTAGCTTCCCTGTGCCTTTTCTATAAATATTTTCATTGTAATTGTTCTGACGAGCTTTTCTCTTTGATAAGACGACTTCACGAATTTAAACGTAATCCCATATTGGCAACTAGGTCTCATCATTTTAATGTTGAAATGACTACATGAAACCGCAAGTTCTATGCTAATACTTTCTTCTCTTCTCGCTCTGCTCGCTTGTGGAACACACTTCCGGTCTTTTGATTTCCATTCAACTTTGATCTTCAAAAATGGAAATGCGTTGTCAATCATTACCTTTTGTCTTCTTAATTCCCGTTCTTTTATTGTTCTCTCTCCTTAAAAATCTTTTTCTTTTCTCATATTCTTTCATACTGAATAACCCAATTGCGTCTTAGTGGCTTCATTGCTTTGCTTGTGGTTAAATGATTAAAAAAAGAAAGCAAATCTGTTTCTACCACTTTGACTCTTGTGCATATCAAACTTGTGTCTAGCATTTTGACTATCATGTAAACCAAACTTATGCCTACTATTCTGACTTTCGTTCAAACCAAATCTATATTTATGGTTCTAGTGCAAACGCAAATTATTTACAGCTATCTAAAACCACATCACAATTGCAAAGGTTTGGTTTATTTATTTTACGGCTTATCAACCTCAATGGTTATTTAATGCCAACAAAATTTTAAAGGTATATTCGTATCGATGGAATATGTATTCTTTGTAAGAAATCTGTTTGTAGATCAGGTTTTATTTTTGTAAAAATGTTTTTTTCGAGAGTCAAATATATTGCTGGTATATTTTTTTTTTAATATGTATTACTGATATTTTTACTATAAAATTCTAATTTATACTTTCATAGTGTTTTGACCCCAGTTTAGGGGTTAACTATTTTGGCTGGGACTCTAATAGGTGTTACCACCCTGTGTCAGGGCTGAACTAGGAAAAACAGCAATTAAGAACGGGTTCCACGTTCCTCAAAATCTCCAATCTCCTGACCAGTGGCCTTGGTGCAGGATGTAGTTTATCGTCATACCCAGGACTACTCTAACATGTTTCTACCACTCTGTGTCAGGGTGGACCAGGAAAAACAGCCATTAAGAGGTGGTTCCTTGCTCCTCAAAACCTCCCCATCAGAGGCCTTGCTTCCGGATAGAGATGACTGTAATGAGCAACCAACTGATGATTGATAACTTCAAAATAAAATTTTATTTTAAAACTAATGCTGAACTTTAGATCGAAGAAAGGAAATAAAATTTGAATTAAAATAGTGTGCTTCCTTTTTTTCTTGAACGATAATGGTAGCACCCGGATTGGTTGAAATTCCGCCCATTTGTGAGCAACATTTGGAGTGGATTAGCAGTCGGATCTACTGCGGGTAACGGCAAATAAAACCGAAATCTGGAAATGAGATTACCCCTTCTGCTTCCTTCATTGTCTTCAGAACTCCGGCTGTTGGTTTTTCCTTTTTCTTACCGTCCATGTTCTTTTTGTATTGCGCCAACCGACGCGGTTATCTGTATCAAGTTGAGCATAACCCATAAAATGCTACCTCCCGAGTTTTGGTCACAGTGAGTGGTGAGACTGAAGTGACCTTTGCTCAAGGAAAGAAACACGTCGTAATAATACCTTTTCTTTTTGTCATTCCTTTTATTGATACAAGCCTGTCCAGCTAATAACTACATGTGTCACACTGCTTACTTATTGATGCCACTTATGTATAGCAAGCATCCGTTTATTTCATGCGATAATAGTAGTCCACTCTTTGGTTGAAATCCAGTCCTTTTATAAACAGCGTCTGGGATTGCTTAGTCAGACTATTCTACGGGTGTGGCAAACGAAGCTTAAAATATGGAAATTAAGTCTGAGATTATGTCCTGTATTGTCTTATAAACTCCAAACTCAATCTAAATTAATTAATTAAAATAAAAATGAAATATAATAAAATAAATACAAAATAAATAAACTCAAGGTCGAAACAAAAACCTGGGAAAAACCAGTTTTCCGCTCATAGTAGCTTATATATTTAACCTACACAAAGAGGAGTAAAACAAGTCCCGATTATCTACTGACGCATAAAACTATCAGTCGCTATTCAGTGTTGATTTCTATGTCTGCACCTTGTGGAATACTCCCGAGAGGATGCTCCCGCGATCACTACAATCTTAACCACTTCAAGTCTATTGCTAACCTTTATCTTTCCTACATATACCCATAATATACACTTCTTACTTCCTCCCTTACAAAAATCTCATTTAGTAAGCTCCCCTTTGAGTGGCTCTTTGGTCTTGTAATAGGTGAACAATAATATAAATCTCTCCCTCTCCCCTCTCTCTCTCTCTCTATATATATATATATATATATATATATATATATATATATATATGTATATATCTTCTGTTGCCTTGAACTTGTTCTTCTTTTATCCTTTCTTCAATCACCTCTTTACTCAGTTTTTTCCCTCACTTTCACTCTCTGCAGCCCTCCCCGCGTGCCAGTGGCCCTCTCGCCTTGCTTGGGGTGAAATGTTTTTAAAATATTTTTTCGTGGTAACTGCTCTGACGAGCTTTTTTCCCTAGTGCCCTGACTACATGAATTTAAGCGTGCTACTAGATTGGCATCTAGGTCCCACCTGTTTACTGTTGAAGTACTTAAATGCAACCATCACTTCTACTTCAACAGTTTCTTTTCTCGCACTTCCCGCCTGTGGAGCTCCCTTCTGTTTAATTGCTTCCCTGAAAACTGAAATCTTCAAATATTTAAATGCAACGTCAATCGTCATCTTCTGTCTTCTTGAATCCCCTCATCTTTTATCCTTTCCT
>CAHIKZ030000787.1:1580000-1617500 GCA_903632075.3 Acanthosepion pharaonis | reverse complement strand
CATAGCCGGAACCCTAACAGGTGCTACCACTCCGGGTCATGGTGGACCTGGGAACACCATCAATTAAGAGGTCGTTCCACGCTCCTCAAAATCTCCTGATCAGAGGCCTTGCTGTTAGATGTAAGATCCCGCTAATTTAGGACAAAAAAGACTTAGAAACTTCCAAACTGCTGAACAAGCCGAAGGCCCAATAAAGATCCCTTCGCAGGAGCTAGCTGAAATACCGCCCGATAGTGTGGCTTTTAAGCTAGTACTCTATATCCGTGATGAACACTCTCAACTGAATAATGTGCATTGTTAAGCAAGATTATGTTGAAAAATTAATATTTGTTGTGTAAAACGTGTGTGACTATGAGTATATGCCTGTTTAACTATGTGTGTATCTTTTTGCTTTATGTGTAACTGTGTGTGTGTGTACGTGTGTGCATGTGTATATGCGTTTCCTTATCAGTATTATTTGAATTTCAATCCAATATTTACCTTTATCAGTGAGACATGGAATGGGAGAGCGGAGTTCGAATTCCAGTTGAGTTCATTACATTCACTTACGTGCTAATATCCTTGAAAAACGTGTGAATCAAAGTAACGTCTTCTCTCAACAACTATGGGCAAATAATAGAGCAGATTGGGTACTCTAGCCTTGGATGGCAATCGTTCTAGAAGGAACATTCTGAATTCAAAACTATATTTCGAAGCACATACTATGCAGCTAAGGAAAGGTCCCGACTACGGTTGATTCCTTAGTGAAACAAGCTAAGCCTAAACTAAGCCCTCAATACCTTTTTTAATACAAGAGCAGGTACAATTTTTCTACTTCTATGTGCTGTGTCGTTTCAGGACGTTGTCCATCATGGCTTTCCATAATTTTCTGTCTTTTGTAACTGTTAATAAAGATTGTCTTTTTGCCATCTCTGCCAAACTTTGCTCCGCCATTTATTCACTCAAGCCCGCCAGGTGTGTTATGCCTTGTTTTCATTTATCCCACTATCCTTTGATCCGTTCTGTGAGTATCAAATTTTGTCATAGAAATTTCAACTATCTCTTTCTGGTCTCCTTTTTGTTTCTATTTTCTCTAAAACTTCGTCGATTCTCACATGTTTCGTCCATGTTATACTTAGCATCCTTCAATAGAACCACATTTCTGTTACCTCAAGTTTTTTCTTCATGTATGAAGAGATTGTTCAGCATTCACTGCCAATATTTGGCAACTAATGTTACGTAACAGTTCAATACTATTTTCTTTGTTTCTAATGTAATCTTCCTGTTTTTTTTTTATTAATTTCCTTAGTTTTTGGAAGACATCTTTCGCTATCCCAATGCAACACCGGATTTCAATGTCACATTTCCCGTCCTCTGTTAAAACACTTCCCAGGTATTTAAATTGGTGTACTTGCTTGATTTTGGTATCTCCAATTTATGATTTCCATGTTCGGCTGCTCCTTTAATACAGTTTTTTATTTATTTATTCTTCTAAGGAGCAAAAAAGACGGAATATTTGTGGTGGTTTAAAACAGTTAACAATGTTCACTCAATACAAGCCCCAGAGACACTCAAGGTAGAGGGTTATTGTGTGAAGTTGTATTAGCGTAAGAAAGGATAAGCTTTAGGAGTATAGAGCTGATGTAGCCTTTAGAAGGAACAGGAAACCCATACCTAAACTGGAAAGAAGGGATAAACCTCTATTCCTGTTCAAACGACCGGGGTGGAGAGTGAACCGGGCGATAAGCGAACCTATTGGATTTGATGATAATCTATGCATCTGGGACTCGAAAGCACACGATTGTTTTATATTTCCCCGCACGAACCACTTTGAGTGGTTTTAAGTAGTTCACGTAATTGCAATTGTTTGTCCGTTATGCTTTTTCGTGAAACACTTCGCGACGTCAACAAAAAAATGTGGATTTGGGCAATTCCCAGTCAATTGTTTTTTTCTTTGTTCTCGTGACATCTGTACGTGGACGAATTTCCCAGGACGATTCTGCTACGAGATAACTTCAGCTTGGCTTTTTCTTGCCGACATTACAGATTACAACCAAATGTAAACAATACTTCCTTCTTTCTAATACGTCTGCTGACATATTTGATGATTGCATTTCAACTGTTTTGCTTATTCGATTATGACTTTAAGACTGAAAAAAATATTCGTAGATTTCTATGTTTTTCTTTTTATCTTTTTCTGGGTGCCTCATATGAAACTTCGACATTAAGTAACCCAATAAGCGTTGACTTGTTATAAAATCAACCAAGCAAAGATTGCTATATCAATAAAAAAAACTCTGAGACCCTTTAGCTTAATTTTCACTGTCCCCCTAGTGAGTGTTCTACACTCGTAGTCAGTGGTGGCTTACACAGTCAAGTGACAACAAGGCTTCTCGAAATTCCTGAACTTCTCTCAGTATTCTAGTAATAATGCCCTCGTCTGGTTGGTATTGAAACTTTTGCATTTTCGACTTTTTCCACGGCTTTTTGTCACCGTTCTTTTCTTTCTTTTTATGTGCCGTGTCCATTCAGGACGTAGGCGATCATGGCTCTCCACTCCCCTTTGTTCCTTGTAGCTCTTCATAAATTTCGTCTCTCTGCCACCTCTCCCAGATCATGTTCTGTCACCCACTTGCTTAAGCTTGCTAGGTATGTCATGCGTTGCGTTCCCTTATCTCACTATCCCTCTATTCCACCTGTGAGTATCAGATTCTTCAGGCTCTCCCTTCTCATTACGTGTCCCAGAAATATCAGCTGCCTCTTCCTGATGTTAAGTATAAGCTTCCTCCTTGTTTGCATCCTCTCTAAAACCTCATCGTTGCTCACACACTTGGTCCATAATATTTTTAGCATCCGTTCTTTGTACTTTGATATTGACTGGCATGAATGTCACTTTCAAGTTCCACAGTTTCCGCGATTCTTTCAGGGCCGTTAACAGACTATTTTACGCCTCAGATAAGACTAGAAATTTGTGATACTCACCCCACCCCAAATTGTCAGCTTCAAGAGAAAAACAGAAAGGAAATATTTATATAAAATGCAAATCAAAGATTTATATAATAGATGCACTTTACTTCTTTAATCGTTTATTTTTATTTGAGAATAAAAAGGCGTAGAAACTTTAAGGATCTCAAAACGAAACTAGCGTCTTTTAGTTATTTTAGACAACCATTTTGCTTTCATTCAGCATGGCTGATGCTAACCTCCAGCTGAGCAACCCATTGTGCTTCTTTACACCGACTTTAAAAAATCATTTCATCCCAAGCAAGGCAACAAAACCTGAGACGCAAGAGGTTATCTAATATCTGTCTATATTTCTGAGATGGGGTATTGTAATTGTTGTAACCTAGAAAGGGTTATTGCTTTTTAACCATCCCTCTCATGACGTGTCGGCTTGGACTCCAGAATATGCCGACTTTACCTCTGCAGTGGGGTAAGACCCCCTCCCAACAATGAAGCGTCCTGGGTATGACGATAAACTACATCCGCGTCTTTGATCTGACGATAAACTAAATCCGGCAGCAAGGCCTCTGGTCAGGAGGTTTTGAGGAGCATGGAACCACCTCTTAATTGCTGGTGTTCCCGGTTTCACCTTGACCCCCGGGGTGGTAGCACCTGTTAGGGTCCCAACTATGGGTAAAATAGTTAACCCTCAAACTGGGGTGAAAACATTATGAAAGTGTAAAAATAGGTTTTAATGCTAGCGATACATTTTTGGAAAAGTTATTACCATTGCTGGTAATTTTTTTTTATCAGCAATAAAAATCTACCCATATAAACCCATTGGGGTTGATATGCCGTAAACCAAACCAAACTAACCATCCCTCCCACCCCCAGTTCAGCCATCCATTCCCAAAAACCCGTCAGGTATACGTTCTACTGCTTCCCTATGTCATTTATGTCTTCGATATGTCCTACGAGTGTCAAATTTTACAAACCTCCTTTCCACAATTAAGTGTAGAAAAAATGTCAGCTGTCTCTAATTCTCAGTGAACGTTTTGTATACATTTTCTTTAACCCTTTAAAGTCGGTTTAAGCGGTAGAGAAAAATGACTTAATGTCCAGCCACTGGTAAAACGGCGGGTAAACACTTATAACTATTTTTTATATCCACCGTGAAACATTACATACCAATTATTTGCGAATTTTGACTCGGGAGCTCAGGCAGAAGGGTTAACATTTTCCAGGAACGTAGGGCTGAAAGGGTTAAGATGTCCTCTGGGTCATTGAAAAACCATAATTCTATTGATACATGTCATGGTATGTCTGTTAATTAGTGTCCTTGAATGTCACTGAAATGATCGTGGGTTGAAAACTTTTTAATTTTTTTTCTCATATTTAGAGGAATTCTTTGAAGAAATAAAGCAGAGGCAATTGTTAACCTTTGTTCCCGCAAAAAAATAAATAAATGGCGTGTGTCAAAAGGGCGGTTATTTCCTGACACCTCTATAACTATGTAAACTACCATGAAGAAATAAATTTGAAAAGAAAATTTTTTATTCGTATATATATATATATATATATATATATATATATATATGTATATATTAAGCATTCAACCCGAGCAAGGCGTCACTAGCATGCAAGGGGTTACAGTGAGTTAGCGGTGCAAGAGCAAAGAGAAAGGATGAAGAAGGTTGGGGGGACAGATCAGGGCATCTGGAGACGTCGATTGACGTTACATTTTGAATAGTTGAAGATTATAGTTATCAGAAAACAAGAAATGGCAGGAAGTTCTGCAGGGGAGAAATGCGGGCGCTGAAGCTACTGGAGGAAGAGACGGCACCATTTAACAGTTTCGACAGTGAAAGGGTGAGATCGAGATGCCAGCCCTTAGTTGAACGCTTAAATTCATGAAGTCTGGGAACCAACGAGCAGCTCACCGGCAGTTACCATGAAGGTATTTGTTAAAAGACAGAGGGGAGACAACGCACGTCTGCGAGAGCGGCTGCAGACGACATGCCAGATCAGGGCCATTACATTGCATATCCGTCTTTGGATTTATCAAGGACCTTGAGACAATTAGAAGGGGCTCCAGACCATATATGGCAGCAATACTCCATGTAAGGGCGAATGGTTGATTTGTAGATTTGAAGGATCGACTCCGGCGAGAAAAATTTCCTGGCGGTGGACGAAGCTATAAAAAGGAATTACAAAATAAGCGCAAACGTATTTTAGTGAATTTATAAGGCGAGACAAATTTAAAAAATGCCAAGAAAATGGATTTTTTTAAATAATTACACTTGCTCATCGTTATTTATATTTTCTTGTTCACAATAATGTTTATTAACTGATGATAAACTGTTAGCTTGCGGTTACATCTCGCCATTTCAAGTGTGAAATGATGAGACCTTACCGCCAATCTAGTACTGCTCTTAAATTCATAAAGTCAAGATACCAAAGATTTATTTAACATGTATTTAAGAGTTAATGGTTAAATGACAAGTTTTGTTGTCCATTGGACTGTTTCTTGCTGGCTGCATTTTTCCTTATAACTTTGATCCAAAACTGACCTAAAGTTAGATGTTATCGTAAATAAATAAATGGCCAATGATGTATCGTTTTATATTACACTTCATATCTTTTTCAACAACACTAATTTATTAATTAAAACGATTACGAAGATTGACTCATGTAGATATCTTTAAGTGAATGGTATTCTTTTGGACTCGAAAATAAATTACTGAGAGACATGTCCAAGAAACTGTTTCAGAATACTATTCAGGGCAAGCACGTACTACCATCGAACCACCCATCCAAGATGGGAGCCTGATTGGGGGCCCCAGGAAGTGCTTTGTGACCCTCACTATTTTATCAACCTTTGCTTTTTTGTTCTTTAGCTACATTTGTTATAAATTAAACGAAACACAACGATGTATTGAAGGATGAAATATTTTCGCGGATTTTGACGCCATTCTAGACTCTTTCTATTTATCGTCCGTATCCGTGAATTTGTTCTGTTTATGCTAAGTCTAAAAGAAACGCTAAAATTCACTATTTTTTATCCATAATGTTAAATGTGTTAAACTTTTATTCAACTTTTTAACAAGGAAAATCTGAAGTTGATGTTAAAAATTACCGTAAAACATTGTTGATTTATTTAAGTTGGAATGATCTATTCTGACATGTCTCTAACTTGTATTTAGAGATATTGTATTTATTTTCAATTTTTCTCGTTGAATTGTTCCCCTATATTGCATATGATGTATTATTGTACAGTGTAACCCGGATATAAGAGAGTTGTCGGGACCGGAGACGAAGTCTCTCATATCCGGGTTTCTCTTATATCCGGGGTTGGTCTAATTTATATAGATTAAGACAGGCTCTAATTTGGGACCAGAGAAAATCTCTCTTATATCCAGGTTTCTCTTATATCCGGTCTCTTGCGTCCGGGTTACACTGTTACACGCGGATTGGGTGTAGCAACATTTGTATTTTGTATGAATACTACCTTATGAAAATTGAGATATCGTAGAGTGGGGGGGGATATCATAGATTGTGGGGTGGAGGTACGAGACCCTTGCATCGACCCTGAAGCTACCCTCTGTTTTCAAACGGTCATTCCCTTACAATTGTGTTAAAGTAAAACTTTGCTTCACTTTTGCTTAAAAAAAAAGTCTATTAGATGGCATGAGAATTTCCCGACTTCCCACGTCTTTTCTCTGCAGTCGAATTATCTCGGTGGTGTTGTCTAGAATTAAAATAAAAACAAAAGTTTTTCTCTGGATATAAAAATTAAAAAGATGTTCTTCTATCCACCGTCCATCAACCCCTGTTTAAATATAAACAACAACAACAAAAAAAATTGGTAAGGCTGAGACAAGACCAGCAACAGCCTCGATGCTGGGAAAATGTTATTTGTTTATCTTCCTTAGTTGTCATGTCATTTCTCTCCTTATTTTCCCTTGGACTGAAAGTAAAGGGGAAAAAAGGAATAAATATAGAACAAGTTCAACATAAACAATAACCTCTGGCAAAAAGGGGACAACGCTTTCAAGACTGACTGAGAAACCTCGTTACTTCACTTATTTTATAAATTTCTCCCTCTCTTTATCTCTCTCTCTCTCTCTTTATCTCTCTCTCTCTCTCGCTCTCTGTATCCCCCCTCTCTCTCTCTTTATCTCTCGCTTTATCTCAATTTTCGTTCTGTTTTTCGTTACTTATTTTTTCTTTCCTTTTTGATTTGCTCTTTTTTTCCCTTTTTAATTTTCATTTTTTTTCCCACATTTACCTTCTTTTTCCCTTCTCATTCGTTTTTCCTCATTTTTCTTCTCATCCCTCTATTGATTTTCTTTCTTTTTTTTCCTTATTCTTTTAATTTTATTTCTTCCTTTCTCTTCTTCCATTGTTCTTTTCCTTCTTTCTTTACGACTTTTAATTTTCTCTCTTTCTTCTAGCTTCTCTTCTTCATTTCTTTTCTTTCTTTTTATTTTCTTTCTTTCCTCCTTCATACACTTCTTTTCCGACACTCTTTCTCTCTTTCGCTCTTATTCGTTCTTTCTTTAATTTCTGTTTCTCCTTTTTTTATTTTGTTGTCTCCGTTTTCTTTCTCATTTTTCTTCTGTAGTCGTGAAGGATTCTTTTAGAATTCTCTTAATTTTTCATTTTTGCTTCCTTTATTTTCGTTCATTTTCTTTTTAATTCTTTTCATTTAGCTTATGTTTTTTTCTTTAATTCTTTTACGTCCGTCCGAACTTGGATCTTTCTTCATTTTTTCTTCCTTTTACCTTAAGCCTAAAAAAATAAGTTCATTTAAAAAAATGAATATATAATATAATTCCTGCATATATATCTTTTATTAAAATATTTTTTTTCACCATTTATAATGCTTCAGAGCTGCTCGATTTTGTATTATTATTATTATTATTATTATTATTATATATTATTATTATTGTTGTTGCTGTTGTTGTTGTTTAATATTTTTTTTTTTGCTCCAGGAAACCCTTCATGGAATTGTTTGCATAATGACCCTGATTTATGCAAGCCAGCACTTATTCATATTCAAGTTCATTACAAATTCACTACTGGTATGCAGTGTTACAAGGGTTGGGCTAATGAGACGACCCTATTATTTATACGAAATGAGTTAATTCAGAGACGATTTATCACTATATATATATATATATATATATATATATATATATATATATATATATATATATATATATATATATATATATATATATATATATATATATAGATTGAATTCAGACACAATTATACTATATACATATATACTATATATATATATATATATATATATATATATATATCGTTGTGTGTTGTGTGGGAGTGGCGAGGGTGGCTGGTTAAACAAAAAGCTTCACCACAGTAATCAAATAATTTATGTGTAGGGAGTCTAGAGAGAATTATTGGGGCCCTCATCTGTTGTAAGTTCATCCCCTCGGAATCCCGTTCCACATTGCAACAATACCGACAAAGAAGCTGTCTGGGTGGCACTTCCTCCGGACAAATGGAATATGAAGCGAATGACGATAAGTTGCATGGCGAGTTCTAGCTGTGAAGGACTGGACTGGCAGAACCAAGGGACGTAATTTGCCGAAACATATCTCATAGAAATATATGGCTAGCAACGTTTCTCCTGTGGGAAAGGCATAGGGGATGAAAAACAATTCATCGCCCACAAGGCTGCGCAAACTGTTTTGAACTCGATCGTGGCTGAAAAGATGTGGCAACAACACTCCATATTTGGTCTGATGTGGGGAGTAGATAGATTCACCAATCGTCCGGTTCACACACCTCCGCGTTTTTGTTTTTTTACAGGAGTAGAGGTTTATCTTTTTTTTCCTGTTTAGGATTGGGTTTCCGGTTCCTGTACTTCTGCTGTTTCCGCCTGAACTCTGAAATTTTATTCAGTAATTATTATTTTGTCCCTCTCCCAATAAGAGTAGATAGGTTTGCCCATCGTCTAGTTTACACTCCTCTCCGGTCTTTTGAACAGGAGTAGAGGTTCAACCCTTGTTTCCGGTTTAATATTGAGTTTCCGGTTCCTTCTAGTCTACTTCTACACTATACTTTTAATTGAACTCACTAATTAATTCTTGACCTCTTCAAGTCTAGAGTTAGCTGTTATCTTCCCTGCGTAGCCACAAGAACTTCACTACTTGCCTTTTCTTACCACCCAGTAACCCTCTACCTTGAGTGGCTCTTGGGGCTTGTACTGAGTGAACATTAGTAAAATAACTGACAAAGCATGAGAGAAAGAGTTAAGTAATTTCTGGAGCGGCACAGGGTAGCGACAATATTAGCAGCGTCTTTAATGATGGATTGTATATACGAATTCCATTTAAGGTCTCTTGTGAAGGTGAGTCCTTGTAGACGTCCTACACAAGGAGCCTCATTGACGGTACAACCGGTCGTAATGACTGGAGAAAACTCAGGCTTTCCACTGAAACGTTGCTAGCTTAGTTTTGGATCTATTGAATGTTACAAGCCAGTTCCTCCTACATTGAGCTGTGCTAGCAAGGAACGAGGAAACAATTTTACCATGAAAGTATTTATAGAAAAGGCATAGGGAAGTAACATTACGACGATGGGAATATGACTGAAGCCCAGATGCCAGGTCAGGACCAATAATATTGCTGATTCTTCTTTGGATTTTATCAAGAATCTCTGAATATATATCAGGAGTACTAGACCAAATGTGGCAGCAATATTCAAAGTACAGACGATTGGTAGACTTATAAATAAGTCAGATTTTTTAGTTTTTTTCCAGGACCAGTTGATTTGAATTACTTGGTTTTACTTCGATTGAGACCGAAGCGAATATCAATTGAAGTTTGGTTTTATTTTATGTATTGTGGGCTTGGTTTATAAACCGAACGAGTGAATGAATCTAACCCGCATTCGCATCAAGCCAGTCCTGGTGGCATCTTTTGGTGGTTCCACGTGCCTTTTCTCCTGCCGCTGTTAGGGTATCGTATCCAGGTATCAATGGGGAGGTTTGTAGTTTCAGGGTGTGTGTTAAGGTGTTTTAACAGATGTTACTTTAGTTTTTGGCGGGCAAGGGTTGGTTTGCAAGGAACGGGTGCAATATAATATAATGCTCATCCAACTATGAACAAAGTGATGGTCAGAACAGTAGCCGTTAGTATGATTTGTGGCGTTCCGAATTTGTTTAACAAGTCGAAGGCACGTGAAACATGATTAACCAATGAAAATCAAACAACACAAAAGTAAAAATACCAGAATTTCTTTCTTCTTTTCTACATATCTCCTTCTCTGATGAAGCTTTAATAAAACCGAAACACGTTAGATTGATAAAAGTTTTCTATTTATTCATTATCTTTCTGTCAGATTCCGATCCATATTTGATCTATATTTGATCCCAACTCATATATATATATATATATATATTATTGCTTTTTAAAAGACCTCGTTTGTATACATATCACAAACATTATATTAAGCCCTAACAGCCATCCCTTCTGTTTACAAAATAGGCTGTAAAGATTTAATGAATATGGTCTCTAAAACTATAATATATAAGTTTCAGTTCATAAAATCTTATTTTTTAATATATTGATATTTTTTTGAAATAATTTTTTATTGTGTAAAGTGCATCGTTAAATTTTATTCATAAATAAATACAAAAGATATAGGCCACAAAACCCTATTTTTAATTAACACAAAGTCTCATATATCTGAATAAATTATTTTATAACTCTGTATCATATTATTGGTTGTTTTATATTCTAATAACGTTCGCCATATTTACAAGTATTGATTTTCTTCCTTTTTCTAGTGATTCGACCTGAATATTTCTTACATCGATTTTTGTTTCTTTTTAGAGATCTTCTTTGCTTGAATATTGTTTTTCATTCTCTTTCAACGTTGGAACACAAGTTTCTTATTGAATTAATATCTGGCGAGACTGGAGGTCATTCTTTTTTCTCTTTTTTATTCACTCTTTTTTGTGACATTTTTTTAATTCAGTTTTTAGTTATCATTTTTTTTTCTTTTTTTTTTAACTCATCAATGTTTTCTGTTTAATTTTTGATTGCTCTGTGGAATGGAAGCAGAATACTGAAAATTGCCAAAACGTTGAAAAGAAAGTTCAACGTTTTGGCAATATTCAATATTCTGTTTCTATTATAAATTTAGAGAATTTTGTTTCTTTTATTTATGTTTATATCTTTCTTGAACCATAGCATTTCAAGTAAATATCAATACAATATTATATAGATATTTTATTTTAAAATATAATTGTTGTGTATTTACCCTAATTTTACATAAGTGGGTGCCACCATATAAATATAGGTTGGTACCGGAAGACGAGGAAGATTAGGAGATCGAATCCAGAACTCTGTAGAAACTGCGACTTAGTCAGCCCATTCTGCAGGAACAGTCTTCCCAATAATATACAAAAACTACCTGTAAATATTATGTACCTTTTTTTCATTGTTTCAATACATTTTGTTACGTACATTTTGTGTTGTATTATTATTATTCCATGCTTATTCAAGCTTCAACAATAATGTACAAGAGTTGCGTAATAAAATCGCGTATGACAAAATTAGTGATTGTAAATATTTTTTAATAAAACTAACAGATATAAACTGCAATTGATCCAGTAAAAAGATAAAATAAATGTAAATCTATCCCGAACATCTTTTTTTAAGCATTTCACACCCAAGCAAGGCGGGAGTGCCACTAGCACGCAAATGGTTACAGAGAATGAAAGTAAGAGCAAAGAGGGGGGGAGGGTGTTTGAGGAAAGGAGGAAGAGAAGGACAAAGATCAAGATCAAGGCATCAGAAGATGTCGATTGACACTGCATTTAAAATTTTGAAGATTATAGTTATCAGGGAAGCAAGTAAGAGGAAGGGAGTTCCACTGTCGGGAAGTGTGAGAGAAGAAGAGGCGGTTACATCTAACCATTACGGCAGTGAAAGGGTGGGACCGTGATACCAACCTAGTAGCACGCTTAAATCATTTTAGTTGGGGACACCAGTGAAATAAAATAAATCCAGAGCAGATGCCATGAAAATATTGTAGAAAAGATAGAGGAAGCGTCTGTGAAAGTGACTGGAGTCAGGATGCCAGGTCAGGATCTATCACATTGCATATCCGTCTTTGGATTTTGTCGAGAACCTCGAGATGAACAGCAGGGGCACCAGACCATATATGGCAACAGTATTCTTACCAACGTCTTTTAGTTAATACTATTGACTTGCCTAATAAAATCTGACACAATATCGTAATTGTAGGATGAGTCTGCTTATTACTTAATAACAATAGAAAACCGATCACCCACTATATGTCCAGTAGAGGTCTATATTAATACTTAAAGTTAATATATTTTGACAATTTTATCAACATCGTTTGGTTAATATCAATTTTATTGTAAAAACATTGATTCGCATAATAAAATTTAACTTCGTCGTGTTTCGCCACAAGATTTGGAAAATATGTATTTTAAATATAAAAATGTTTATGTGTGAGGTATATCAATATATATATATATATATATATATATATATATATATATATATATATATATATATATATATGTGTGTGTGTGTGTGTCTGTGTGTGTGTGTGTGTGTGTGTATGTACGTATGTGTGTGTGCGTGTTCGCGCATAATGTGTGTGTTAGGATCCGTTAACCTTTTAAAATACTCGTTGCTCATAGCAACCAAAACAAGGCATTGTTTTAGCGGTCTGTCCTTATCGTCTAATTGTGGAAGATGTGGGAGGATAATTCTTGAATGTCACTAGCGTTTTTAACCTCCAAATTTCTCTCGGTTCACATACCTCTTGTCGAAAAAAAAAATCTGAGAATTCTTTTAGTCGCCGCCAAAAAATAAATTTTAAAAAATGTGATGGACATTAAACCCTTGAAACCACGGCAAATTAAATTACCATTAAACTTCCATTACATTACCATTAAACTTCCATTACTTTACCATTAAATCTTTGCAGTCATTAAAGCCACCACTCCATAGCATATGAGGTTAAGTCCTTTATCATTTTCGTTTTTCTTTGTCAACTTTATTAAAAAAAAAAAGTACATTTACATTTTACTCAATTATATACCCACCGTTATTTGCAATGACTTCTTGTCAATTGTCATCGATAGCTTTTGCGTAAAAGTACGCAAACTTTAATGTGAAGATTTTGACGAAATCTTGAATCTGGTCTTCGTTAGGGAAAACGTTCGCCCATCAAAACAATTTGAAGCGTTCGAAAAAGGCAAGACCGGTTGGTACAAGGTCAGATGAATATTGGCGGGTGAGGGGGGGGGTAATAGAAAAGACCAAACGAGTTCTGCGTCCTGGGTAAAACGATAAACTACATCCGTGTTCTGGATAAGACGATAAACTGCATACGCTTCCTGGGTAAGACGATAAACTACCTCTATGTTTTGGGTAAGACGATAAACTAAATACGCGTCCTGGGTAAGACGATAAACTACATTCAACAGCAAGGCCTCTGGTCAGGAGGCTTTGATGATCGTGAAACCACCTCTTAATTGCTGGTGTTCCCAGGTTCACCGTGACCCGGGATGGTATCACCTGTCAGGGTCCCAACTATGGGTAAATAGTGAACCCACCAAAAGAGGTGAAAGTACTATGAAAATGTAAAAATAGGTTTCAAAACCTGCAATATATTTTTGGAAAAAATCATTACCAGCAATGGATTTCTGAAGAAAAAATTATTACCATCAATACATTATTACCAGCAATAAATTTTTTGAAAAAATATCACCGGCAATAAAAATCTTCTTGACATTAAATAATCCATTGAGGTTGATATACCATAAAACAAAACAAACCAGACAAAACGAGTTCCAAATTTGTTTCCTGTGTTATTTTTTCTGTATGTAGCTTTATTTTATAATGGCGGAGAACAGCACTTTCCCTTTTGACAAGCGTTGGGAGCTTTTTCAATCAAACTTTCATGGACATGTTGCAGCTGCTGGACGTATAAATGTGCATTTAGTGTTTCACTGCATTTTCATAACTCTAAACGAATCCCACCACATGCACAACACTCTTCCATGTAAATCGGCTTTTGCGGCCGGTTGTGTAAGTTTACCTTTGTCAATCCTTTTGCGTTGAACATTGTCGTATGTATACGACCTCAGATGGAACGCGTATATTCGTACCATCACAAAAGATGGTGGAATAATAATCAGTTCCTTGTATCGCTCCAGAAAATATCTAACTTCCGCTGCCATGCTCTATATTTAGAATGGTCAGATCTGATCAAGTATGGAATATTGATGGCAAATCTGGGATGGTGTTGCCCAATTCTTACCGTATAGCCCTCGGCAGAATTTAAAAGCCATTCGCAACCTTGTGGGTGATGGATTATTCTCAGCCCTGCAACTTTTATCCGACGGACGAAACGTCGCCATCCTTAACACAACTATAACACTATTGCCATGAAAGATGTTCGAACGACTTAATTTCCATAGTGACACCAGCTCGGATCCGCCATGCTGTGTCCACGGTGTCAAACCATCTTCATTCCCTTCAAGCTCCTTTGATAAACAGAACGTTCCAGAATTGTTACTTTATGCTGCCCTGGCGACTACAATCTTGGTTTCTTCGAGTCTAGTATCAACCGATATCTATTCTCCTCATTCTCATAAGAATCGCTTGCTTCTCCGACCCTTACAATCTCACTCAGTAACCCCCTACCTTGAGTGGTCCTTAGGCCTTATATTAGCGGAACTATCAGTCAATTGAACTTTTTGTAGCATTGCTGTTGATGGAAACCCAAATCATTTATACCCTTGTTGTATATTTTCGATTGGTTTTGTACCAATTTATTTCTGACAGTCTCCCTTTCATTAGAATTTAGTTCTATTTCACTTTCATCTATATATAACACTTTGGCCTGTATTTCATTATCCAATCGGAGATGTGTGATTTTGTCCAGTGTTTTCGTCGTATTTGTTATTTTGTTTGCCTTGTTTTGTCCATTTGTTGCGGGGAGAGCTTCTTGGATGCTGCAAAGCGTCTAATTAAATTACAGTTGCATAAATATCCTTCATGCTCATTAATTGATATCTTTGTAGTGATGCGATTTTCATAAATTATTATAATTAACGAGCTGGTAATTTGGGGTTGAATAGATAGATAGATAGATAGATAGATAGATAGATAGATAGATAACTTCCTTTGATCTACTTTGTCAAATGTTGAAGGTTTACAAGTTTTGGGGTTTCATATCGCAAACACAAATTAACATCAGCATGCTTCTTCTGGCTGGGTTGGATATATATATATATATATATATATATATATATATATATATATATATATATAATTGTTCATCATAATGAAGAATTCCTTCCACCTCTTCTGCTTAATAAATGTTGATGCCCTGCAAAAAGCGTTATTATCAAGATGTATAATAAGGAGAAATACTGTTAACTGAAAATAATATAGTATATGTGTGTGTGTGTATATATATATATATATATATATATATATATATATATATATATATATATATATATATATACACAAACAAACACACATATGAATATATATATATATATATATATATATATATATATATATATATATATAGATATAGATGTAGATGTATATATATATATATATGTATCGGAAGGATTTACAAATAAAATATTTTGCCAATTTCTTTATAAAAATTAACCAATAGGTATAAAGCAACATATATTTTATTATGAAAATACTTATTTGCAACATAAAATCTGGCATTATATATATATATATATATATGTGTGTGTGTGTGTGTGTGTGTGTGTGTGTGTGTGTGTGTGTGTGTGTGCATGACCTGAAACAGCTGAAGCATTTTGAAAGTTTGTTTCCTAAGATTTTTTGTCGTATGTAGAAACCTCGTTGACCTACATTATCGTAAGGGAATGAAATCGTATGTTTTTTTGTTGTTGTTGTTTTTTTTTTGTTGTTTTTTTACTTATCATTCTTATCGCTTAATATGCCGGTTCGGCGTTGTGGAAGCAGGATATTAATATCACGAAATAAATTTCGCATAAGTTTGATGTGTTTTCCATTAGATCATTATTAATTCTGCAAACAAATTAAACAACTTCAACCTCTATTTGTTTCTTTTTTAATTTTAACTTATTTTTAAACAACAGCTAGCAGCACGCTAGAGAGATACGTATGGACAGATAGATACTTTACATAGATATACACACATATTTACATAGATGTTTATATATATATATATATATATATATATATATATAGAGAGAGAGAGAGAGAGAGAGATGTTGACAAATTTTTCTGTACGTGCGTAATTATATACTTATTCATTGCATATATATTTGGCACCTCTCCTGGTGAAATGTTAGGAAGCTTGTCTCACTAAAACAATTACTACTGAGTCGTGAGGTCGATCCTCACTGGGTGCCCCATACTTTTGGCATTCGGCCTTGCGCTACATCTAAGCTACGCTTAGAAAATCAACATATATATATATATATATATATATATATATATATATATATATATATATATAGATAGAGAGAGAGAGAGAGAGAGAGTGGGGAGAGTGAGATACTTTTATATATATATATATATATATATTATTACTTATTTTTAGTGGCTAAAGTTTGTACCTATGCTTGAGTTGATATCTAATTATTTTGGTTTTTATTAAACAGTGATATATATATGAAAGTGAACATTGAAGTCAATGCCTAACGATTGCGTCCAGCATGAAACAGTCTGTCGCCTCTGAGAGTTAACTTCAATGTTCACGTTTATATTTACATATATGATATTGAGCACTTTATCCCCAAAATATAGCACACCTTAAAACTGTATTTCTTCATATATATATACATATGTGTGTGTATGTATATATATATATATATATATATATATATATATATATATATATATATATATATATACACAAACACACACAAGTCCATTTAAGACATATTTCTTGAAATGGTGATACTGGTTTGATTTCATCTTTTAAGTTTCTAAAATCATCGGCTTCAAAATATTTGTAATTGCTTTCTCCTTTCGACTCCAGTGGACTTTTAATCACTTTCATTTTTGGTAGCATGTTTTAATATAATCGGTATAAAACCAGGCATCAAGTCAAAATATATGAAAAGTGGTAGACATGACAGAAAATACAAGAACCTTTTGATATTGTTTACAGGACTGGGGTTAGTTTATTGGTTAAAGGTGACCAGAACCGCGACGTTGTTTTTCGGTTTGCTGAAAAAAAAAACGATTTGAAAATTCAATGTTGGGGCAGGCGTGAAGTTTGCTGATTTACAACGTTGACATACGATACTGTCTCGCCTCCATTTCAACATTCATTTACAAGATACATACATAAGTACACACTCATATATATATATACATACACGCACGGACGTACACACACACACACATATATATATATATATATATATATATATATATATATATATATATATATATATATATATATATATATATATATATATACCTACAGGTATAACAATTTTATAAAAAAACAATTCATTCAACTAATGGTCTTGATTATTTTGAAATTTAAAAATAGATATGAAGAAACTCAGATAGATAGATAGATAGATAGATAGATAATGGGATTAATAGAAATCTTTAAATTATAAATGCTATACTAAATATATGTATATGCATCCTCCAGATCATGCCATTATTAGGGATAAAATATATATATATATATATATATATATATATATATATATATATATATATATATATATATATATATATCCTATTTATATATATATATCTATTTATATATACAGTAGCGTCCAAAACTAAGGGACAAAATTTTAAAACCTAATATTTTTTAGAAATAACAACTGTGAAAAGCTGAAATTTTGAAAACTGGTAGTCGTTATCATCCATAATAACATACTAAAATTTGAATCATTTGCAAAGGATAAAAAAAATTATAACAATTATTTATTTATTTTCAAATTTGGAACGTCCAAAAGTAAGGGACAAAATTAGGAAAACAATGTAAACGGCAAAAAACAATAAAATACATGTACAATCAATATTTAGTAAATGAGCTCTTGCTCTCAATGACAGCTGCACATCTTCGACTACAAAAAACGAATCATTTCTTGACAATCTTCGATACTAATTCTAGACCATTCTTCTTGAAGCTTCACCCACAAATCCTCCGTGTTAGTGGGTTCTTTCCATAACTTTCACTCTAAGGTCTTCCAAAGATTTTCTATTGGTTTAAGTCAGGACTTTGCGGTGGCCAATCCATAATTTCTAAATCTTGCTCGCTAAGGTAACTCATTACCACATTTGCCTTGTGACATGGGACATTATCTTGCATAAAGGTAGCCCTATCGAAACCTGAATTCTGTATGATTGGCACAACATGATCTTGAACAATGTTTTTATAGATCTGCGCGTTTACACGAGTTTGTAACCGGACAAGAGGCGTTGTACCTTGGCTAGAGAACATTCCAAATACCATGACGCTTCCGCCCCCAAACTTGACAGTTTTCTTAGTACACTTTGCACTTAATCTTTCACCAATACGTCTCTTTACATTGTTTTTTCCATCATTTCCAAAACAATTAAACTTGCTTTCATCACTGAAAAATACTTTTGTCCAATTTTCATATGTCCAAATTACATACCTGTTTGCAAACTCTAATCTCGTCTTCTTAGTCTTCGAACTAACAAGTGGTTTCTTCCCTGGGGTTCGATTAAACAGCCCTATTTCTTGCAGTCGTCTAGAAACAGTCTGTCTTGATACATTAACACATGAGGTACTATTCACAACCCTTTTTAATTCCTGTACAAGACTTAAAACGGTCCTTTAATGACATACGCTGCATTATTCGATCTTCTCTTGCCGAAGTTTTGCAGGGTCTGCCGTTTTTAAAGCACTAACTATTTTGCCAGTATCATTGTAGGATGTAACAACCCTGCCTACGACACTCTTGGAACGTTTCACTTTCTCTGAAATCTCTCTAATGGTGTGCTTTACCGTGTGTAGCTTCACAATAGCTTGTCTCACAGAGTAATCAAGTTTTGGCGTTTCCTTATGGTGCCACAGCTAATGCAACGTTTACAAATGACTAAAGTAAGACTTATTCTTTAAAAAGAAATCAAAAAAATTTGAATATAGCATACTGTTTACATTGTTTCAATTTTGTCCCTTACTTTTGGACGATCCTATTTTGAAAATAAATAAATAATTGTTATAATTATTTTTCTATCCTTTACAAATGATTCAAATTTTAGTATGTTATTATGGATGATAACGACTACCAGTTGTCAAAATTTCAGCATTTCACAGTTGTTATTTCTAAAAATATTAGGTTTTAAAATTTTGTCCCTTAGTTTTGGACGCTACTGTATATATATATATATCCTATTTATATATATATATATATATATATATATATATATATATATATATATATATCCTATTTATATGATATATTTATATATATATCCTATTTATATATATATATATATATATATATATATATATATATATATATATATCCTATTTATAAATATATATATATATAATAATCAATAATTGCACAAAAGACAACAAGCAGTACAGGCGAATATATTGTATCCAAGTGCAGCACTGTTAGATATTTGATTTTAAGTATTTGTTTCCATTTTCCCTAACACGCCGTCGTTGCTCACATGTTCCGTCCATGGTGTCCTCAGCATTCTACTGTAGAACAATATTTCTGTTGTTTCCTCTTCATCTCTGAAAAGATTGTCTAGCATTCACTGCTATATAGGAGAACCAATATTACATAACTGTTTAGTACTCTTTTCCTTGTTTTCTTGTTTTTTAATACTTTGTTTCGTTTTAGAAGACATCTTTCTCTATTCCAATGTGCATTCGCAGTTCGTATGCACACAGGCTAAAAATAAACACACGAACAAAAAAGATACACGGTCTAACCGACGTAAAAAGGCAATTTTTAATATTTTTGAAGTGTTGCCTACAGCCGGTATCCTGACTTTTTCCGACCAATGCAGCCATCAAAGTGTTAGATAAGGGGGAGACAATTAGGTAAATTGGACGCTTCCGGTGTGGCAGGCGCGGGAAAAAAAGCTTGAACAGGATTAATACCTTAAAACAAAACGGCTCGCATAAATGCGATAGAGAATTGAGGTGGGAGGATTAGAATGTAATACAGAAATAAACAAAATGCCTGAAGCTGAAAAACGAGAAAAATTCTGTTTCCACTCATTTTAGACTTTACACCCAAAATATTCCTTTATGATGAAATTCATATTTATCTTGTCTCATACTGTGAAAATGCTTAAAAAACTTCGAGCCAAATATATCATCAACTTGTATATTTCTAAACCAAGCCAGCTCCACACTCCCAGCTTTTGTTAATTGGCGCAATGTCTTTCTACCATCTCACTCTTAATCCTTAAACGGGATTTAATAAATACATACAAAATTATGCTCCTAGAGCTATATAAGTTTACTAGATTCTTTTCTTTTCAGGTATATATTCTTTCAGTAACTTTTATATGTCATATTGCTTCAAAATGTAATCTACCCAATGTGGATGATGTATAATGTCACGGATATCGGGTGATTTTCCATATTTTTGTGTGATATTAGAAGCGGCTATATTAATTGTTATGAATAATCAAGTGTGCTCTTCCCTTGTTTTGTTACTCTCCTCTTTGAGAGAAAGAGAGCTATTTGTGTTTACTGGGACTATAAAAGGACACTATACGCGAACATTGTATTCTCAGTAGAATAAAGCTTTCTTAAAGCCTACACCTGCGTACTTTCGTCATTACATTAATATTGTCAATATATCTGTTATCTGTAATAAAGAAAAATATGGGTAACTGTCCGGAAGGTTCAACCTCTGCTGCTATCCTACCTATATCCACTTTTAACATCGGAGGGGAACATATCACAATGTGAGATATTATTTAAGGAGCAGTTACCTTAAATAAGAAAATTTAAGGCGTAGAACAATCTTCCTACACTAATTCATAGCTATTTCGCCTTTTTTTACATAATATACCAAAATAAATAACAAAAACGAATCAAAGAAACATAAAAATAAAGAAAAAAGAAAAGGAAAAGGAATGAAAACGATTCCTAAAATATAGATAAGGTATAAAAATCATATGCAAAAAAAAAAAAAAGAAGAAAAACGACAGAAAAGAAACAACGCAAAAAATAAAGAATTCAAAATGGCGGTAAACAACGATCAAACTACTAAATGTCCGTCTGCATTTAATCAATTTTAGGTAATATTTATTATTTATTTACCTTGTGGCTATCAGTCCGACCAGCCACACGCGACCGGCGGCTGACGTGCGGCCGCCCATTCAACAGACGCGGGGTGTAGAAAGCAAAAGAATCTCTATTCAATGACAGATCTCATTGGTTTGACTGATGGTGTTAAAATCCAATCAGCTGTTTCGAAAATGTTCACTTTGTTTGTTTTTGTTTTCGTTTTTTTTTTTTTTGTTTTTTTCATGACGTGACGTATTTTACCTCACCTTAAATCAGACAGTCCTCCCGAACCACCACAAAAAAACTTGTGATCAGTACTTTGAAGTTCACTACAGTATCTTCGGGCATAAACAATTTTTTTTTACATGATTTACTTTGGAAGTACAGAAAAAAAATGTGCATGCATTGGGGACTATATTCCTGTGTGCATAGGTACTACTGCATGTGTGGGAGTGTGAATAATGTATGGGCGTAGACTATATATTAAGTAGTTTATTGTTTTAGTATTCGTACACACACATACAGGGTGATGCAAAAGTATGTACACAGTAATAAAAAACAAAATGGGCGTACAAAACGTATTGTACTGATTATACAAATATATAAATAAATAACATATCAATAGTAAACATATGAATTCCTCAGATGTTCAAACTGTTTGTCCCCGTCATTCACAGACTCTTTTTTAATTGCAAAACATTTATTTTATTTATTAAAATACAGATATTATAATAAATGCATTATAATAAAAATCATGAAAATTAAAATATGAAAAATGATTTTAATGAATTAATTGAATTCTAGTATTAAATGAACACTCGAAACACTATAATAATACTGCTAATACCGGTATAATATTAAACATATCAATAATAATAATACATCAATAAATACGATATCTGTAATAAACATATGAATTCCTCAAATATTGAAACTGTTTGTCCTCATCACTCACACACTCCTCTTTAACTGCAGAACATTTTTTTATTTATTAAAAAATATATATTATAATAAATATATTATAATAAAAATCATGAAAATTAAAATATGAAAAATGATTTTAATGAATTAAATTAATTCTAATATTAAATGAATCCTAGAACAACCATTATAATTTTGGTAGAACTGTTTCAAATACTGTATACCATATTAGTTCTTGAAAATAACTGAGATAGTCGACAGTATTTGAACCGGCCAAGACCGAGAAGTACTACTAAAAAAAAAGTGTGTCTCCTGAAAGGAATCGGAACTTGTATTCCTTTTTTTCCATCAAGGAGACCATTTCTATATCCAAAGCGTCCTGTTATCAATTTGACGACGGGAAACAGTCAAGATAAAACACTGCTCAGTTATCTACTTAAGGAATACATACCTCTTCGTTGTATCATCCAATGAGTTTGATATTCATAAGGATTCCAATTCCCTAGTGAATATGAGATTTCTTAGGTGTGGGGTAGTGGAGTGTTTTTTTAGGGGTGGTGTTGTTAAGAAGGACGAGATTAGAAGTTTTTAATTTTTCATAGTGAATTGGTAATATTATAAATTCATAGCATTCATCTGGCGTACATGCACCGGCGTATAACGTTTTTAATTGCTGCTTTATCGTTTTTTATAGTTTGGGTGGATTTAATTGCAATAAAACAGGTTTATTATGTTATTGATTATATTGTTGCTGTTGTTGTATCTTTTTAGTTTTATTTCTCAACGACATTGTTTTTAATCAATTCAAGCCGAGCAAGGCGATAATGCCACAAAAACCCAGGTGGGTACAGGGAGGTAAGAAGAAAGAGGAGACTTTAGAAGGAACCGGAAACCCAATCCTAAACAGGAAACAAGGGATAAATCTCTACAGGTCGGACAAGAGGGCGAACCAGACGATAGGCGAACCTGTCTATTCTTAATAAGAAAAAAAGTAGTAAATAATATTTCAGAGTTTAGGCGGAGACGTTAGTAGTATAGAGTTGGAGTAGATATATATAAAAAAAAAAGTATACGGAAAAATAATACTAAACAGAAAAAACTGCTACTGTTCAAAAAAGTGGAAGAGTTTGAACCGGACGATAAGTGAACCTATCTAAGTAATTGATAATTAACCTTGACATATTTGGAGAGGTCGTTAGAATAATCCAAAAATTATACTGAGAATAGACCACCTGCACGTGGATAGAAAATGAATTCAGTAAATACAGAAACATTGGAAAAGAAATAAGGATTTATCTTTTCACCGGAAAGAGGAAAACATTAAGAATTTCTTCTCCTTACATGGCTTCTAATCTTAATTGACTGGAGTCGTTAACGTGTAGATGTTTTGTCCTCGTTAATTAACATGGGTGACAGTGACTATTCCGTTACGTCTACTCTTGTCATATCCGGTGAGGCGATTCCGCGAGAATTAAAAGTCCTACTAGGATTCGTTATTAGTGACTACAATCTTGGCAACATGGTATGCATTATGACACAGTGTTGATAGCAGATACAGAAAAGAAGATAGAAGAAATCCTATAGAAGGAAATGAAGTAAAACGAGAAGAAAGGGCGAATGTTCAATTGAAAGAAGACAGAATGTATGGATGTTACCCTAAGGAACCGGCCAACATGCGAACAACGAATTGGAGACACCAAAATCAAAAGATGCCTTCCAAAACGAAGCAAAGTATTAAGAAACAAGAAAAAAATATTTATTAAGGGACGGAAAATGTGATTGTGAATCTGAAAGCGCATTGGAACAGCGAAAGATGCCTTCCAAAACGAAGCAAAGTATTAAGAAACAGGAAAAGTTTTTTTTATTAAGGAACGGAAAATGTGATACTGAATCTGAAAGTGCATTGGAACAGTGAAGATGCCTTTCAAAACGAAATAAAGTATTAAGAAACATGAAAATTTCGTTATAATAAAAGAAAAGTGTACTGAACTGTTATGTAATACCAGTACTCGTTTATGTCAGTGAATGCTTGATAATCTCCTTACTGATGAAGAAGGGACTTGTAGCAACAGAAAGATGCTGAGAATGGATCGAACAAGTAAGAAACGATGATGTCTTAAGAAAAGCAGAAACAAAAATATTAATTATACTCAGGAGACAGTTGAAATTTCTTCGACACATAGTGTGAAAAGAGGGCTTAGAGAACTTAACACTCATTGGACATACTGAAGACAAAGGGCACAGTGGAAAGAAGCGAATAAACTACCTAACGAGCTTAGGTAAATAGATGATGGGAACAGAGAATGATGGGGAAAAGACAACCCTTAGTAAGCGCTAGAAAAAGAGTAAATTTCGGAGAGCCATGATCGCCCACCTTATTAAGAGAGACATCTAATTCAAATGGAGATTCTTTCTTTATTTTGTTTTCCTAAATATTTCCCCATATTTTTAATTCGCTTTTATTCTACTTTTCTGTCATTTGTTGTCCCAAAATCTATTTCTTATCCTTCTTTCTTTCTTTCTTTATTTATTTATTTATCTCTTCTCTTTTGTTTTTCAAAATATCTCACCATTATTATTACTTCTTTCTTTCTTTCTTTCTTTCTTTCTTTCTTTCTTTCTTTCTTTCCTCCTTCCTTCTTTTTCTTTTGTTTTTCAAGATATCTGTCCATTATTATTACTTCTATTCTTTCTTTCTTTCATTCTTTCTTTCTTTCATTCTCTCTCTCTCTCTCTCTCTCTCTGTGTTTATCTATTTCTCTTTTGTTTTTCAAGATAGCGTTCCCTTATTATTACTTCTATTCCTTCTTTCTTTCTTTCTTCCTTTCTTTCTTTCTTTCTTTCTCTATTTCTCTTATGTTTTTCAAGTTATCTATCCATTATTATTACTTCTATTCCTTGTTTTGTTCTTTCTTTCTTTCTTTTGCTTTACTAAATGTCTTCTCTTTATTTTTAACATAATGATATTCTTCTTTTCTTTCTGTCTCTTTTTTTTTTTCTCGTCACAGTATATTTTAATTATTCCTTTTACTCCCCTCTGTTCTTTCTTCCTTTCTTTCTTGCTTTATAATTTTTATCTTTTTTTTTTCCCTTTTCATTTGTCATTGCCTACCAACGGTTTTAAATTTCCCTTCCTTTTCTCTTTTCCTCTTTCTTTCTTTCTTTTTTTCCATTATTCCTTTGCTCTCGTTTATTCTTTTCTTTAACTCGTTTACTTCCTTGCTGTCCTTCCGCCATCATCCGTCGTCCATTCAATACATAGACAGACGCAGCTCAAACTTCTCTCAACTATTTACAGATTCTATTCTTAACGTTCACTTCTCCGTTTCAACGCCAAATGTCTCGCTCACAACAAAAGCGGCTCTGTGTTAAGGCTTCGAATTTCCTGTTTTATATCCTCCCAGTTTTCAATTCCCTCTTGACTGTAGAATTAGACTTCTAAAGGATGTGCCTATGTGCGTTGTTTCGCTACAAACAAACTATTATCTCCTCACGCCTTCTCTCCCTCACTATCTCTCTGTTTTTGTCTGTGTGCCTGTTTCGCTCTCTCTCTCTCTCTCTCTCTCTCTCTCTCTCTCTCTCTCTCTCTCTATAATTAATACAAGTAAAAGCTTTGTCACGTAGCTCATTGATGTTACCTTCAGTATCCCGACTCCAGAGTTTCGTAGACGGAAACTCCGGGAATCACTCCGTCCACTCCCCAGGAGGTATGTGAAACAAACAATAACGATTTGGATCTGAATCCCTGTGTGTTGTGTGATTTGTTAGCACACATACACTTCACATGAACATTCGCTCGCACACACACACTCATATATATGTGCGTGTGTATATATATGTGTGTGTGTGTGTGTGTGTGTGTACACGTGTGTGTGTGAATATATATATATATATATATATATATATATATATGTGTGTGTGTGTGTGTGTGTGTGTAATTATTTATTCGAAAATTATAACATAAATATGTTATAAAATCACTACAAAAACAGCCATTTTGTTTCAACACTTACGGTATCTTATTAAAACTGAAAGTGTTGAATGTAGAATAAAAAAGAGTTTTAAAAAGGTTCAAAATGTTTCGTCGATTTGAATCTTTTAAAATCTTTTTGTAGTGATTTTTAAACATATATGTTATAATTTTCAAATAAATATATTTGCTCTACTCTGTATTGAGCACTCTTTAAGGAATACTATGTTTTTTGGTTTTGGAATTTATTCCGTATACACCAATCAATACTTGGGCGTATATATATATATATATATATATATATATATATATATATATATATATATATATATATATATAAATTATTTTCTGATAGATTGTGTCTGTAAAAGAACAAAATGGATAAAAAACAAGAGGATAACCCTTCTCTTTCTATTCTTATTATATATATATATGTGTGTGTGTGTGTGTATGTATGTATGTATGTATATATATATATATATATTATGATAAACATAGTATGAATGTATGCTTTATTTATGATTTAAAGTGTTTAATATCTGCGATAGCCCGTATGTAAATATAAAAGTGTACATGGATGTCAACATTCAGAGACAGCAGTCTGTTTTATGCTAAAGGCTATCTTCAAGGCACACATACACAGACACAGACACCAACACACACACATAGATAGATAGATAGATAGATAGATAGATAGATAGATAGATAGATAGAAAGATAGAACGTGGGCACAGTTATAAGCAAAACATTGTAAGTCAGTTTCACGTTTCAGTGCGTTCTATAGACTAATTTCCACTACTCATTAGTGCGCGGTATATAAAGTGAGTTGTCCTTGTGAGTCCCGAGATGATCGAGGTGGGTGCCGGGAGAGACGAGGTTGTGCTGCAAAGATCTCAACCTTACCAAAACGTGATTCTTTTCAAATTCGGTTGTTTGATCAGATTTGGGGAAATGATTTGAACGGAACTGCTATATAATATAAAACTATTTATATATAGTAGTGAATGTTGGACATTTTCCTTACTGATGATCAGGAGATTTTATGGTAACAGCGATGTAGCTCCACAGAAAAATGTTGAAAATACCATAGAGGGAGCATGTAAAAAATGAGAAAGTTTTAAAGAAAATAGAGACAGAAAGATACTTATATTGCTGATTTATTTATTTATTTATTTATTTTTGGTGGTGGGGGAGATCAAAATAAAGGAGAGATTAAAGAATTTGACACTCACAAGATATATAAAGGACAGAGGTGGGGGGAAACAGCGAATAAAATACCTAACGAGCTTGTAAAAAATGATAGCAGAACAGCGACTGGTAAGGATAGTAAGAGGAAACATATTGCTTCGGATAGAAAGTTGTGGAGAGCCATAATTACCCACTGAAAAGACACGGAGCATAAAAGAAGAATTTGGGGAGTGAGGTAATAAATTCTTCGGGATTATTGGCTGATTTTTTTAAAGAAATATTTCGATATATTTTTACATCGTCTTCAGTGCAGTTATCATATATGACAGTGTTACATGGACATGCTACATGCATTATTATATGCACGTGTATAATATAAATCTATTATAAATCCTTTACAAGAGATATAATTTCTAATTATTTTATCTTATCTAGTAGGATCATCGGGGTATTATCATTTCGAATTCTTAAAACGCAGTGGAACATTAAATGCGCATTTATACGTTCAGCAGCTGTCACATGTCCATAAAAGTTTAGCCACAAAATTTAAGTGCAACGCCAATCACAATCTTTTGTCTTCTTGAATTCTGTTATTTTATTTCGTCATTAAAGTCTCCTCATTCTCTTTCACCCCCACTAGCCCCTTGCATTTTAGTGACATTATCGCCATCTTCTGTATTTCCGGAATCTGTTTCTTTTATTGACTTTTCTCTTCACTAAAGTCTTCTCATTCTCTTTCATTCCCAGTAACCCATTCTGTCTTAGTGGCATTATCTCTTTGTTTGGGGTGAAAGGATTTTTAAAAAAAAAGTGTCCAGTCATCGTCAATAGGAAAAATATTTTGTTTTCCTCGATGACAACCCCACCATGATGTATGCAGAAATAAATTTTGGAACTGTTATGATGTTGATTTGGGGTTAATAAGACAAACGCCAAATAACACATAACAATAAAAAGGGGTTTATTCGGTTGGTAAATAGGTACAGAAATCGCCTGAGTAGTCTATAACTAGCTCAGCCAAGAACTTCTCCGACTCTGCCTGTCTTTTGACATGCCACTATTTAACATCTTTGTTTGTAGACAAGTTCATCTTCAAGAGGGGTGGTAGGTTCCCTACACAACAGGAACTTAGTTTGATCTGGTTAACACTAGCCACTATATTCGTCTGACCTTGTACCAATCGATTATTACACTTTTCGGTCGCTGTAAAGCACTTCGATGGCAATATCTTTCTGTAATAGAAACCAGATTTGAGAATTTGTCGAAAATTTTTTCACATCAAAAACTGAATCTAGCAGCTACCTTGATAAGTGGCAAACAATGGTGAATATGTAATTGAATAAAATGGAATTGTACTTTATTTTTTGAAGAATAAAGTTTATAAGCAAAGACGGAAACTATTCAGGACTCAATACATTATAATAACATTAGAGATGAAGAAGAAAGGACTTGCCATTGGTCAGCATTTAAAGCCAAGCTTAATACAAAATAGTGCTGTTATTTGTTTAATAAAAAATATTGTCTCAAGAAAAAAAACTACCTATGTTTTTACTATAGAAATGAACTGTAGATGATTCAACTGTTAAAAGCATTAAAAATTCTTAAGAAGAAAAGGGTTATTGGTCAGAAATTAAAGCCAGTATTATTGACAGAATGACAGAGTTGGTAATATAACTCATTACATTCTAAATAATTTTACTTTAAATATATTTCGTCTTCTTCTATCAAGTTGTATTCATGCTTTACATTATTCTCTCTCGTTCTTACTCCGTTCCTTTTTATTTTATTTGTCCGCCCTTTTCTTACTTTCTTCTTTCTTTCTTGTATTCGTCCTTTCTCTTATCTTTCTTTTCTTTGTTTCTTTGTTATTCTGAAGGGTTCTTTTCTTTTTCACTTTGTTTTATTTGCTTTCCATTCATCTTTTAAATTTCCTATTCTCCACTTGCGAAACGGATGTCTGCTTGAAATTCTGCTAGGCACTGCGGAGAGCAAAACACGGCTTTTAAACAAAATGAAAAAAAGAAATGCCCCACTTCACAGAAAATGCTTAATACTCGAGAAATCTTACTAAAAAAAATCCATTCCTCCGGCAGATATGAAGCTTTCGATAAAATAATCTGAGTAAGGAGGATGTGCTTAACTTCAAAAGGGAAAGTTAAGCCTTGTTTGCTGTGGCGTTCTTCCGTGGTCGAGCAGTGAAACGCACTGGATCAGACGATGGTTTCCCCTGGGGAGAGCAATTTTCTTTAGTACGATTTCTCGAATTTTCAGGTTGATAGACTTGATGCACGGTTTAATAAATAAAAATGGGCGTCTATTTCAAATACAGTGTATCCTCTATAATAACGGTCGAGGTCATATGTATATATGATAAAAATATAGTTTTAAAGTATACTATATTTGTGGATGAAAGTGCTCAATATTGAACATAAAGTGTGTGTAAATATAAAAGCGGACACAAAAGACAGTCTGTTTCATGCTATAATGCAATCTTCAGGACATGTCCTGAAGATTATGTTGAAGCAGGAAATAGATTGTCACCGCTTGGTGTTGGCCTCAGTGTCACACACACACACACACACACACACACACACACACACACACATATATATATATATATATAATTTATTTATTTAAACGTTAAATATACTGTTTAATAAATAAATAAAAAATAAACCATCTACTCAAATATGAGTACCAATAAAAAATAACAGTTAAACAAATAAATTAAAAAAAACTATGTTGGGTTTATTCCATTTCCTAATATACATACATACATACATACATGCATGCATGCGTTCATACATCCATATATACATATATATATATGTGTGTGTGTATGTCTGTGTGTGTGTGTGTGTGTGTGTGTCTGTGTGTGTGTGCCTGTGTGTGTGTTCAAATGTAGAGTCAAGCGTCGTGAAAGCGAGTATGTGGTGCGACCAACATAAATATTATTTAATCCGTCAGAGAAACAATCTCCCAAAGGGCACTTGAATTTCTAAACTATGTTGTTTTTTTGCAACTCGCTAACGGGAGGTGGGGAGAAGAATCATTACGAATAATTGACTTGGATAGGTTAGGTTTCAACTGTTTTATGTATATAGCTTCAAGAATTTTTAGCTTTAGTTTCAACGAGGATTTTCCGGAATTGTATATGTAATATAATTGTATCACCTTCATTATCCATATTTTAATTATTGCTAGCTATTATTCTCATTATGTTTTTTATTCATGTTGTTATTGAAATAACATTCCGACCAAGAACCCGCTATCCATCATATTATCAACATATATCCCATCATATTATATATATATATACCTATATACACACAAATATATATATATATATATATATATATATATATATATATATATATATAAAGAGAGAGGGCGATAGATACACGCCCAGAAATATACATACATACATATATATATATATATATATATGTGTGTGTGTGTGTGTGTGTGTGTGTGTGTGTGTGTGTGTGTGTGTGTGTATGTATATATATTTATCAGAGGCTTGTATATAGTCTTATTACTGAACATGTAATTTGATTTCGAAATAAACAATGAGTCAACTCCGTAACATTTTAAAAACACATCTTTTACCATTAAATTAAATTCCTTCTTTTAAAAACTCCCAGATTACTTTTTAATAATACTATTTTACTCTCATTTCTCTACCCTTCTCCCATTCTCTCTCGCTCCTATATATATATATATATATATATATATATATATATATATATATATATATATATATATATATATATATATATATATATATATATATATATATATAATATATATATATATATATACATATGTTTCACTGCTTCCATAGATTTCCCCTCCATCTCATTCATGACATTGTTTTGCCAAATATTCCTTCCATTCTTTTTCTTTTTGTTAAATAGACTTACTTTCTTTCTTGCTAAATCATCCTTCTTTTCTTTCTTTCTTTTCTTTCTTTCTTTCTTTCTTTCATGATTAATATCCTTTTACCTTCCTTTTTTCTTTCTATCATGTCTTTCTTTTTGCTAAATCTTCTGCTATTGTTTTATTTCTTTCTTTCTTTCTTTACTTATTTTTTTATTTGTTGTTTGATCACTTCTTTCTTTTTTTCATTCATGTTTAAATAAATTCTTTTATTCTTTATTTCTTTCATGTCTAATATTTTTCTTTGTTTTTTCTTTTCATTCTTACTAAATTTTCTTTCCTTTTTCTTTCTTTCTTTCTTTCTTTCTTTCTTTCTTTCTTTCTTTCTTTCTTTCTTTTGTTCCTCCGTTACGGTTTCCACAATCTCTAATTGTCTCTTCGATAAACCTTGGTAGATTTTGGATTGTAATTTGAGAAACAAAATTGAAATATATTTTCTCTCCTTGAACGACTTATAAAATGATTACATTTTTCGCATTAAATTTAATTTTTATCGTTGTAATTTTTTATTTTTTATTTTTTCTGCTAAGATAAAAACCCTGATTCCTAATGAGAAGGTTGTTGACTCACGATTATTAATTCAGGAATTCTGTTTTTCTTGAAATCATTTTATGATGAACTTCAAATTTAAGCAATGTCGGTATGAACAATAATGAAAAGTACTGTACAAATCTCTATCATAATACAGTTTTCTATTTGTACTAGTATACATATACTGACTATTATAGTCACAGTGTATCAACCGTTGTAATAGGTTTTCTTCACTTTTCTATTGTGGTTGGTAACCTAGAAATTTCGAACTGAATCGTTTTTTCAAACCACGGGGATAAATTCGTCTCATTGTGTTGTATTAGTTCATTCTTTCTTGTGATGTCTTTTTTAATATATATTGGACCAAAATAGATGTTTTTTTCACTGCCTGACTCAGATATTAAAATCACAAGCACCAGATAACTAGATATACTTAACTAGCATTTTTCACATTCTCCCATTCGGAGGAATTAACAAAAATTAAATGGTGCGAGTTATTTCTCCTGGTATGGGCAGTGGAAGAAGAATGACCAATTCCAATGAATTGAATAAAGCGTTTGATTTGAAACACCCCCACCTCCTTCTCTCTCTCCGATTCTTGTTCTTTGTCTTACTGTGTTTCTAAAAAAAAAAAACCCTCCCTATTTTCTCTAGGCTATTCCCCCCTCCCATTTTTGGATCGTCTTTCTTGCATTGGATTTTACCAAAACCAAATCCAAGACCTGACCGAATCTCAATTTATACGTCGAAGCTGGAAAAAGGTTGTGCGGTAAATCTTTTTTCAATTTCCTTTTCAGAACACATGTTCCTCCAGTACGTGTATGATGGTGGTTCTCCACAGCTTCCTGTCTATGCTTGTTCTCAGTAATGCTCGTTCTTTTACGAGCTCTCTATGTTTTTATCTACTTTTTCCTCAATGTCTCATAAAATATGGTGCGTACTCAAGCAAAAATATTAAGTCGGCCAATGCTCGAGGTATATAATAAATCAATGTTTTCGCTCATAATCAATAGGGCTGCTCGATTTTAGAACTGCCATATTGCATTCAGTTTGAAAGCTCAGGTCTGAGATAATAAATAAGAACACAAAAGATTTTTTTTTAAATCGCTACTGTTTTTTGAGGAAACGAGTTTGAAGTTTAAGTTTATTGTTCAAAATTGGAGCGTTGGAATTTCATTCCGGTGATTAGTGAAAGCTTTATAGCACAACCTTGTAAAATCTATAAGTAATTGAAGCTTCACAAATTGTATATGAACAAGATACAAGGTACATCATTGAAATGATTTTAAAAGGTATATACAGGGTACGTAAGGTATTTGAGAACACATTGAAATCGGAAGACAAACAACCACATGTTACAAACAACTAAACTTAGTACACAGATGACGTAATGGTTGAATTACATGTTTATTTGACGTAGCCAGCTTCAGTCGCAATTATGGTGACAATACGAGGCCGGAATCGTTGACATGTGCGTATCAAATAGTCTGTATTGATATTGGATATTACTCGAGTAAAGGCGGCTTTCAGGGAATCAATTGCATTGTGGGATCGTTGTTTCAACGTTCAACAACGAACCCACATTTAATAGTAAAGGGTATTTTAATCCGTAAAAGTTAAATGTCTGCATGTTTGGTGTGATGTGGTTGTGCAGATTTGATGCCAATATTGAGTTACCACAGATTTATATGCGGGATCTTCACTGCTACTAACAAACAGGTTTTTTTCTTCTCCAGATGATGGCAATGGTGGCCGAAACTTGTCGAGGAACCTAATTGAAATAATGAAACAAAAATATTAATATACAACCCAATGTGACGGGAAATTTTATTTTTCAAATAATTTTTATTGTCCCATATATATATATATATATATATATATATATATATATATATATATAAATATATATATATATCAAACAAAATGAAACAAATCCTTCAGCCTCATAAGGGACGAGAGTGGTCATCTGTTTTGTCAACCCAGGTGGATAAGTTCTAATATTTTTATATTAATAAGAACCACTTGGATTATATACAAGCGGATTTTTTTTAACTTACTATATATATATCGAGAGAGAGACAGAGAGAGACAGAGAGAGACAGAGAGACAGAGACAGAAAGAAATATAGATTTCTTTTCTCACCGGTAGCACAACTCTGGGTTTCATGCATGATCACCTGACGCTTACATCGTTCATGGAGTTGTTTTACCTGTGAGGAAAAATATATATACATATATATATATATATATATATATATATATATATATATGAAGAAATATAGTTTTAAGGTATGCTATATTTATGGGATAACGTGCTCAATATCAGAGATAGAGCGTATGTAAATATAAAAAGTAAACATTGAGTCAACACTCAGAAGCGACAGACTGTTTCATGCTAAACGCCAATCATCAGGCTTGACTTCAATGCTCACTTTATATATATATATATATATATATATATATATATATATATATATATATATATATTCACATTAAATATAACTTCTACCTCTCACTGCACATGCCTCTATACATTTCCTTATGTACATTAGCAAACTATACACAGACACACACATATATAAAGATGTATTCTTGCTAACTTATTTATTCACTCATATATACGCATGCGCCGGAACATGCATATGTCCGTATATGTGCGTGTGAGAAAGAGAGAGAGAGAGAGAGGAAGAGGGTGGTTGCGTGTATGTTATTTTTGAGGCAACTTCTTCCGCTACCAGAGTACGACTCTTACGACGAAGCGGAAGGCTAAATCCTGCACGAGTTAACTAACAATGAAATCACTACTGACCATTGTCCAAGATCGGATCGGCAGGCCTGAACCTCTTCTTTAATCGGTCAAGTGGTCATCAGCATGCAGAGCACAAATGGCGACCAAATCGCTGGTTTTTCTTCTTTCCTATCTCATCGACCATAGTCGCTCGTTTTGTGAAGATCTTCAAAGATACATTACGATTTACAGGATTATTATTAATATCCTATTTTAATTGTACATGTCCTTACCTTCCTTAGTTCGTACGATTGTTACACCCTAACAATACCTCGTAAATGGATTTACTCCTTACGAAAGGCTGATATATATATATATATATATATATATATATATATATATATATATATATATATATATAGTTTAAGAAAAACTAGGTAATCTGTATGGGTAAACCTAAGAGGGATAAAATCCAGAGTGCTCAATGTAAACCCAGAGCAAATAATTTAAATAAAAATAGACCACTTTAAGGCTCCATGTAATAAATTATTTCACCACAGCCCTTTTAAAGGACTGTGGATCATCAGACTTTACTTCCAAACAAAAAATGAAAAGAAAATTGACACATTTTTGACGGGCCGTATTAAACATATGTAAATTAACGAAGTGAGGAAGTGAGGGGGGAGAGAGAAGACATGAGTGAGTTAGCAGATATTGACACATTTAAACGGTTAACGGAAGTTATATATTGATATCGAGGGGGTAGAGAAGAAACAACCCACAGAGAGAAAAAGAGAGAAGGAAGTTATGAGAGAAGTTGTCACTAATTTTCTTTATATATATATATATATATATATATATATATATATAATGTTTGTGATCTTAAAACAAAAACATTCAGTGGAAAATCTCATGAAGTCATTTCTGACCTAAGGACTCTGGTTGGGGACCCGAAAGGAAATGAGTATAGAAAGGAAATAATAATAATAATAATAATCCTAAGGCTGATGTTGGTCGTCTCTATGTGACCAGATCCGAAGGAAGAAGAGGATTAGTTCAACTATAACTGTCTTGCAAAACCACAACAATCGGTCTTCAAAGATATCTGGAAACTATAGAAGACTTGGTGATGAAACATGAAAGAAATAGGAAACTTTATTCAGTAATAAAAGAAACCAAAAAATCCAAAAGGAAATTTCAAGTGAGTGAAAAAGTGCAAGTAAACTATAATGAAACTATTGAAGCGACAAAGAACCCCAAAAAGAAAATAAAAGCAAATGCAATGCATCAAATGCAGATACGATGGCAAGATAATCCTCTTCATGGCCAATACTCTGCCTGTACGAATCAAGCTGATAGGACAAACCCCGTACCAATCAGTGGTTACGTAGTGCAAGCTTAAAAACTGAAATCGACGGTTTGTTCTTGCTGCACGGGGAAAATTCTTACTACCAAATATACATACTGAAAAATTGTGTTGACCCCAAATGTAGATTCTGTGATAAATATCTAGAAACAATTGATCATCTTGTATCAGGTTGCACAGGGTTAGCACCAACAACTGAATATAAAACTCGGCATTATAGAATGGGCCAATATCTGCATTGGAAAATATGCAACTTTTATGAGAAGGAAACTGCAAGAAATTGGTATGAACATCACCTAGACTCGGTTACAGATACAGAACTCGTAACAATGTTATGGGACTTTACAATATACACAGACAAAACTAATCGCCCAGATACCGTGATCAAAGACCACAAAAACAGAATGTTTCTTCTTATTGACATGGCAATCCCTGCAGATTTTAATGTATTTTTGAAGATCTCCAAAAAAAACTATCAAAATACAATCTTGAAATGGAAATCTCAAAAGTGTTGTACATTTGAACATAAGTAATTCCAGTTGTAGTTGGAGCCCCTGGATTGACTGAAAAAAAAGCCCAATAGACACATTGAAGGGATTCCTGGTAGTCCATGCCTTAAAGAAATACAAAAAAAAATTGTACTCACAAGTACAGCTCACACATTACAAAGAGTTTCATCTATATGAATATGTGTAATCTTAGTTTGTTTTGTTTGTTTTTGTTGTTTGTTGTTTTTGTTGTTTTTTTTAAAAAAAAGGATCAGTGGAAAATGTCATGAAGCCATTTCTGACCTTAGGTCTCTGGTTGGGAAATGTGTATACAACAGAAATCAAAGGAAATAACAATAACAACAACAGCAACAACAACAACAACAACAATAATAATAATAATAATAATAATAAATCGATTTTGAAATCGAAATCTCAAAAATGTGGCATGAAATCGAAATCTCAAAAATGTGGCATATGGGAACATTAACAATTCCTGTTGTAGTTGGAGCCCTCAGATTGGTTGGAAAAGATTCCAGTAGACTCATTGAAGGGATTTCTGGAAGCCCATGCCTTAAAGAAATACAAAAATTGTGCTCACGAGTATAGCTCACACCTTACGAAGGGCTTTGTCTATGTAAAATATATGTGTGTGTATGTATGTGTTTATGTATGTTTGTGTATGTATGTGTGTGTGTGTTTTAAATGGTCAGTGGAAAATGTCATGATGCCATTTCTTACCTTAGGTCTCGGGGTGGGACCCGGAAAGAAATGTGTACACACCAGAAATCAAAGGAAATAAAATAATAATAAACGTAACAGTATAAAATTGACGGATTTTCTTAGATAATAATTTTTTTTTTTTTAAATTTATATACATTTTAGAACTCCAACTTCAGACCTTTGCGACTACGACTATTAGTAAGAGTAGAAAAGAAACAAATGTATGTTGAAATGAAAATTCATTAAATATTAATGACAATGCAAAATCTAATAAAAGACAACTTGTATTTATTGTGAACTTAAAGGTAATAAAAGCATTTTATGTCGAGCAAGCAAAATAATTAAGAAACGGTGGTCCTGTCTACACTTTTATTTCTCAAGCATTCATATAGGAGTCAATATTTTTCGTTAAGGAA
>CAHIKZ030000787.1:1555000-1577500 GCA_903632075.3 Acanthosepion pharaonis | reverse complement strand
AAACAGAAACATTATTTGAGGACTTGAATAGCACCTGTAACTAGAAGAGTAAATAATGACATAATCGAAATGTTGACATTCTAGACTAAGGTTAGATTCGGAAGGAAACCCCCATCAGTAGTGGAAAGAGCGATAACAGATACTGGACTTGAGATGAGAAAATAATAACATAATCAAGATTTTGACTTTCCACACTACTTCAAAGAAAAGGTTAGGAAGGAAACTCCCATCAATACTGGAAAGAGCGATAACGGTTAGTGAACTTGGGAAACCTTTTTGCCCGAAAAATTGTTTTAAGAGAAAAATTCTATAAATTACAACCGAAAATATTGGGCTCGCTCTACTTGCCAAAATCTGACAAAATGACCAAACATTACTTGGTTGGGTTGAGGGCTTTTCAATGTCCTCTTGTAATTGTATAGATTATAAGTGAAGAAAGAGAATGAGAATAGGGGGAGATATATATATATATATATATATATATATATATATATATATATATATATATATATATATATATATATATATATATATGTGTGTGTGTGTGTGTGTGTGTGTGTGTGTGTGTGTATGTAAAAAGAAAAGAAAGAAAGAATTTTTTTTTAAATGATTCTTTTTCTTCAGGACTTGGGCATCAGATAGCTTTTAGCGAGGTATATATTTCACTATACCCCATCTCTTTTTCTGTTATCCAGTTTCTTACGGTTTCCATTTGTCCCTCTAGCCTTCAATATGCCCTCTGTGTGTTAGATTTTTAAAGGCTTCTTTTCTCATTATGTGCCCAAGGAATATCAAGCCTCTTTCTAGTTCGAAGTATAAGTGTCCTTTTGGGTTTCATCTCTTTAAAACTTCCTCGTTGACCATATATTTCTTCCATGGTAATCACAGCATCATTCTGCTGAATCACATATCCATTGCCTCAAATCTCTTTTTTTCTGTGAAGAAATTATCCAGTATTCACTCCCATATAGGAGGGCTGATATTACATAACAGTTCAACACTCTTTTCTTTGCTTATCATGAAATGTTCTTGTTTCTTAATATTTTACTCATCTTTTAAAAGATTTCTTTCCCTATGCCAATAAGCCTTCCGATTTCGGTGTTACATTATATTTCATTTGTTAAAACACTTCCCAAATATTTAAATTTTCGTACTTGAACTGGATATCTCCAATTCGTAACTCATATCCTGGGCTGTTCCACTTGCTGGCAACCATACTTAAAATTTATGTCTAGTCCTTTTTTTTTTTCCTGATTTTCTTCACTACTTTTATTAATCGCTCCTGCCGTTTTCCTTTTGTGTCTGTTATCAACATTGTGACATCTGCATCTTCCATGTTGTTAATGATTGTGTGCGTCAATAATAAATCCTGGCTGGACTTCGCGTTCTCTTACGATCGCCTCGCTATGGAGAGCCTTTGTCTTAAGCCACTTTAACGAAAATTACAAAAGAAAAAAAAACAAACGGAAAAAAAACAACGAAAAAGAAAGACAAAGGAAAGCAGGAAAAGAAAAAGAAACACTCAAGTAAAGAAAGAAAGAAAGAAAGAAAGAAAGAAAGAAAGAAATAAAGAAAGAAACCTAAAGAACGACGACAAAAAGGAAAGTAACTCTTGTTTAGGCAAAAGAAAAAAATGGAGGAAAAGCAAAGACATAAACGGTTACGTGTTTTGAACCTGTCCATCAACACATGGATTTATGGTTTTTATTCATAATCGCCGAAAGACACAGAAAGTCGGCCGCTGCAACTGCCATCATCGCTGCCCAAACTATCCCCGCCGCCTCCAATACGCAAAGACACCAACCAAACGTTCATTAGTGTAAAAAATAGTCTTTGAGGGACAGTCAAAACCACACCATCCCGTTCGATGTCATCCCTTTGCCTCTAGGGCACCTCATCATTGTAATAGGACCATTGTTAGCCGTTGATAAAACTAATAGTAATACTTCAACGTTATGACGACTTGACAATTAGCGGATTAGTCAAACTGGTTCGTCAAAGAATGAACGGATTATCACAAATTAAGTCAAGTTTTGCCATGGGAAATTTACAATGATAATAATATTGACAACCACTGAAAAAATGGAACAATAAGAACAGTAAAAATAATTACATTGAATTATCTCAGGGATATAACAATATATATGATTGGGTAAGAACGGTGATACTTTAAGAATTATGCAAACGAGTGGCTATATAGTCAACTGGTATAAGGCAGTATTTTTCAACCTGTCAGCCTCGTCACCTTACGTCCCTATGCGATAGCGGATCTGCGGGTGGTGCAATGAATAGCGACTGAGAATAAAAAATCGGAGAGCCGAATTCGAATTCAAGTCAATTTCGTTACATTTACGAATATCTTTAGGAAAGGTATGAATCCATCGCTTCTTCCCCAGCTGTAGGTTAAATAGTAGGATCTGTATCTGAAAAAATATGTTATCTTTAAAAAAATTGTTAATGGAATATTCATTCGAAAAATAAGGAATTATTGTTACAATCCAAAAAAGAAAATGCCCCGGCTTTAAATAATCCATAAAAAAAACTAAATCAGTCAACCAGTAACCCTATGTGATACACTGATCGAAAGTTAATGCTATGTTTCGTTGACGTAAGATATATAACACTACAATATGCGGCAATGGGAATACAAACAGGGATAGTTCATTCAAAGTATTTGTATTTTACCAAAATATATAACTGTCATATAGGACATAAATGAATGGAATCGTCCGGTTATATAAATACGCGGAGTTAAGCGGAATTGTCGGGAGGGAGATTAACATTAGGTCTTGGCCGCGCTAAGCTCTTAATGCTTGTCAAACTCTCTGTCGTCGGAGAGAGAGAAACTCAGACAAGTTTATGCCGAAGGGCAGAGTCTCGTCTGGGAACGTAGACAAACCCGATACCTTTATTACGGGGTTTACGGGGAATTTTTGCCCAGGCTCGGAAAAACCCACGTTAAACCGGCCTTGTGCCACATCCCGCTCTGTGGGAAGCTCGGGTAAATACCGAGTTGGCATTAGGTCGGTTGCTATTTGTACCTCCGTGTAGTGAACCTTCATTTTCTATTACTTACCTACGAGTTTGTCTTTCTTACTTATTTCTCCCTGTTACCTCGAAAGCACGAGATACAACAATAACATTGTGAAAAATTCAGGTAGAATTGAAATCAGTTTACCATTGAATTGAGGTCAACCGGAAATTTGAGTTTGATGGCGTAAAATTAGATTGTAAAGCTAAGGAGGAAACTCGCATTTCCTCGTCAATGGTTTTCAAATTTTCTCGTCTCTTTCTCTCGGTACTCGTCTGATGTCGGCGCGAAAATGAATTGGCGAGTTTCAATTTGCGGTCTAGTCTGTTGCGTTATCTTTTGCACTAACGACCTTGGGAAAGGAATGAATCCGTTTCTTCTCCTTCTCTTTATGTTAGAGCTACGTTAGGTGTAACCAGTGTGGTGATATAAATAAGCAAAACATGGTGACTTGCAGTTTTGCGTCTTGAGAGTTTGTTGTAACCTAGAAAGGGTTACTGAATGAAGAATAAACAAAATGGAGATTGGAAATGAAATGGCAATCTTTATAACATCAACAAATACAAATACTCGCCAGTGGCATGAAGTAGGTAAACCACTGCTAGTGGTGGACTAAGACAGCATATTACCCCCACTTACAATAGTGTCCAATGTATTCATGAGGATTGGGACATACCCATTAGTGTTCATAGGTACGGTATATAACGGAGGTCATCAGATCAGATCAGATCACATGATAATAACCTACCAATCATTATACTTTCCAGGTTTGGTTTGGTTTGGTTTGTTTTAAGGCATATCAATCTCAAAGCGTTTTTTAATGTCGACAAGATTTTTATGTATTGCTGGTAATAATGTTTTCTTCAAAAATTCATCGCCGGTAATAATTTTTTTACAAAAATGTATTGCTAGTATTAAAACTTATTTTTACACTTTCATAATGTTTTGACCCTAGTTTTGTGGTTAACTATTTGCCCATAGCTGGGACCCTGACAAGTGCTACCACTCCGGGTCAGGGTGGACCTTGGAACACCAGCAATTAAGATCAGAGTCCTTTCTGTTGGATGTAGTTCATTGTCTTACCCAGGACGGTATAGTTTGCAGCAAGTTAAAAAAAAATTAAGCTTCAGAGAATATATCTAATTTAATACAATGCCTTTTAAGTTTTTCTTTTTAAAACAAAAAGACATGTAGATACCTACAATCTGGTCTCGATGATCCATGCTGATGTATGTGTTCGATCCCCACTAGGCAACCCATGCTGGAGACCTTGTGCTGGCCACATTTAGTAAATATATTTCTGTCGCATAATTCTTATTACATCCAGTGTATGAAATGTGCATGTAACTGTAAATAGATTGTGTCGGAACTGATTAATTTGATATGCTCAAATATACAATATATGTGCGTATCGCTGCATCGACTGGGAAGTTCTATGAAAAGACTATATCTTCGAAAGTCTTGTAATGTTCTCATTGAACTGCAATAAATTGTCTTTATGTCATCAACTAAACTGACATTCTGGTCATAATATTCACATCCAGTCTTTTACACAAATGCCCTTGAGAAATGAATGAATTTGTTTCTTCTTCTCTTTATGTTTTAAAATTACTGTTGCTAATAAATGATTATTTGTATACATTTCGGGTTACTTCTATGCACAGAATGGAGGTTCATAAAGATGCTACGACGTATAGTTTAAAAACTATAGTGCTGACCTAAGATAATTTTCTTCTTTTTCAAGAATTCCACTAAGACGCAGTGGCGGGTGTACAGGGAGTGAAAGAGAGCAGGAAGGTTTTAGTAAGGAGAATTGATGACAAGGGTCAATAAAGAAAGAGGGCCGAAGAAGACAGAAGATGCCAATTGAAGTTGCATGCGAATTTTTGAAAATTGTAGGCAACAGGAAAGCAAGGGAATTCCACAGAAGAGAAGTGCGAGAAAAGAAACTGTTAGAATAGAACTGACGGTTGCATGTAGCTAGTTCAACGGTGAGGCCTAATTGCCAATCTAGTAGCACGTTTAAATTCATGAAGCCGACGCACTAAAGAGAAAATCTAATCTGAACAATTACCATGAAGATATTTGTAGGAAGAACAGAGGGAAGTAACGTCATGTCGATAAAAAAAAAACTACTGAAATCTAAGTGTCAGGTCATTAAATTATTTGTAAGATATATTCAATCACAAATAAATAAGAATACGCCGACTACACAAACTATACAGTCAATCTACTAATTGCTTAATTAAGCAGAAACTCACAAACTACTTAAAGTACTGGATGTTACTAAGAGGTCACCCATCTAATTACTGCTCCAACTCAACACTACTCAGCTAATTATCACATAAAAACAGGTGCTTAACCACAGTGAAAAGAGAGAAAACACAACGCACACAGAGCATTATATATATATATATATATATATATATATATATATATATATATATATGATGAAAATATACGGAAAAACAAACAAAAATCTTAATATGCAATTATGCTGTTTTAATGTTAATATAATGTCAACGTCGGACGTTTCGGTCTGGTAGACCATCTTCAGGACATATTCATAAAAAACATAATTAGACTATATCCAATTGAATATGAAAAGACGATGGACATAAGAGTAAGAGTGATCAAAACAGATAACTGAAATTTTTCCTGATCTGCGTTCCGTTTCAATATGATCACGTCGGCGTCACGTCGGCGATGTTGTGACGTTGACATTATATTAACATTAAAACAGCATAATTGCAAATTAGGATTTTTGTTTGTTTTTCCATATATTTTTCTACATACTGTCGGATCTATATCCATATATTTGCTTACATATATATATATATGTGTGTGTGTGTGTGTGTGTGTGCGTGTGTGTGTGTGTGTGTGTGTGTGTGTTAAGAATTAAGCCACTTGATACAGATTGGTCTTGAACTCTGTCGCGTATACACACTAATTTATAACGTTGTCTGCTCACTTCCGTTGTTTATAGCAGTGCTTGGAAGGAAAATGTGTAGAGTGTGGTTGTCTCCCTATATCCCAGAGGTTCCATCACTGACCATGGTTTGTTGAATCAGATTTTGGCAAAGGATAATAATTCCCCAGGTCTTAAAGCCACCATATTCTCCAGATTTCGCTCCTTGCGACTTTTTCCTCTTCAAAAATCAAATCCCAACAATATATATATAAGTGAACATTGAAGTCAACACTCAGAGACGAGGTTGTTTTCATATAAACGCAATCGTCAGGCGCCCTGACGATTGCGTCTACCATGAAACAGCCTGTTGCTTTTATATTTACATACACTCTATCTCTGATATTGAGCACTTTATCTCATAAATATAGCACACCTGAAAACTATATTTCTTCATTCATATATATATATATATATATATATATATGGGGGGGGGGTGTAGGTGTGTGTATGAAGAGTGAGACAAAAAGAGAGAAAGGAAAACAGAATAAAATTTAAACAATTTGAAAAAAAAAAAACAGAAACTTCGGCCGTAAATTATTTTCTACTTGACGACCATTTCTAATTCAAACTTGAAAGATACAAATAGACCTTACAAGTATTCTATTGATTTTAGTTAAAGACAAAGCCAGCATTTTCACACGTGCAAAAGTTGATCCTTCTTTGGCTTCAATCTTGAATGAAGAGGGAACAATTTTTTTATGGCTTCAGGAAAAATGTAATACTTTTGTTTCTATTGAATCTATTCATTTCACGCTTTACCAACTAACCATATAAAGGGTATTCTATGGTGAAAAAGGTTATCAATGGAGTCTGTTTTGTATATGAGTGACTGAGCATGTGTGATTCTGTACATGCACATCTGTTTCTTCGTAAACTTTAGCGCATGGATACTTTAACAGGTTTAATTTTTCGTTTCTACGTGTACGTATATATGAGTTTCACAAAGGCGCCTAGTCATGGTGCAATATATAGCAAACTAAAACCTACATCCACGTACTTTTGATATGAATGAAATATGTGACGACAAAACACTCAAGCCATTTCTATCATAAATTTTGTGCCATCAGTAAGAAGAAAGATTGCAAAAAATTTCGATGCAGAAATTATTTATATAAATGCAACCGCAGCTATTTAGCATAGAACAGTGTGACGTAATAATTTGCACGAAAACATTTTTGAGGGGATAATATTCAATAAATTAAGAAAGGTTTATATCACTTATCTGGTTAGCCGACTCAAGAGGTTCGTATCAAAATGCTCATCAAATCCAGATATTAGATAAATTTATCAAATGTGGGACCGTGATAAGCGTTTCGATGCAAAACTCTTGAGTCCGCTAAGTCATTTGAACTTCTTTATTTCTAGAATATTATTGTTCTAATTGTTTACTGAGCGATTTTTGACAGAAGTTCTGCTAACCTGAAAAAAAAAATATAAAATTCTCGTAATTTTTATCTGTTTTTCAGTTATATTATTATTATTATTATTATTAAGAGAATAATATTAAGATTTTAAAAATCTTTTCACGTCATGTGTCACATAAGCAATTAGGTCCGTAAGGGCATCACGTACTGCAGTCATAGCAATATTGGTGTATCCAGGGCAGCATAATCTGACGGAGCCGATCCTTCTTCAGGCTGGTTTATAATTCAGAGCTTTCCTTCTCTTAGACTGGTTGCCACCCAAGGCTAGAGTGTTCAGTCAACCTTACTATTTAGCTTGGAGGGTAGAGAAGAAATGGATTCACGCTTTAACCAAGTGTTTTTCTACAAATGTGAGCGTAACGAACTCGATTAGAATTCGAACTCGGTAATTTGTATGGCTTGAAAAAAAATTATTTATAATTTTAATAAAACCGTAAAATACGAAGCAGAATTTTCACATTTATTCTCGTTGTAATTGATTATAACCGTCTCGGTTCAAAATCTACGAAAGGTGTTGCGAAACAGAAACTATTCGTTATAAACAAAGCAAAGAGCGCTGGATTGCTATGTGTTATCGATCCTCTTATATGGCAGGGAATGCTGCACAAACTCCTCGCAGATGAAGAGACAACTAGAGACAGCAAAAATGTCGTTCTACAGAATGTTACTAAAAATTCCATGGACTGAGCGAGTAAGCAACAAGTCTTAAAGAAAATGGCAACTGAAAGAACGCTTATATTCAAATTCAGGGGAAAAAAAGCAGCCGAAATTCCTTAGACACATAATGATGAAGGAGTGCTTCGCAAACTTAATCCTCACAGGGGGGAAGATAATGAACCATTTACCAGACGAGCTTGTGTGAATCAATAGTGTTACGGGGGCGCTTTAGCAAAGCGAGGTAAACTTCTAAGAGTCACACGAGAAAGAAAGTTGTGGAGAGCCATGATCGCCAATGACCTGAAGAAGGTCTTAGATTACTTATTAATTTCCGAAAGGATGGAGTCAGTTTGCAATTCAGTTTCATATGTTGGGATTTTATTGAAATTCTAAATATAGTTTTTTTTTTTAATGTCCACTGCGTCTTATAATTCGGTTTAGAATTCAGTCCTATTTGTTCAACGACTCAAAACGAACAAAATCGGGTCAAATTGGATGTATTTCTTTATCGGAGAGATAATATCTATCTAATGGCGTATTGCAAGAAATGGAAATAATTCTTCTATAATGTTTCTATAAGTCCGGTACGGTTCTGTAGTTTTTTTCCGATTTCGTTCGGTCTAACCATCTACGTGAGTTTGGAAATCATTCAGAGGTTAAAAAAAAATAATAATTTAATTTGAGATAAAAAAAAAAACGAATGATAAATAATTTTAAAATAAAAATCATGAAAAGCAATATTTTATTGAAAAACAATTAATGACTGTTTCACAATAAACCTCTTTAACAAGTTTTGCAAACAGCCAATTACCGAATTTGATGTTTTCGTAATGCTTACAAATCACAAAAGTAAACAAAATGCTTAGTTTTTGGGTTATTGTTTTTCTTTTTTTTTCTTCCACTTTCACAAAATACCGAGAAAGTATACGATAATAGTGATGTCAAGAGAAAAACATCTTTTTGACAAACATCATTTTTTGTTTGTTTGTTTGTTTGCTCTTTTTAAATTTTGCCAACAGGTTTTTGTCGTTTTTGGTCACCCTTACTTCATCTGTCTCATGAGGCACTCCTAAATCTAAACGAAGTTTCATCAGTCATGACGGATTTTATTTCATTTTGAACGGCGTAAAAAAAAACATTCTCAAACCCGTTTTAACTACGCAAGAAGATTTTTTTTTTACGATCAACTTTTATGCACTTTTCAGCGATTTTATAAAATTAAGCTTCAGAGAATATAACTAATTTATTACAACGCCTTTTACGTTTTTTCTTTTTTTTAAAAAAACAAAAAGAGCCATGTAGATACCTACAATCTGGTCTCGATGTGTCATGTGTTCAATCCTCACGAGGTAACCCATGCTTGTGACCTTGTGCTAAAACTTAATTCGCATTTAGTAAATATATTTCTGTCTCATAATTCTTATTATATCTAGTGTATGAAATGGAAAGTATTACGGGACAGAGGTAGTAACTACTTTCCAGTAAATAGCTTGTGTCAAAACTGATTTATTTGGTATGCTGAAATAGACAATATATGTGCGTGTCGATGTATCGACTGGGAAGTTCTATGAAAAGACTTTATTTTCGAACGTCTTGCAATGTTCTCATTGAACTGCAATAAATTGTCTTTATGTCATCAACTGACATTCTGGTTATCATATTCATATTGCTATATTGGCAATTTGATTAATTTCTAATAACTGTGTGATAATAAAATAAGCATATACCATCTCCCCACTCGCTTGTAACCATCCATCACAATAAAATAAACTTTTTTCAGCACTAAAGCACACAGATTCTTCAATACTTCATAAGCGTCTACTTAAAGTTGTTACTCCATTACAAATTGATTTTGTGTTCATAAATCCCTTTTCTTTCTTTTAACGGTGGAGTAATGCATAGCGGCTCGGATTGACGAATTCAAGTCGATTCCGTTAAATAACTGCTACCTTTTTCTTGACGCCGCCACTCGTTGCGAGACTTACAGATACGGTGCATTTCGGGAAGACTTTCGCCTGCGTCTTAAGACCGACTGACCCGTGCTCGTCAGTTATGTATCGAAATATGTATGATCGCCTAAGCGTATATCACGCATAGCACATAACTGAAATGTCCCCTATATATTGTAAGGAAATGTTGTGATAGTTTATTTTATACCCGCTTCAGAATTATTATCGTTATAGACATTTTTGCTCCTGATAAAATCCGTAATAGTATTGGACGTGGTTGTAATTATTTTAATATCAAGAGTAAATAAACTGTTTTGAATAGTAAATATTAAGTAGTTTTTGTCTAGTTTATCGCCCTATATATATATATATATATATATATATATATATATATATATATATATATATATATGGTGTAAGTTAACATTTTAGGAAGAATCAATAGCTGCATTCTCAAGAATTTTCCGTCTAAGTAAGTTATTTTCTTATTTAATAAATGTGAAAATGGTGAGATCAAAATTGCGGTCGAACTTATTTCTGTGTGTGTTTAATGTATCTGATAAATTCTTAAGTATGAGCTCCGTTTTTCGTTATATATATATATATATATATATATATATATATATATATGACTTCAATGTTCGCTTTTATATTTACATACGCTTTAGCTCTGATATTGAGTGCTTTATCCTATAAATATAGCACACCTCATAGCATATATATATATATATATATATATGCATAATGTTTATGTATATATATATATATATATATATATATATATATATATATATATATATATACATTATGCACCTATATATATATATATATATATATATATATATATATATATATATATATATATATATATATTTTATATACATATATCGTATGAATTACAAAAGTACACCTTTTTAAAACAACTTTCGTAAAACAGCTATTTTAAAGTTGTTTATTCCGATAAATATTTAAAACCTGCGAAGCTTTGTGGGGGGGGGGGTCACCAGTTCTCTGTATGTGGCTCTTCCTAAAAGTCTCGTTTGTTCTTCTCAAGCTCTCATCACTAGAATCAAATGATATGTGCGGGTAGTCTGGTTCTAAGAACTGAACTGCTTGCCCTTCATGTGTCTAAAACGACGGAAAAGGCCAGTCCAGTATAGTAAGGTATATAAAGGATGTTTCATTAAGACGGATCAAAGTCAGCTGTAAATAAATCAATGTTATTGGTGAAAATTTATTTATTTCTCGATTGGATCATGTTATTTAAGTCATGGAAATTATGTGTGAAAAACAATATCGCCTAAATTTCCGCCAAATCTGAAAGAAAATGTAAGGAAAATCATTAAACGCTTAAACTTAATTCACATTTAAAATCGGTCCAACACCCTTTATATATATATATATATATATATATATATATATATATATATATATATTTGTGTATTTAGGCAGCAATCCTTCTTTCATACACATTTCATTAAAAATTACAGACAAGGTGGTTTTATTTAGTTTTTTATACAATTTCTCATGTGATCTAATATTTTTTTTTCTTTTCGGATGATAATGGAAGCCTTATTAATAAAAGCAAAAAACACTTTGAACATAGACATAATATCTTGACCGTATTTTGAAAAATGAAAACATTTTATAAAACATACATACAACAAGCTATTTCTTATTTTAACAGTTAAAATATAATCCTTGAAAATGGCTAAATGTATAGCCGAAAGCGCTCGTATAAAAAGAACATTCGGACATTTTTTATATAATTTATCATCCGAAAAGAAAAAAAAATGATTAGATCACATGAGAAATTGTATAAAAAGCTAAATAAAAGCACCTTGTCTGTCATTTTGAATGAAATATGCATATATATATATATATATATATATACTAGCGATGAGTGAATAAAGCCAACAATACACACGACACCCCTTTACCTGCTCCTGATCGTGGTGTAATTGTCAGCAAGCTGGGTTTATAAACCATTAATACGTTTGATTCTTACTGGGTACCCCCATATTACTGACCTTGTGCCAGAACTGATCAATGTTTAGTGAATAGCAATAACCTCCTTTTTTTAGTCGATAACCACTTCTAATTGAGTGTCTTCACATTCTTCTGCAGGTGGCCTTCTCACCTGATTGCCCTTGTACTGACACTCCGGGAACTGTGTTCACCATTGTGCTAATTCTCCCTACAAATAAACTTCCCTTGCAATGACTACATATATTTTTCTTTGGTTGACGGCACCATCCACACACACCTCTAAAGAAACGCACGCAAACAAATGAAAGCACTGACAATCCTGACAGCGAAAACGCCAGCGGCAAGCAACAAAATTAATAAGCGTAGCAAAGGATTGCCAAAAATTTTCACTCTTTATTCGCTTCGTTGATCGGTTGACAAAATCTTGGTCTCTCGACTGTCTCATTTTGCTTTCTTCGTTCAACTTTAAAAACCCACTCTTGTCAACTTTCCCTCGTTCTTTCTCCATCTCTCTTTCCTTTATACATTTTATTCTTTCGTTTTCGTTTATTTTTTAATTTCTCTTTTCAGTATTCCGTAAAATATCGTCTGTTTTTCACCTTTTACCTATCCGAGACAGTTCCCCTCCTCTTTTTTGATTACGTCTTATCAGTGGGGTTTTATGCTCCATTATATCAAGTCGTCTGCTTTATCCAATTTATATGCATCAAATTTTCTTCTTATTTATACATCTAACAATTCCTCTTTATTCACTCATTTGTTCCCCACCCCCGAGCCATTTTATTATTTACTATATCCTGCTCATCTAGAATAATCGTATTCATACTTCCATTTGTATTTGCTTACTAATTTTACAGAACAATCTTTCAGTAATCTTGCAATTCAGTTACCATTAAAAAATCTTATTAAAAACGTTATGCAATATTTTCTTGTTTATGTCCAATACTTTCTGAATTTTAAACTAATGTTAATTCGTTCTTTAAGGCATTGTGGATTATTTAAAACTGAAACCTGTTTTGGATTATCGGAATAATGTTTTTTGCGAGTAAATCTGACATTAACAATTTTTTCGAGTATAACAGCGACTTTCCTTGATACAGACCCTATTGTACAATAACGTTTGAGGTGATATATATATATATATATATATATATATATATATATATATATATATGAAAAAATATAGTTTTAACGTATGTTATATTTATGGGTAAGACTACTCAATATCAGAGATAGGGCGTATGTAAATATAAAGTATAAAAATGGACACTGAGGTCAACACCATTCTTCGTCTGTCTGCCTGATGATTGCGTTAAAGCAATTAATAGACTCTCACCGCTCGGTGTTGACGTCAGTATTAACTTTTATCTATCTATCTATCTATCTATCTATCTATCTATATATATATATATATATATACACACGCGAGGGAATGAGGAAAATTTCTCAAACCGACACTCTGTCCTAAATTTGACCAAATGGCCAATTCTTTCTTATTCGGGCCGATGACTTTTCAACAACCTAATATATATATATATATATATATATATATATATATATATATATATATATATATATATATATATAAAGTAAAGTTTTTCTTAATTTTTCATTATAAATATATATATATATATATATATATATAGAGAGAGAGAGAGAGAGAGAGAGAGAGTGAGACAATTCTTTCTTATTCGGGCCGATGATTTTTCAACAACCTTATATATATATATATATATATGTGTGTGTGATCTAATGAAAATTCTATGAAATTCAGTGTACAGTTTGAAATAAGTAATTTTTTTTAATTATTAATATGTATATATATATATATATATATATATATATATATATATATATATATATATATATATATATATATATATATATATATATATATATATATATATGTATATCGTCGGCTTTTTACCCTGAAGATCCGTTTAGGTGAAACCTAGGTTGGTTTGCCTGGCTCCTTAGGATTATCTTATTTTATCGCTTTACTTCGTGTATTGACCACTTTACGTAGTTGTCTTTTCACTCATTTTGTTTTTTTTTTTTTTTTTGAACTTGGAGCTTAAACACTTGACGATTGTTTTCGCATTGTTTTTAATCTTCTTGGTTTTTTCTTTTTTTATTCCCCATTTTTCCTCGGGTACCGATTTGTTCTATTGCAACTTGAGCTATGCGAGTTTTTTTTCAAACGAGTACTACCATTTATATATATATATATATATATATATATATATATATATATATATTCGTATACACACACGAATGGACAGACAGACATACACACACATATATATATATATATATATATATATATATATATATATATATATATATATGTGTGTGTGTGTGTGTGTTCATGTTTCATTAAAAACGACAGACAAGGTTCTACGGTTAAGCTTTTTTATACTTTTTAATACTGTTTAGCTTAATTATACTCGTCCGGAAGAAATTTAGGTGTTTTGGCTTGTAAATGAACAAACCAATACCCAAGGAAAAATAAGGAATAAAAAAAAGAAAGAACTAAGAACATGTAATTCAGGCGAAATATATATACAGTGTAACCCGGATATAAGAGAGTTGTCGGGACCGGAAACGAAGTCTCTTATATCCGGGTTTCTCTTATATCCGGGTTTGGTCTATTTTATATACATTAACACAGGCTCTAATTTGGGACCAGAGAAAATCTGTCTTATATCCGGGTTTCTCTTATATCCGGGTCTCTTATATCCGGGTTACACTGTATAACTATTTTTTTTCTTTGGACTCTGAGCTTGTATTCTGGTCGATTATTTTCGCCTGAATTAAATGTTCTTAATATATATATATGAACAAGTTTTGTTGAATTCTCCTGATAAAGTCTGTAACACACACATCTATGTATATGTGTACGTGTGTGTTTGTTACCATGTGTGCATGCTTGTTTGAGCGGTGTTTATTTTTTTTTAAATACGGAAATGGTAAATTATTTTTCAAAATGTGTTTTTTTTTTTTTTCCAGTTCTGACATGACAGACGAGAATTTGAAGCAGAACATGTCCGTGATGTGTGGGTCTCATCAAAATATGATGCATCATAATTTTGTCCGCGACCTGGGCATTCCGTCCAAGACTTTGGACGACATGCGGGCCAACCTAACTTTACCCCTCATCAAAAACGAACCCCTTCATCACCATCAGTTCCCGCTGTGCGCGCCGCCACCACCTCCGATCGAGACTCACCACCTACACCATCCTGTGCCACCCGTTTAACAATGATCACATAAAGCCTGGGGAAGAGCAAAATATAAATAAATAAATAAAAAAAATGAATAGCTAAAAGTCACGTTACTTTAAACTTCACGACCTTTCAAAAGAAAACTTATTAATTTTAAAACAGAGAAATTAACATTTCCTGTTTAATTTCTTGCAAGAAAAAACATTCGCCATTTTTTCCGACAAATCAAAAGATATTCTTTTCTTTTTTTATTAGTATATCCGACATATTTTTTTTTCTGTCATCACTTTCTTAAAATATTATATTTTCTTTTTCTCTCTCTTCTTTTAGAAAATACATTTTCTAAGATATTCCGCGATACTGCATATTATTAGTAATATTATTATTTGTAGCTTCCCACCATGAATAGCTAGTGACTCTCAATCGGGATCAAGTGATAGCAAGACACCTCAAAACGCTGGCCCTCTGTTAATAACTCTATCAAAATATCGAATTTTTTTACATTAATTGTGTCGTCTGCTTAAACAGCGACATCCACTCCTTTACAGATCTTCTTTCTTTTGTTCCCATATTATTATTATTATTATTATTATTATTATTATTATTATCAAATCGTCATCAGATCGATTATGGTAGTATTAAAATAGGCTGTGTTATTTAACGAAACACAAACGGTAAATAAAAGAAGCAAAATAACGCATAAAACGAAACAATAAAAAACGCAGACATTACTTTTCGAAGAAGAATGATGCCTTTATAATGTTCGTTCCATGTGGTCAGTTTCAGTACTTATTAAAAAAAAACTGTATTTTTTCCCTCTTTTTTACAACATTGGTATAAATCATAAATAAGAAAGAAGATAGCATTTTTCAAAAAGAGAAATATTTTTTCTCTTATACCTCTCACTCAAATTCCCTCCCAAATCTAATTCCTAACCAAGGTTTAGCTTAAAGTTAAAACTTTTAGCGCTTCATAGATAAAGATTTGATTTTTTTTCACTATGTTACATTAATATGAATCTATATTTTTTTCATTTAATTTGTATTTACTTTTGCTTACTTAATTTAAGAGTTAGTGGCGGAATTTTAATTTCAAAAAGAACAAAGACAAAATATGATTTAGTGTCGCATATCAGATAAAAGCATCTCTTTTTTCCTTTCACAATCGGGAGATGTGTTCGACTTCTTTCATCTTTTTTTTTTATATATTAATGTTCATCCAATACAAGGCCCAAAAGTCACTCAAAGTAGCATGTGGTTTTGTACGAGCGTAAGAAACGATTAAAAGTGAAGTTGATTGGGCTATGCAGAAAGGAAACTGTTAAACTAGACTTGCTCTTTAGATAAAAAGCTTTGAAAAAATTTCAAGGGCGAGAATTCAGAAAAATTAGAAATTTCAAAAAAGCCTTCAAGTCTTGCAGTCAAATTTTTACTGGTAAATTTCGAACGGACGAATATTTTCTTCTTGAGCGCTTCCCAGTAAAAAACAAAAAAAGAAATCATTGCTTGAGATTTGTTCTAGAAACGAAAAATTGATCTAACAAGTGGTCTGCTGGTATAAGCTTAACTTGGAATGAAGATTACTCTGACTATGTAAACGGCGAGAAGGACACCTCGGTATAATGGTTAGCAAGCTTGTCCGGCTAGAACAATTACGACTGAGAAGAGAGTTCGATCCTCACTGGGTGCTCCATACTTTCGGCTTTGTGCCACATCTAGGCAGCGCTTAGAACATTGCGGTAAGAAAATGATTAAATCATTACGACTGTTCGCTTTGTCGGGTCGAACAAATTTAGGAGTAAAATTGATTTGCCCAGAAATTAAGTTAATTTTATAAAAGTAAAAAGAACATAGGAACTCCATAAAAATGGAAAATGGAAGCACGTTTAGGAGTTCAATTCGTTGTAGTCACTTGATTCATCGACAAATTTCGTTGCTTATACAGGGTGACCCCAAAAAACGGGAACCTTTTAACAATCCAATAAAACCAAGAGTGATGGAAGAAAAATATTTTATTCATAGTAATTGAAACCTTAAAATATGCCATTTAAGAAACAATGATGGAATTTTCATTTTTTTAAAATTACGTCCTGTAGATGGCGTCCTCCTGTACGAATTGCATTCTTGAAATCTGCTGTTGAGATTCCTCATTGACTGCTGCAACATCTCAGCTGGGATACTGTGAATTTCATCTTGAATTCTAAATGGCGAAATGCTTACTTGCTCAAGGTCACTGTCCCGCAGTGTTGCCACTTGCTCATGTCTGGCAATACGCACTTCAAAAATTCCCGTTTTTTTTGGGTCACCCTATATAAGTAATGAGATATACGATATTTAGATAACAAGTGTAATTCTGCCCTTTGAAAAACAAACACACGCACACAGAGTGATACATAAAGTCGGTCGTTATCTATCCCCATAATTTTTACTTCCTCCTCCTACGTTCATAACCCTCTACCTTGAGTGGCTCTTGGGGCTTGTATTGGATGAACTTTATTTAAAAAAAGAAGAAAAGAAAGCTTATGGAGACACACAAAGATACACATCCACATACAGACGAGCACCGACAGACACACAAATATGTTTACATGTAAAACAAATAACGTTGTTTAAAATAGATTTTCAGTATGCGACGTAAATATGGATCTATTGTTTAATTTGATTTGTTTAATTTAATAACTAGGAGCGAAATTTTAATTTTCGAGAAAAAAAAGCGTTACGTCATTAAAAGTGGTGTATCGGGTAAAAGCATCTCATCTTTCCCTTCTCATGCGATGTTCGATTACAGCACTCAACTGACTCAACATTTGGCGGGAATTTTACTTCGGTAACAAATATATTCATAAGCTTGTAAAATCTCCAAAAACTAAGAGACACAAATAATGGCTAATATTTTTATACCTGAGACAAAACCTAGTCATTCCAGACAAAGTCAATACGAAAAAATAATATTTCCTACAGCATTTAAACTCTGTGCTTGTAAAATCCTTGGATTTTAAAATATTTTTTCGGTCTGTACGACGAAAGAAAAGTGCATACAAAAAGAAGAAGACACATTTTTATTCTTTTTATAAAATTTATTTTTTTAGAACTTTAATTCAGTCTCTAAAATCACAAGTTCACCTCATTTTCTTTTTTTTTTAAAGACTAATTAACAGAAATTCTTGTCAAAATCGACGAATGGTCAAATTTTAGCGACCAAGAAAGGTCATAAAGGCTTTGAAGATGTCAGATAGACATTAGGATATAATATTTGTCTCATATGCTCTTTCAGGATTCGTGTTTGAAGAATTTTGTAGAATTGTTAAATCTTGTAAAATAATTCTGTGTTTGCTTCTTTTGTGTGTGTGTGTGTGTGTGTGTGTGTGTGTGTGTGTGTGTGTGTGTGTGTGTGTGTGCAAAAGTTTTTAGAAAATAAAACATTTTCGCTCTCTATTTTGAAAAAAAAAATTACCGCTGTCAACATTCACATACACTTAATTAGTATAAAAGATAAAGAAACTAAACTCCACAGTACGAAAGGTTAAGAAGAAAAAACAAGCTAAATACTCGCAACCTTGAACTGGACTTGAAAAATTGAAAAATCTATTTTATTGAAAAATGTTTTAATAAAAAGAGTTTATGAATTTCAACCAACGTTAGCACTGAGTGCTCGATCAATGAATGTCGAATGTTTCCTTATAAGGAAACGGATCATATTACCATTACCATTATTATTACTATAAGATTAAGTTAAAGATTAAAGTTAAAGAAAAGCAAAAAAGAAAAACAGAGCAGAAAATTCATGACAGATATTATTTTCGTAGCAGATTTTGTGGCTTCAGTTTTTAGCAGATATTTTTTTTTAAGTTCGACTACCCCAGTGACTTTTTTATCTATTACATTCCGATGAATTAATGAACATTTTAAGAAAAGACTTCTTACTCAAATTTTATTGAGTGTCTTCCGTGATCGGTACTTTCTTGAATTTGTAAAAGAGAAAATGTCGAAAGCGAAAAAGTCGAACTTTCTTCTGATAGAAAAACAAAAAGAGGAAGAAAAGTTAAGTTTTGAAAGCTTTTAATGATTTTTTTTTTTTTTTTACTTTTTGTTACGACATTCATTTTTTTGTGGCGACAATACACGTGAATACTCCTTTGAAATTATAACCAGGAAATGTAAATATCTATCACCGTATCTATGCTGTCTTTGAGATTGACGATGATAACATGGCTACCATGAAATTCGAAGTGACAATATGTGAAATAGAAGAAAAATGTACAAATAAAAATATTCATGTTTTTTTTCTTCATGGAACTAAAAAAAAGATTTTAATTTGCATTATTGGACATATATTACGGTGATCATGCCGATCCATGGTGATTTTCCAATCAATTGATACGTCAATGAAATTTTATTCTAATTTCTTTTCTTACGTTATTTCGAAGATGGAGCTCTGTAATCTGACAAAGTTTTCTCTAACTAGTCAATGTTTTAGTAAACAAAGGAATTTTTGCTTGTTTATTATACAGTCAACGCGATTCACATACCAAACGCAGACGTGGTATATTTTAAACCGTATATGACATACATTGATATACATCCGAAATATTCAGAAATATTAGTATACGTAATTATATATATATATATATATATATATATATATATATATATATATATATATTTGGTATCATATTTTCATTAGGGCATATATATATATATATATATATATATATATATATATATATATATATATATATATATATATATATATATATATATGTACATATACGCCTTTTTTATTTATAAAACAGTCTGCATAACGTCTATCGCCTTGCGCATTCGCGAAATCTTAGTAAAGAAAATGCGTTCTATGGCAAAGATCGAATCAGCGCCCCGGCCAAATATATCAGGATTAAAAATGAACTTATTAATTGTTTATAAAATATATAAATTCTTATGTAAAGATTTACTTCTAATGTAACATTTTAGAATATATATATATATATATATATATATATATATATATATATATATATATATATATATATATATATATATATATATATAATATGTGTGTATATTTCTAAAAATTAATGGATTTATTTTTAATCCGAAATTTGTATTACTCAAAAACGTTATTATTAGTGTATACTTGTATTTCAAATAGACGCTCCATTTTCGTTGATGCATTAAACAGTGCGTATTATACGCAGACCTATAGACTTAATACGCACTGTTTAAAGTCTCCACTACCTTAACCAGGTATTGAACTCACAAGGCAGTGGAGAACTTGGAAATGTGAATTAACAAGAGATAACTGATAATTAACATCCATTAAACATGGCACGTGGAGCTAGAACATTCTAGTAAACAGGGTAAATTAACTACAATTTTAATATGTGTCCTAATAATAGTCATATCAAATGCTTATTTTTAATATTAAAATATTTATATAATATAATTATATATATTAATATTATATTTATATAGTATAATTATATATATTAAAATTATAATAGTTATATAATATATTCAGACAAGTCTCCCTACATTGGCTGTTATAAACACTTCGATTCATCCATTGTACCCTGTGGACTTAGTCAGGTGTCTGTTATAGTTGGTAGTCCCCCAGAGAATTCTAAAGAGAGTCCTTTCTCTGGTCTACAGCGTGAGGCAGATTGTTCTCATTCTGCTGTTTACATCAGATCATAATTAAAATGGATATCACATGTAACTCGAAGAGAAAATAATGGCATAAAAACTATGTTGACATTCCACACTACTTCACATAAAAGGTTAGGAAGGAAACCCCCATCGATACAGGAAAGAGCGATAAAAACTACTGGATTTGGGAAACATATTTTCCTGAAGAATTGTTTCAAGAAAAAGATTTTATAAATTTCAACCGACAGTAGCACTGGCTGCTCGGTCAATGAACGCCGAATGTTTCCTTATAAGGAAACGGCTAATATTTTCATTCCCATTACAGTCTTGGAGTAGATTTGAAATTCGTCTTTTTAATCTCATTTCTCTTCCATTGAATCAGATTATATGGCTTTTTACACTATTCAACTCAGGAATTTAACTTACGACCGCTAAGTAAATCGATTCCATCCTGAATAATTTAGTTGCTAAATTTAATATAAATGATAATAAATAACGATTTTGTTGCAAACAAGTGAGTCCTTCTTTTGCCTTCTGTGAAGACGTCTTTCGAATCAGGATCTTCATGAGTTCAAGCGCCCTACGAGGCTGGCATCCCGCTCTCACCCCTTCACCGTCGAAACTCCTAAATGTAGCCGTCTCTTCTACTCTAATAGCTTCATGTCTCGCACCTCTCGCCTGTGGAACTCCCTTCCCTATTCCTGTTTCCCTGAGAGCTATAATCTCCAGCTATTCAAGTGCAATGTCAATCGACATCTCCAGTTTCCTTGATCTATCCACTACTCTTCACCTCATCCTTTCTTCTATCACTCCTATCTGATCTTGCTCTAAATTTTCTGTAACCACTTGCGTCCTAGTGGCTTCCCGCCTTGCTTGGGGTGAAACGCTTAAAAAAAAAAAGATAAAATCTCACTACTATTCTTTCTCCCAGTACAAATGTTTTAAAATATCTTCCAAGTCTTAGAAGCAACGATGTCTGATAGACAACCAATACTTGTTCCCAGCTTACACCAATAATACTGTATCATTAAAGACATAGTTAGAGAGGTCAGTCATCAAATACACTAGTTCTCATGCTAGACTTTAACGTTTTCACATGTCTTATAAAAAGACACAAAGATCTGTGTGCATACTGAAGAGAGAAAAAAAAGCCTCCTTAGCAAAATACGTCACTGGTCCCGTAACTCAGTAGAATCATTGGGACACACGGTCTATCACCGACATAACAGCAGTGATGTGTCTAGAGAAGATGGCCACCGAAATCTACCCCTCTTCAGACTGTTTTTGAGCTTTCCTTCTACTAGGATGGGTAGCACCTCATGGTAAGAGAGTCAAGTCAGTCCAAGACCATAGATGGGGGAATATGGTCTCATGACTTTTCCAAGTGTATTAGCACGAAGTGCACAAAACAGAATCAAGCGGGAACTGAACTCGGTACCCCGAATTCACTTTTCACCCCGATAAACGTAGCCTTATCAGTGTCGCCTCCAGTATGTGTTTATAGCCTAACTCTATAATACTTTAATATTCAATGTATGTGTGGGCACGCCTTACATGCTATTAAATACGGTATCTTTGAAAACAATATCTTTCATTATGGTTGAGTTAAT
>CAHIKZ030000787.1:1445000-1550000 GCA_903632075.3 Acanthosepion pharaonis | reverse complement strand
GGTGTGAGTGTGTATTGGAGTGTGTTTTATTTTTTAATATTTTATTTATGCTTTTCTTTATTGATAAAAATTGTATTTTGTTGAAATGAAATAAAATTTTTAAGAAAGACATACATACCAGAACCAAACAAAAATTCGAATTTTCTCTCTTCTGTTTTCTTTCTAACGGTTTCTTGAAATTTATTCTGGGAGAAAGAAAGAAAGAAAGAAAGAAAGAAAGAAAGAAAGAAAGAAAAAAAGAAAAGAAACTAAATGTAAAGAAAACAAAGATGCAAATAAAAAAAAAAGAAATATAGAAAGAAGGAAAGAAAAAAGAAAGAAAGAAAAAAATTATAGAAATTAAAAGAAAGTGAGAAAGAGAGAAAAACCGATACCAAGAAAGAATTTTTTTATAAATTGATGTAAGGAAGACAATAAGAAAGCTACAAAAAGAAAAAAGAATTTTTTTTATCATGTTTATTATTATTATTATTAATAATATTTTTAATATTGTTATTATTATTTTGCGAACACACGAACGAACTGTAAACAAGAAACAATGAATTAATAAATGAACGAATGCAAGGAGCCACGGATAGCGGCTCGGAATTGGAAATCTGAGAGCCGAGTTCTAATTCCGGCCAAGTTCATTACATTCCCTTATGTGCAAATACCCTTGCGACAGGTATGAATACACCTCATTTCCCCAGCTATGACTTAATCAGTAAAACTTGTATCAGTAAATCATTATTATCTCATCAATTTTTTTTCTTTTTTTAACAATATAAAACTATTTTCTGGCTTTAAATAATCGGCAAAATGCTGATAGGCCGAAAAACAAAAAAACAAATCAATCTATGAAAACAGCGTTCCCCCTCTTTTGAATCTTCATTGTCCTTAAGAAATCAGCTATATTCTATTATGAATATATGTTGGACACCAGTTGTTAGTATAGGTACCATAGCATATGCAGTTCTTTCTTTCGTTTTTATTTTTTTCACTTTCTGGCTCCGATTCCATTCTATTAATAGACAACCCCCCTTACACACACACACATACACACACACACTCACACATACATACACACAGAAAGAAAGCCAGACAGAAAGAATAAATAAGGACAACACGCCCAATTTTGTCTGAATTTCTGGGATGAGGATTTATCATTATTTACATTCAGACTAATATCCTCATCTTTATTGTTTTTATCCTTCATTGATATATCATATAGGGTCGGTAGCAATACGATAACAAAGATGAGGATGTTAGTCTCAATGTAAATAATGTAAATAGCCTGCCCATTGTTGTCAATCTTATGCCCAAACAGTAGGAAACTTTTATTGGATTTCCACTTTTCATTTTTGACTTTTTTCTTTTTGTAATTATTAGGTCTTCACATATAGTTGGAGTAATCACTTATTTTTTTATTTGTTTTTCAAAAAATACAGAGAAATGTAAAAAAAAACGCAAACTCTTTGTCTTGTTTTTTTATTATTCTAAATTCATAGAAAATGAAATGGCAATTTTTAAATCTATAGAATTCTTGTAAAAAACATGAATAAAAAATATTTATTAAACATAAATTATTGCCAGATCTTTTTTGTTTTTCCATTACCGCATTGTTGTAACCCAGGGAAAGTTACTGAATAGAATAATCAAACGAAGGTTGGTAATGAACGATAATACTTAGGACAAGAATAACACATATAAGATTCGACAACGGTGCGTAGAAGTAGTCAACTGCTAGAAGTGAGTCAAGTGAATTCCACAATGAATCTCCAACTGCAGGATATCTATCAACCACCCCACGCGGCCAGATGTGGTACAAGGTCGAATTTAATGTGGAATATCTGCACCTGTAGGCTCGGCCAATAATTCCCCGTAGACCCCGTATAAAACGGTGTCGGGTAGCTGTTTCCCGAGACGAGACTCTGCCCTCCGACATAGCTTCGTGTGAATATCCTCTCTGCACGGAGGCAAAGAGTTTGCAGACGAATCTCCGACTGCAGACCAACATACAGTATTTACTACTGTATTTATGGGAATGGGGACATACCCATTATCGTTCTAGGTATGCTACATCAATGACGGGAATATCAGTCCTTACAATTCTTTGGCTCAACTGCAAATGGCGAGAATATCAGTCATTAGAATTCTTTAGCTCATTTGCGGATGACAAGAATATGAGTGCTTATAATACTTTGACTCAATCTACGAAGAACGGAATTATCAGTTCTTACAAATATTTAACTGCAAATGACGGGAATGTCAGTCCTTAAAATTCTTTGCCTCATCTGCTGATGACGAGAATATCAGTGTTTACGATACTTTGGCTCAACTGCAGATGAGTGGAATACCATTCCTTGCAACTCATTGGCTCAACTACAAAACAGAACCGCAGTTCTTACAATTCTTTGCTTCCACTGAAGATGACGGGAATATCTCTCCTTACAATTCTTTGTCTCAACTGCAGATAACCGGAATATCTCTCCTTACAATTCTTTGGCTCAACTGTATATAAAGGGAATATCTCTCCTTACCATTCTTTGTCTCAACTGCAGATAACCGGAATATCACTCTTTACAATTCTTTGGCTCAACTGCAGATAACTGGAATATTCCTTTTTACAATTCTTTGGCTCAACTGCAGATAACGGGAATATCTCTCCTCACAATTCTTTGGCTCAACTGCAGATAACAGGAATATCTCTCCTCACAATTCAACTACAAATGACGGGAATACTACTTCTTACAATTAACAACAGCGGATGACAAAAAATATAAATCCTTACAATTCTTGTGCTCAACTGCTGATGAAGGGAATAAGAGTCTTTGACTTTTTTTTTTTGGCTCATCGGACAATTACAATTCTTTAGCACAACTGCAGATGACGCGAATGTCAGTCCTTATAATTCTTTGGTTTTACTGCAGATTACGGAGATATCCGTCCCTACAATTCTTTGGCACGCTTGTACATCACTGGAATATAAGTCCTTGCAATTCTTTGGCTGAATTATCAGTCGTTACAATTATTTGGCTCAGCTGTGGAAAACGGTAATTTCACTCTTTTCAGTTCTTTTGCCTCAACTAAGGATAAAAGAAACTTTCTAATAGTCGCACATTACTTTCCCTTTATGCGCTTTGCCCCCCCCCCAACCTGAAATGATTATCATCTCTTTCTGCAGTTTCTTACTTTTCATTGCTTCCAGAAATTGCTTTCTCCTATTTGTTCCTCTCTCCATTTGCTCATACTTTAAGTTATCCGCTTCATTCCTCAGTTTCTTTTACTTTTTATGTGGATGTATGTATGGGTGGTGTAATAGACAGCGGCTCGGAATATCACATCAGAGAACCGAGTCCGAATTCGAGTCAGCTTCGTTATATCCACTAACGCGCAAATGTCCTTGTGAAAGGTACGAATTTATTTCATCCCCACCAGCTATGAGTTAAATAGTCGGACTTTTGTCTGGAAAATTATTATTATTATTTTTATAATCCAAAAATTGTTTTGACTTTAAATGAAACCTAACGGGTTGATGAGGCGTTAAATACAAATCAATCGATGAAAGAAAATTTCTATGTGCCTTGTGAGTGTTAAATTCTCCAAACATTCTTTTTTGATTGTTAGCAACAGTTTCTTTGTAATTTCTATTCATCTGAAAAAAAATTATCGATCACATATTCTGTTCACGATATACATTTTCAAAACTAATTTTCAGCCGCTTCAAGTCTTCGTCTGGCTTACGGCCACAGTACGATCGCCGAAGTTAAGCAACATCAAGCCTGGTTAATATAGGTGACCCTTTATGAATAAAAGGTGCTCTAAGCGTGGCTGTGCGGTTGATGTGATGGATAATGCCTTGGAATTACTAATCGGGGAGCCGAGTTCCCGTACGATCACTGAAGTTAAGCAACGTCGAGCCTAGTTAATATAGGTAACCCTTCATGAATACCAGGTGCTGTAAGCGTGGCTGTGTGGTTGGTGTAATGGACAATGGTTTGGAATTATTAATCGAAGAGCCGAGTTCCAATTCCCGTTCCCAATAACCCAGCTATGGGTTAATTTGTAAGTCTTGCAACACTAAATCAATATTATCTAAAAAAATTCTTACACTCTAAAAATATTTTCTGGTTATAAATAACCCGTAATTCGTAAGGGGTTGATAAGCCGTAGAAAACGAACAAATCAACTGCGTATCTTCATATGTACTGCAAATCAATGCGAATAACGAAAATTTCCATTTTATTATGATTGATGGAAATTCAGTGCTTTCTATGACTCAGCGAATCATCATGGTATCGCTTTCTCAAACTAATAAATGAAAAAAAGATGTTAGGTTAATTTAATTTTTTTTCCTTCACCCTATAAAAAAAGGAAAATTAGGAAGATATTCCCTTCGATGTTGCGTTTGTGCGACTAAATGAAAAAAATAATAGATACGTCAGATATTTGTAATGACTGTGATCTTGAGTGAGACACTGTACCAGGCTTTGAAATCTACCATACAGAAAAGGAACTTTCTAAAAGTTAAAAAATATATATGTACGCCATTTTGTTTCCCCTGAAACTATTATTTTAGCAATGCATAGACACATTTAAAATAATCCAGAAAAAAATAAAGGAAAGAAAAAGCTCAAAAATGTTTACTAATTGCCCTGAAAATTAAAGTTAACGCTGCAAAATGTGAACTGAAATGATTGTACAGCAGTTAAAGGCTTAAAATGTTCGGTTATAGAAATGCGTCAGGTTGGGGTAACAATAGACATTTTACTTGAAAAATAGTAACCTTTCTTCTTTCTTTTATAATTTTTCACATCCACCTTTCCTTCCTATTTCTTTCTGCTATCTTTTTTTTATTCAATTTTTTTTATCCATCGTTCATTTCTTCCTTCATGTATTTTTCATTCATTCATTCTTTCATTCATTCATTCTTTCATTCATTCATTCTTTCATTCATTATTCTTTATTTATTTTTTCTCCTCACGCTTTTTTTACGTCTGACTTTATTCTTCTTTCTTTCTGATATTCTTCTCGTTTACCTTTCTGTCTTTCTTTCACAAATTTATTCAATTCGTCTTTCTTTCTATTTTCTTCCTTTCTTCTCATCCGCATTTTGTTCTTCTTGCGTTCTTTCTATTATTTTTTTTTTTTTTCGCGTTCACCTTTCCGTCTTTGTTTCATTCTTATCCGGCTTTTATTCTTCTCATTTTTTTTACTTCTTTCTTTCTTTCTTTCTTTCTTTCTTTCTTTCTTTCTTTCTTTCTTTCTTTCTTTCTCCGTCAATTTCTTCTTCTCATTCATGTATTCTTCTTTCATTTTACTTCAAAGAATTCTTTCCGTTTTTTTCTTAACTTTTCATTTCAATTTTTTTTTTTTTTAAATGGCGACTTGCACAGTGTATTCGTCTTAAGAAAGACAAGTAATATCGTTTTAAATAAAATGCCTTCTGTTTTGCAATTAATCAGCTACCTTCAGCAGAAAATATCCTTATAACTTGTTCCGTTAGAAAGAATTTTAATATCCACATAATAGGAAGAAGCAAGGAACGCATCCGAATATAATAAATTTAATTGTAATCAATTTTTGTCGACGACGACGACAAGCTTTTATTTCCTCCACATTTATCTTTTCTCGTTCATTCTTTCTTCATTTGTCTCCCTCCACTTTCCTTTTTATCTTTTTCTTCTTTCTTCATGCACATCGCTTTCTTCTCTTTTGTTTCTTTACACATCCTCTTCTTTTCTTATCTTTCTTTTCTTCCTTTCTTTTCTTGCATCCACTCTTTTCTTTCCTATTCATCTCCTCCATTTTTTCCCCTTCTCTTTTTACATCCACTCTTCTGGACTTTGTTTTTCTTCTTTCTTTGTTCATCTATTTTTCATTTTTTACTTTCTCTCTTTACGTAAACCTTTCTTTTACTTTCTTACTTTCCTTTCTTACTTTTTCTCGTTACTTACCTTTTTCTTCTTTCTCTTTTTCTTTTTCCTTTCTTCTTTTCTATTAGTACTTTCTTCAGTATTCTAACTGATTTTAACAGCGTTAGGAATTAACCGTGTTCGGCTTCCTAGGTCTGCCAGCCTCATTACCAAACTCTTCGAGACAATTCCCAGGTTAGCACCATGAATTTTGTGTTCAATAAGGTCTTCAGTTCTGTATTATGACATCAGAAATTACAGTCGTCACTGGAGACCTGAGCGCCAAAGTGGGCAAGGAGAAAGATGTTGGTCGACGAAGTTCTATAGATCATGGAAACAAAAAGGACACTTATAGTTCACACCGAGAAGAGACAGTTGACATTTCTAGGGCCCATATTGAAATGAGGAAAGAGGGCTTGGAAAATCTTATACTCACAGGGCAGATCGAAAGCAAGAGGGATAGAGGAAAACAACGCATAACTTACCTGTCGAGCTTGTGTCAATGGATGGCGGAGTAGGGTTTAAATGAGGAAAGGAGAAAATTTATTGAGAATTACAAAGGACAGGAAGTTGTGGAGAGCCATGATCGCCAACGTTATGAAGGAGACAGCACATAGAAGATTATAATTGTAGGAACACGGAACACAGACGATTATCATTATAATTATAACTTCTTTTTCTTCTTCATCCTCTTCTTCTACTTCTTTTTTATTCTTCTTTATCTTCTTCAAGCTTTTTTCTTTAACGACTTTCAAAGACAAGACCTGTTGTACCTGGTGTCGCTCATATGTCTATCCTCAAGTGACCTTTGCGCACATCGAGTCAGTAGCAAGCTTATTCTAGCGTCAAATCTGTATTATGTGATTATTTCTATGAGAAACAACACAGTTACAAATAAATAAATAAGAAAGCGAACAGGTAGAAATGAATGAAAACGTAAAAGGAGGAACGTTCTTGTTTGTAGGGCGGAGATTTCACTCTCTGGCTACTGGCAATGAATACATGATCGGTCATATGTGACCGGCTTGTGTACACGAGGGTCACTAGCAAATGAGACGGACAGCCGTAGCACAACGGACGATGGCGTGGGACCCGATCTTTCCAAATGTATTTCTTCTTCCTTTCAACCATATCTATCTATCTATCTATCTATCTATCTATCTATCTATCTATCTATCTATCTATCTGAGTTTGTTTATATCTATCTATCCCCTGAAAAAAAAACACCCGTCTATACACAAGAACAGATACACAGACGCGGTTAACGAAATTGTATAACTTATTTCCTCCACATCTGTCTATCTAACTCCCTCTCTCTCTCTCTCTCTCTCTCTCTCTCTCTCTATATATATATATATATATATATATATATATATATATATATATATATATATATATATCCTACGCAAACAAATATACGCATTCGTACACAATGACAGATACACAACACAGATGTCGTTACCTAAATTGTATAACTTATTTCCTCCATCTTCTCTCTCTCTCTCTCTCTCTCTCTCTCTCTCTCAACAGAGATAGATAAATAGATTAATAAATAGACAAAGAGACTGGACTACTGGACTATATATATATATATATATATATATATATATATAGCGGGTGTAACACCAAAATTGTCTAAAACGTGTTATCCCATGAGATAATTGTCCATCCAACAAAATATTTAATACCTAAAAAACACTAAACTGAGTATATTTTTCCAGGTTTTTAGATAAGACATTTAGCCATACTGACACCATGTGTCGTAAGAATCACTGAAAAACATTTTGAGTTATTCAGAAAGAAAACAGGTTAAAATCATTTTGTGTTAGCCCCAATTGAGCAGTGATGAGAGGAAAAAGATCATTCAAGCCTTTAGTAATGTTACCAACATTCATACTCTGGCTTCCATCTTCAAAGTCCATTCAAGAACTATCAGGAGAACAGGGAATAAGTTTTAAAAAAAGGGAACAGTGGAAAGGAAAACTGAATCAGGTCACAACAGCAAGAGTAATCATCATTTCAACTTAGAACTAAATACATTCTTATTGTTCAAAGTAGAGTCCAATAGTTTTATAAAAACCTCGTAGAGTTCCAGTAAGATATCTTTAATCATTTCTAAGATACAACGGTTCAAAGCTTAATCTATCAATTGGACAATTTTGCTGTTACACGATTTGGACATTTTTGTTGTTAGGTTCGGTATATAACTTATGAAAAAAAAAAACCTTCGTTCGTACACAATATCAGATCCACTTCACAACACAGACCTGACATGCACTCGAAAATTAAAACGTATATCTAGGTATGGGTGGAGTAGATGAAAGGACTGAGGTACATGAGCATGCACGGACAGGAAAACATATAAGTAAAAACAAAAAATAAATGATTATCTACCCCACCCCGGTGCTCTCTTTACAAATATGCAATCGTGTGGAAATGAATTTATGATGATTGCTTTTGTGGGCCGTCAAGGAGCTTGGGGCGAGACACTGAGGCAGGTAAGTTGTTATTAAAAGATTCTAAATCAGAATATTAGGAAGATTTACAATTAGAGATGAATACAGACATAGCTGGACTCATGCCACCATCACCCTCTCTCTCTCTTTCTTTCTTTCTTTCTTTCTTTCTTTCTTTCTCTTTTTATTCCTTTCTCTTCATTTATGTTTCTCTCCCTCCTTCCGTGAAATTACGACCGGATCACGATGAAACACCGGTTCTCGCACGATCACTGGGGGTAAGAAATGTCGAGCCTGGTGATGGGTGACCACTTGGAAATACCGATTTGCTGTATGCTTGGATGTGCGGGTGGTGTAATGGAAAACGGGTCGGAATTGGAAATCGAAGAGCCGAGTTCTATTTCCAATCGGGTTCATTTTAGTCACTTACGCGCAGATACCATTAAGAAAGGTATGAATTCACCTCTTCTCCTCCCCAAATATGGGTTAATTAGTACGACTTGTATCATTAAATCCTTATCATCTCCCAAAGAACTCTTACAATCTAAAAATATCTTCTGGCGTTAAATAACCTTGAAAAGGTTGATATGCCGTAAAAAAAATCAATCTTCCTCTTTCCCTCTTACTCACTTCTCACTCTCTCTGTTTCTCTCTTAATCACTATTTCTCTTTCTAACGCTTCCCTCTCCCCCCTTCCTTCTTACTCACTCTCTCTCCCTTTTACTCACTTCTTCTTTAATTCCCTCCTTCTCTCTCTCCCTCCTTACATTTTACTCACTTCTTCTCTCAACTGATGTCCTTCTCTCTCTCGCTCTCTCTCTATATATATATGTGTGTGTGTGTAAAATGTCAATCGTGATTTGTTTTTCTCATCTTTCAATTTTAACATAACCTCTACCTTGAGCGGCACTCAATCTGTGTCCAGAGTAAACTTTAGTATAAAGAAGAATTTGGGCCAACAAGTAGGTTTATCCTGATGCAGAATAACCCAAGACTTCATAATCCGGAGAACCCACCTGGCAAGAACGATATAGCAAAGAATCAGAGTCCTATCCCACCCTCAATATTCATCTGATGGTGTGGATCTCAATGAATTATATAGATCACACGGAAATTCATTAAGTAGAGCTATATACCCACTCACGCCCCAGACAGAGTTTAAAGTTTTTGGATTTATTGTTGCAGGCTGATGCTGTTTTCTTTATTTTTCATATTTTTGGTTTAATTTGGTTTTGTTTAGAAAAAGTTCTATATATATATATATATATATATATATATATATATAGAGAGAGAGAGAGAGAGAGAGAGGAGAGTGAGAGAGAAAGAGAGAGAGAGAGATTGAGAATTGAGAGAGAGAGAGGAGAGAGACAGATTGATAAAATTATAAAGAAATACAAGAAGCTACGAATAAAACTTTCCTGAATCGAAAAAGGAAAATTGCATCAACAGAAAATGGAAAAATTCTTACAATGAGGAAAAAATGGAGAAAGGGGAAAAAAGATGAAAAAAATTTCGTGAAAACAAAAACACACTGAGAGATTTGATTGGGAGAGAGACGGTCCGATGAAAATCGAATGTATTCCCTTGGGGTCTGCGTAGAACTGTATAAACGATTGAATGTGGTTAGAAAGTGAACAAATATTCAGACACTGTGAGAGTTCACATTTCCTCAACAGATTGCAATCAAACCTGATAGCTAAAAAGAAAGAAAGAAAGAAAGAAAGAAAGAAAGAAAAGAATGAATAAAATGAAACAGGTATGAAGAAACTGAAACAGATAGATAGATAGATAGATAGATAGATAGATAGATAGATAGATAGATAGATAGATAGATAGATAGAGAATGAGCAGACTAAGATAGATAGATACTGAACAGACTGAGATAGATAGATAGATAAATAGATAGATAGATAGATACATACATACATACAAACACAACACACACACACACACACAGATCCTCAGGAAACTAAAATATAATTTCTGTAAATAAATTCAATTTTTTCTATCAAGAACCTGATTAGTGGATAATATCTCCGCAAGACTCTGAGTAGGGACAGATAAGTTTGACATTTAATTTTATTTATTGAGTTGGATAGATAGATAGATAGATAGATAGATAGATATTAATGTACTCTATTTGTAGTGATCAAACGTGTTTGAATTGCTATACATGTTTTTATTTTTTCCTAAACAGTGAAATTTGTGACCCGACATTTTTCGTTCATAGGACTTCTCTATCTATCTATCTATCTATCTATCTATCTATATATATATATATATATATATATATATATATATATATATTAGATAACTTAAAAATATCTAGGTTTTAACTCATAGCTTTAAATATTTAAAAAAATAGTTAAACATCTCAATAACTTTGTTAACTTCCTTGACGTTAATACGTGTGCATGTTTACATTATAAAATTTAAAAATCGCTCAGTACATAAGTTTAGCGTTTTTCACTTAACAAGTAACAAATTTAATTTTCAGGTGAACACAACAATTTTGTCTTAGAAAAATAATTAACCTGACAAATTTGTCAGTAACATCTGTCCTTTTTTACGGCAGCGAATGTTGGACGGTCTCAAAGATGAAGAAGTGACTCGAAGCAACGGAGGTTATAGTCCTATTCGTCGCAACTTCTCTCTTGATTACCCGGCCAGTTCTATCATCAATCTTTTTCTTTTGTCCCCGTGTTTCCTTTCTTGGAGCAGGAGTGGCATCATTATGTGCCCTAAGCATTCGAGAGGCAGTTGATAGTGAGGTTATAGCAATTTCTGCAATTTCTCTCGTAGACTTGTCTGCTTTTGAGAGGGTAATAATAGATGCTTTAAGTGGTCCTGATGCATGTTTGTACCCTTTCATCTGGTTAGTGACTTGAGTGTCTATTTCAAGCTGTTATTATACTGTATGAGGATTTCTGGAATATTCTGGAATACTCTAGATTTAATTTAAGCTGTTCTGGAATTCTCTAGAATATTGTTCTGAGTGTATTGTAAAATAGTTGTCAATTGTCAAAAACTCTTTAAATTTACCAGTTTAATCATTAGAATGCGATATCTGAGTCACTTTTTTGCTCAGTTTTTTTCCTGAAACTCATTTATATCCAAATTTATAATTATCAATAGAATACCTTCGGGTGAATAAACTTTTTTTTTAGGTGGTCAGTAAGGGGTCTTAAGATTAAAAATTATTTTAACCCCAAAAACAATAGACAAAAAATATTTTTAGTAAAAAAATCAGGTGAGTCACTTTTATCGAACAGCACTGTACCTCCATATAATATATATATATATATATATATATATATATATATATATATATATATATATATATGGATATATATATATATATATATATATATATATATATATATATATATATATATATATATATATATATATATATATATATATATATATATATATATATATATATATATATATATATATATATATATATATATATATATATATATATATATTATATGGAGGAGTATATATATATATATATATATATATATATAGCGAGGCTAAAAGACAAAGGAAAAGTTTTTTTTAGCCGATGCGCCCGATTTTTTTTAAAGTCAACAGAGAAGTTATATCTATTATATTTTAAGTAACGTTCCACCAACGACAATCCCGATCAATAGCGATTGTCATTGGTGGATCGGTTTCTGTATTTTTGTACACAGTTCATGTTAGTTCTTGCTAAGGTTCCCTGCATTTCACTGACTTAGATATTATCAAGAAATAAAGTAGTCAGATAAAATTCAATGAAAGTTCGAAACCTTGACAAGAACTAACATGAACTGTAGACAGTTCCTTCTCACTTTGAACATCAACCTAGAAAAATTTATTCAAGCAAAAAACATTTTTTAAAAGATATATTTCTCTGTTAATGTTCACCCAATACAAGGCCCAAAAGCCACTCGAGGTAGAGTTTTAGCGCTTGGTGTTGGATGAGCGTAATAATGGACAAGAAGTGGTTCATGAAATAATAGAGGAAAGATAACGGTTAACCCTAAAGTTGAAGGTGGTCAAGATTGTAGTGATTGAGAAAAATATTTCCGATAGGCTGTTTTACAAAGTTCTTGGGAAGAAGCGAACTGAATTGAACTTACTTTTTACCAGAGGAATACAAAGGGAATGTGTATAGTTCACCTTTGTCTATGTGGCATGGCGGTTCCCAGTTGTTATGACCCCAGGGTGGGGGGGGGACTAAGGAATGTCGCTAGTCAGAACACATGCCATGGGAACAGCAATTGACAGCGAGAGGATCAAAACGTTTCGACCGTGAGGAAGATGTTGTAGGGTGGAAAATAGTTGATTACCCACGGCGCCCGAAGACGCTTTTGAACTCTATCAAGACAAGCAAGAGAAGACTAAGCAGCTCCAGCCCAGATAAGGCAACACTACTCTATTTCCGGTTTGATCTGGCTCTTGTAAAGATAAAGCATGGCAGCGGGAGGCAGATTCCTTACTGGAACGGCACAATGCACCAACAAATGATAGATATAGTCAGTTGTCATTAATAAACCATGTCTGAATAAACATTTACCGGGTGCAGCATATACGTTTACGCATTATTCATTTTATAGGGTGCGGATTATATATTTGCCCATTATTCATTTTACCGGGTGCGGCATATGCGTTTACCCATTATTCATTTTCTATATCTATAAAACAGATGATGTCTGTGTGTCTGTGTGTGTATATGCTATTTATGCATGTCCACATTTATCGACTGATTTCAATCAAATTTTACACATATGTTACAAATTTATTAATAAATATCAAGATCAACTTTTCAATCTCCCCACGCACCGGGTTTGGCAGAAAAATTGATAAAACTGAAAGTAGGTACGACTTTTTGCAAAACCCAAGGCAAAGTTACACACGAATAATCAGTAAACCAACAGTAGTCAAAACCATGATAACAGTTGGTTTCTGTCGTTTGAAGCGAATTCTGACTCTTTCACTAATGTTTCCTGAGGAAGTGCCGTAAATCCTATTATTTTGGTAATTGATCGCAGCTTTTACAATGAAAAACTTCTTGTTCGACCAAAACGAAGACTTTGTTTACAGCACGCAGCATCTCGTCCGGTATTTTCTACGCTCTGCAAAGCCGTTTTTGCTTGGCGGCACTTGAGAGCGGCTTTCGTCGTTGAATCTTGGATGGTTTTAGCCCTAAATCCTCTTTCACAAGCCCCCTTAGCGACCCTATATGAAATATCCAGTTCGTTTGCCATCTTTCTCGTGCTTCTTCGTTAATTTTTCGTCATCCTCTTTTTGACGGCTTCACTCTCCTCGTACGAACTGAACTGTTTTTCCTGGAAACGGATGTATTGAGAAAAGACAGAGGGGAGCCATGTTACTTGGTGGGAGAGCCACTGCAGTCGAGATGCCAAGTCAGGATCGATTACATTATGGATTCTTTTTGGATTTTGTCTAGAATTATGAGATACATAATAGAAGCATCAGACCAGATATAGCAGCAATATTCAATGCACGGACAAATGGTAGACTTATAAATGTGCAAGATGGCTTCTGACAAGAAAATTGTACAGCATAGCACAGTGCAAGAATTTTGCTATCAGTAGACGTAGCAATTGATCTAATATAATCAATCTACTTCATGTCAGTGGAAAACGTGATCCCAATAAGTGCTAAAGTGTTGCTCTCCTGGAGGTTAGCAGCAGCCATGCTGATGAAAGGCTGAAAAGGTTCTCTATGGTGTTTAAACGAAAGCAGATTTGTGGGGAGGGCGTTAGAATTTACAAATCATTCCTTGTTTCGTTTGAGCTGTGTGATTTGAAGTCCTACTCAAGAGCAACTGTCGACCTTGCTTTTAAGACAGGAGTAAAGAGTTGTTTCATCATTATAAATACCTAGTTTGAAATTAATGACATCTGAAATCTCGTTGATGAAGATAAGAAACAAGGCATTAATATGAAATGAACTAAAAGCGTGTCCTTTCAACAAGGACTTTATGACACCAGTTCTTAAGAGCGATTGGGTTGAACTAAATAATCGTCCAGAGACACCGTAGACCCTGAGATTATGGAGAAGGCCAGCTTACCAAACCCTGTCTAAAGCCTTCGGGATATCTAAACCCACAGCCCGAGCCTCACAGTTCTTATCTAAAGCCTGATAGACAAATTCAGTAATGGCTGATACCACATCGATAGTAGACATGGAGAAACGAAAGCCATATTGATTATGGGAAAGAGGACGTATGAAGTGAGATGCTTAGCCAATTTGGCGTTGATTAGAACCTGCAGTATATTGACAAAAAGAGATAAAAGGTTAATAGGGCGATAATTGGAGGGGTCAGAAAATTCACCAGAGCTCTTAAAAACAGGAATTACAACGAAGGATATATACATATATAGGAAAGTAACTTGTACAAAAGAGGAGTTGCTGCTCAAATACAAAATTATTGAATTACATAACCCGGCAGTCAATAAGGAAAGTAACACTAACGAAACTTGTATAAAAGATGGATTGCTGCACAAATACACAATATATATATATATATATATATATATATATATATATATATATATATATATATATATTACAAAGAATCTTTCATACAAAAAGTAAATTAGTAAAGTTAATGATATAAAATGGCGAAATCCCTTCGCTAACAAAATTTTAAAGAAGCATTAACCCATTAATCACTTGTTGAATGTTATGATAATTGTTTTTAAAATTATAAGCTGTGTAAGGTCTTTCTTAATGTACAGTCGAAAGTACTTGCGTTTTTAAGAAAGAAGGATCATAACATTCATTGAGTGATTAATAGGTTAATGCATCTTTAAAATTTTGTTAGCGAAGGGATTTCGCCATACTTATTTACTTTTTGTATGAATGATTCATTGTAATATAAATTGAACTGCATCACACATTTGATAGACTTTATAAGGAGTTTATTTTGCAACAACTATTTATAAACGAAAGTAAAAATGTTTTTTATTTTTTTTTAAATTTAAGAGACGCACATCAATATTCAATAGATTAACTGAAAGATCTGGGTAAATTACGGATGGTCCTAAGTGACATAATTTAATGTCTAATAAACGAAAGTGAGTAAATGATATTTGAATTTTTTATTTTAAATAAAAAAATGATGAGGTCCATCAGAAGACGAAACACGTCGGATAAGTTTTCCTTTTATATTGATTTATATTGACCTTTTTACAGTTATAGATTTTATTCATATCTGAAAATTTATACACACACAAACACACACACATACACACACACACATGACTGACTGCTTGAGTGTAATCATCAGGCAGTGTGGGTTGGATATTAGCTCGACTGTTTATCTTTGTATGTCAGTGGGTATAAAGTTTAAAATTTAACAACTAGCCCTATAAAATAGCTACAAAATAACATATTTCTAGCATAAAATTAGTTTAGCCGTTAGTATAATTTAGAATAACTGTTCCTATTTATTCAGTTGCCGTTAGAATAACAGAATATACCGGAAATAATAACTGACCTTGCTACCCCCAAAACCGCATTGACTAACATATATAAATAGTTGAGCTACTATCCAATTCCCATGGCCTGAAGATTGCGTCCAAGCGTGAAACCGACTTTCGCCATTCAGTGTTGAACTCAGTGTCCAAACTGCTTATAATTGGATATGCTCTATCCCGGATACTGAACACTTGTACTTTAAATATAGCATATCTTGAATATACATATATATATATATATATGTGTGTGTGTGTGTGTGTGTGTGTGTGTGTGTGTGTGTGTGTGTGTGTGTGTGTGTGTGTGTGTGTGTGTGTGTGTGTGTGTGTGTAAGCAAATATATGAATATAGATCCGACAGTATGAAGAAAAATATACGGAAAAAACAAACAAAAATCCTAATATGCAATTATGCTGTTTTAATGTTATTATAATGTCAACGTCGGACGTTTTGGTCTAGTAGACCATCTTCAGGACATATTCATAAAACATAATTAACATTAGACTATATTCAATTCAACATGAAAAGACGATGGACATAAAGATGGACTGATCAAAACAAATAACGTGATCTTGAAAATTTTTCAGTTATCTTAATCTTATGTCCATCGTCTTTTCATATTAGGAATTTAGTCCAATGTTTTTTATGAATATATTTTGGTCTAAGACCGAAAACATATATATATAAAAGCATAATTGCATATATTGTTTTTCCGTGTGTGTATATATACACACACACACACACACATGTGTATATATATATATATATACTATATTAATTTATATTATTCTTCGGAATCTTTCCATCATAAACGAAAAGTAGCAAGTACATGGTAAATGTCATAAAAGCCTGTGACGTTATCTTTTACTTCCTGTCAATTATACACACGTGAATAGAAAAATTATTTCACATATCACATGTAAGGGGGACAGTGATAAAATATTAATGACCTTTTAACATATATATATATATATATATATATATAGATAGATAGATAGATAGATAGATAGATAGATAGTCAATCGTGATTGTTGGTAGTTTGGAGTCCGATCAGCGATGATGGAATGAAACTAGTATATAAATCACTGCTTGGTGAAAATATTTGGGGACACCGACTTTCCATAATCTGACCCAACATATGCCTTTTCCTCAAAGAAGTTCTTGGTCGAGACGAGAGATTTTCACTATCACTACATTTCCTATATATATATATATATATATATATATATATATATATATATATATATATATATATATATATTCAAGGTTTGAATAAGCAGCTCTAAATAGAGTCTGCCCAAAATAAGGCTTCAAATGCTCTGTCATTTTTATGGCATAGAGCACTTTTTTGCCAGAAGGTTTATTTTGGCCAAACTCTCTTTAGAGCTGCTTATTCAAACCTTGGAGTCATATATGCTCTAGCGGGTATTTGAACGTCTTGTCCTACTGAGCATCTTTTTTGGTTCAATGCTTCAGCTTCTGTGCCATGACACCGTTTTCTCTTGTTATTGAGCACGTTTTGTTATACTGGCAAACCTTTTCAGGTTGATTTTTTTTTTTTTTTTTTGGCTGTTTTAGATCTTGGCTGGATGATCTACCCTCCCCACTGTGCGAGTTTGGTTTGCTTGCCAAATTGTACTCGTCCGGTGGTATATAATGTAATCATCTTACTGAAGACCGCAAGCACATGAAACTTAAAGTAGTGGCCAGTCCCTCCGCCCTCAAGAAAGGTGGGAGTGCTACTAATACGCAAGGGGCTACAGAGAGTGAAACTAAGGTAAAAAAAAAACGGGTATGGGGGGTGAGAAAACGATAAAAAAGAAGAACGGGGATGAAGGCATCAGAAGATGTCGACTGACATTGCATTTAAATTTTTGAAGATTATAGTTATCAGGGAAGCAAGTAAGAGGAAGAGAGAAGTGCGAGAGAACAAACTATTAGGAGTAGAAGAGTCGGTTACATTGAACTGTTTCGACAGTAAAAGGCTGGGACTGAGATGTCAAACTAGTAGTAAGCTTAAATACAAGCAGTCGGGGCATCTGTGAAAATAGCTTATCAAAGTAGTTGTCACGAAAATATATATAGATAGGGTCATAATCAATATGGCTTTCGTTTTTACATGTCTACTATGGATGTGTTACCGGCCATTATTGAATTTTCTATCAGGCTTTAGATAAGAAATGTGAGGCTCGGGCTGTGGGTTTAGATATCCCGAAGGCGTTAGACAGGGTTTGATATGCTGGACTTCTCTACAATCTCAGGGTCTACGCTGTCTCTGGACGAATATTTAGTTCAACCCAATCGCTCTTAAGAACTGTTTCCATTCTATCATCGCCGATCGAACCCCGAACTAACACATATCAAGATGAATGAATATTCAACGGGGAGCCCTCGTGTCTTGAGTGACTATTCAGCCTTAAACTGAACCCTGACCTCAAGTAGAAATCGTACATACGATCCATCATTAAAGGTGCAAGGAATGATCGGTTCCCTGGACTGCTCCAGTAAATAGCTGACTCCTGATAACTTCTACAGTTACAAGAGTCAGACCAGGCCTAAAATGGAATACTGCTGTCATAGTTTGGCAGGAACTGCCAAGTTTCGACAAATTATTTCCCACCTTGCAACTTGTCTCTCACAGATGAGATATGACAAGCCTCTCGCTGCTCTAACGCTACGGAAAGTGCTCGGACAAAGTACATTCTTTAGTTTTGTCAGTTTTAACCTTCACGGAACCGTCATTCCATAGATGAAAAATAAGTTCCATCAGAGCAGCTCCTTCCCGCGAACCATTGCTCTGTAGAACCGACTCCCAATAGGATGATTCCCGATTACTACCATCTTAACTTTCTCAGGTCTAGGGTAAACCTTTATCCTCCCTGCCTATGCGCATAAACCGCGTCTCTTACTCTGTAACTCTCTACCTCGAGTGAATCCAGGGATTTGAACAGGGTTAACCTCAATTACGAGCTAATACCCTTGAGAAAGGTATGAATGCATCTTTTCTCTCCTCCCTAGCTATGGATAAATTACAGGATGGACATGGTCCTATAGCCTTGGGTGGCAACCTGTCTAGGAGAAGAACAAGTCTGTATCCAAAACCTGCGTAGGATTGTTTGGGGACTTTGGGGCATACTGCACACCAGTTCTCTATTTTCGGCTCTTCCAAAAAGCGTGGTTGGTTCTGCACAAGACTTCATCTCTATAATCAAATCATATGTGCGGGTAGCCTGACTGTTGATTCTAAGTTCTGACCTGCTTGATCCTCATACGTAAAAAACGACGGAAAAGACCAGTACATATAAGCAAAGAAAAAATAAAACTCTTTTTTCTTTGTTTATCTTCTTTTCCTCCCGTGGGTGAAGGGTTCTCCATGTTTTTATTTAATTAATGTTATTTTATTTTCTTCTAGTGTTGCTTTACGGTCTTCATCATATAAAGCTAGACTCCCGCTTCTTTCATGTGCGTTCTAATCGTCTGAAGATCACGAGAGCGTGAAACTTGAGTAACGACTCGGGCTGCCCTCGTTTTGGCCCTGTGTTGGTAATCTAGGCGTTGAGCAATTTACTGAGTAGGTAGGTGTTTGCCTTGAGGCATTTTTTTTTCTTTTTTCTTTCCTTGTTCAAGATTTTCTCTTATTTAAAGTGTTAAGACTTTTGGCAAGTTGTCCGTTGGTGTTACAAAATAGTCGGTTTTTCTTTAAATTTATCAATATATATATATATATATATATATATATATATATATATATATATATATATGTGTGTGTGTGTGTGTGTGTATGTGTGTAGCGGTAAAAATCCGCACTTAATCCAAGTGAATCCTATTAATATAAAATATTAAAACTGATCCACAAAAGAGAACTCAATATATTTATTATAGGGCATAGAAATGAATTGCATAAAAATGAAACTCAATTGTACCTCATTTTTATAGCCATTTCGCCCCTCGGGATAAATTCTCTGGAGATTGTCAATACTAAAACTTTTGATGAAAAAATGTCACTACTATAACGTTTTTTTTTTTAAAAAAAAAAACAAAAAAAAACGTTACAACTAATTTTTTTTTTACCAAACGTTTTAGTATTGACAAGCTCCAGGGAATTTATCCAAGGGAGCGAAATGGCCATAAAAATGGGATACAACTGAGTTTCATTTTTATGTAATTCATATATATATATATATATATATATATATATATATAAGTTCATAGTTGGTAAAGATGGAATAAAATTCGATTACCAAAGACATTATTCTCTAATTATTTTATGTAGAGCAAATAATATTTATTCAAATTTATAACATGGCTATTTTTTTAGTGATGTTGTAACATACATATGTTATAATTTTGAATAATATTTGATATATATATATATATATATATATATATATATATATATATATATATATATATATATATATATATATACTGCTTGTAACAGCAAAATTGTCCAAATATTGTGAAAGCAAAATTGTTCAATTGTCAGATTAAGCTTTGAACTGCTGTATCTTAGAAATAATTAAAGATATCTTACTGTAATTTTTCGAGGTTTTTAGAATACTATTGGACTGACTTTGAACAATAAGAATGTAATAAGATATAAGAGAATAATTACTCTCCAAGCTTAACAGAAGAATCGTGATGAATGTTCTTCATTAATTAATCATAGCTAAGGATCGGAAGCTCATGAAGGATTGAAATTCAAGATGATCTTCGCACTCTAACCTTCTAACCTTCTGTCCTGGAGTAACAACGTGTCACACAGGTTTCACGTACGATTTCATTTTCAAGTCTTTTTTCACTGCTCTTTGAACTGTCATAGGTGAAACTCCTCTCTCACGTACCAAACGTCTTATGAATTGAATTGGATCTTTTCTAATTGATGTCTTTAGCTCTAAGTTGAAATGATGATCCTTCTACCTGTTGTGACCTCCTGATCCAGTTTTCCTCTCTACTGTTCCCGCTTTTTTAAAACTTATTCACTATTCTCTTGATGGTTCTTGGACTTGGAAGATAGAAGCCAGTGTATGAATGCTAGTACTATTTATGAAGGCCTGAATGATCTTTTTCCTCTCACCATCCTCAACCGCTGAGTTGGGAAGACATAGTGGAGATGACACAAAATGATTTTAACCTGTTCTAGCTAATTAACTCAAAGGGTTTTTCAGTGATTCTCACGACAAATTGTATCAAGATGGCTAAACGTCTTATCTGAAAATATGGTGTGTGTGTGTGTGTGTGTGTGTGTGTGTGTGTGTGTGTGTGTGTGTGTGTGTTGGTAACGGGAATACAGAATGAGAGAAAGAAGGCGAGAGAGTCATACACACACACATATACTGGGTGTGACAGCGAAATTGGCCAAATCCTGTAAAAGCAAGCAAAATTGTCCAATTGTTAGATTAAGCTTTGAAACGTTGTATTGTAGAAATGATTAAAGATATCTTGCTGGAATTCTCCGAGATTTTTATAACACCATTGAACTCTGAACAATAACAATGTACTTAACTTGAAATGATGATCCTTCTTCCTGATCCAGATTTCCTCTCTACTTTTCCCTCTTTTTTTAAACTTATTCACTGTTTTCATGTTAGTTCTGAATAGACTTTGAAGATGGAAGCCAGAGTATTAATGTTAATATCATTACTGAAGACATATGTAGACATAAACGGTATAGACATATTAATCAAAATTTCGTGTGAACTATTAATTTCACACTTTAAGCAAGCATCAAACCATATAATGATCCTCCCTTTTTCAGCTCTCTGTATATAGACTAAAAGTGGCTCATGGGAAAAATTAGAGGAAAACCGGTTTGGGACATTTTTCTTACGCTTAATATTTTGAGATTTTTTTTTATTTTACTTATTGTATTTATTTATTTTATTTTTACGTGTACTTTTATTTTTTTACTTTATTTATTTATTATAATTTTTAATTAATGTTTTTTTACATACTATCTTCGGTACTTAAAGAACATTGAGAATGTAGGAACGAAATTGTAGTCGTTCTAAACTATGTGTTATAGTTGTTTAGGGCTTGGAGTTGTGTTATGGTAGTATGTAGCATATATGTGTATGTTGGGACGTGTATCTACCAAGCACGTGCCGTCAGTTATTACACGTGATTGGCAGCTTTATGTAGTAAATCTAGTAAATAAGATATTTTGCATTTTATTCATAACAATCAGAGTAACCTTCATAATCTTGTTGGATTAGATGCATATCGTGCCACAGAACGAAAAATGTAGCTGCTGATCTATTTTATACCTTGCCTACTTAGACGACACCTCCATATATATATATATATATATATATATATATATATATATATATATATATATATATATATATATATATAGTCATCCACACTGTTTCGCTGTATCACATTTCCTCAGGGTGTATAGATTTCAAGCCGGGATTTGACATCAGTCAAACATCTTACCCCTAGGCCATTGCCGCACGACATAAAGGAAGCGAATTTTAACACTTTTCTCTATACGAAATGCGCCAGCGGCTCGGAGAACTCAATTCGTACTTAGAGTAATGCTTAATAGCAGTAGGAAACGCTGTTTTTAGAGTATAATAGCCAATATTAATAAAATAATGCTCGATGTCCTATATCAGAGTTATTAAGTATATATTAATAAGTATACATTATTTCCTCACCGGTAGAACGTCTCGGAGATTCATGCACAACGCAAGCTTCAGATGCTGATCATAAATATAAAAGTCACGATCGAAGTCAATCGTCATGCAGGCCTGATGATTGCGTTTAGCACGATGGTCACCTTTGGGTGTTGACTTCAATATACATTTTTATATTTGCATACGCTCTATCCCTGATATTGAACACTTCAACCCATAAATATAGCATACCTTAAAACAATTTATTAGGGTAGGGCGTTAGGAGTATAGAGTTGAAGTAGAATTTAGAAGGAACCGGAAAATCAATCCTAAACAGGAAGGGATGAACCCCTACTCCTGTTTAAACGACCGGAGAGGAGTGTGAACAGGATGATTGGCAAACCTATTCATATATATATATATATATTATATATATATATATATATATATATATATATATATATATATATATATATATATATATATATAATGCTGAAACTGTTTTTGAACAAGACGATTACGCTCATCGGTCACGATGACATGTGCTTTCGAGCTAGCACAATCTTCGACAACTTCCAAAAATAATTCCGTCTACCTACAAGGCTTGAGTCAACTTGCAATATGGTTGCCAGGAACTTTCCAATAGTGCCACACGTTGAGATCGCCTCACCAGGCCGATAACATCGAAAAATCGCCTCCTGACAAATCGAACATGGTAAGATTCGAGCTCGTGACTCATTCACATAGATAGATAGATAGATAGATAGATAGATAGATAGATAGATAGATAGATAGAAAAGAGGAGGAGTCGGAATTACATAATTATACAGAGATAGATATGAGCAGATTGATACTGAGATGAACAGACGAACATATAAGCCAATAGATAGATAGATAGATACGAACAAATTGAGAGTTTGAGATGTGAAGAAACCGAGATAGATAGTGTTGTAAGCTAGGGAAGGTTACTGGGTAGAATAATCAAACGAAGGTTGGTAATGAACGATAATACTCAGGACAAGAACAACACATATAAGCTTCGCCAGCGGCACGGAGAAGTAGTAGTCAACTGCTAGAAGTGAATCAAGTGAATTCCACAATGAATCTCCAACTGCAGGATATCTACCAACTGCCCAACGCGGTCAGATGTGGCACAAGGCCGAATTTAATGTGGGGTATCTGAGCCCGTAGGCCCCGTATAAAACAGGGTCGGGTAACTGTTTCCCGAGACGAGACTCTGCCCTTCGACAGAGCCTCGTCTGGGGATCCTCTCTGTCCGGAGAGTTTGATCAGCACAACTGGAGACGAATCTTCAACTGCGGACCAACATACAGTATTTACTACTGTATTTATGGGAATGGGGACATACCCATTATCATCCGTAGGTATTCTACGATAGATAGATAGATAGATAGATAGATAGATAGATAGATAGATTTCTGCATGAATGGATTGTAACTATTTACATCGTTCAGATAGTTGTCGTCATCTTTATTGCCATATTTACAAAGTTTCCGTTGTTTTCCCCTCCGGCCATCTTGGACTAAATAACGTGTTCGGTTCGAAATTCCAACGTATATTACCTTTTATTTTATTTGTTGCCATTTATCTATTCAATTATTCGACTATTTACCATGTCCCTTAAGGACATATGCGATTATGACTCTCCACAATTTTCTATCTTGTGTTGCTCTTAGCAGTATCTCTCCGTTTGCTAAAGCTCCCATTCCCCGTCCCGCCTTCACATCACTCAAGCTCGTCAGTTAAATGGCTCGCTGCATTTCCCTGTCTCTCTTGCTCCCAATATGCCACGTGAGGATTAAGTTTGCTAAGCATTCCTTCCTCATTGTCTCGAAGTAATTTCAGCTAGTGTTCTTTCTGTTGCCATTTTCTTTAAGACTTCTTTGTTGCTTACTCGCTTCGCCCATGGAATTTTCAGTAACCTTCTGTAGAACCACATTGCTGCTGGCCTTTGGATTTTTCTTCATCTCTGTTGAGACTGCCCAACATTCACTAGAATATAAGAGGATGGATATCACATAGCAGTCTAGCGCTGTTTCTAACGAATATTTTCCTATTCACTTTCGCTCGCACAATGTGTGTTCGAATCTCGGTGTCGCATTTTCCATTCTCTGTTAAAACGCTGCCCAGATATTTGAACTTCTGAACCTGCTTCATGTTCATATCTCTAATTCGTAAGTCGAATCCTGGACTTTTTCTCACGCTGATAACGTTCTTAAAACAGTTTAATACATGAAGTGATAATAAACAAGAGGAAATTACATATATATATATATATATATATATATATATATATATATATATATTATATCTGTAGTTCACTGCTACTAACAAGCAGAAACGCCCACTGATGGATTTTTATCAAGATAAAAATGATAAAATCAAGATAAAACGAGTCGGCACAGAAATGTTTTCCTTTTTTTATTATTCATATTGTCTCTTTATACAGATATATTTTTTATTTATACTTGAATTCTTACACACACACAAACACGTCTGTATATATATATATATATATATATATATATATATATATATATATATATATATATGTTGTGGTAGGATCCACCTAATTTACATAGTGAGTACCGACCATATAAATATGGTTGGTACCGGGAAGACGGGAGTGAAGAAGAAGAGATCCAATGCAGAGACTCTGCCCGACTGCGACTAAGTCAACCCATTCTCCAGGAAGGGTCTTCCCAAGAATATACCAAAAGACTATATGTAAATATTGTGTACACTTTCTTGTTTCAATACTTTTTGTTCTAAGTACATTTTGTGTTGTATTATTATTCCATGCATTAGTCAAGTTTCAACAATATATATATATATATATATATATATATATATATATATATATATATATATATATAATAAAATAAAAAAAAAGAACAGTAAGATATAAGATATAAGATATCCGGTGTTCTTATAGATATTTTATTTTTACAAAATAGTGCTCAATGTAAATTTACAGAGCATTAATATTATAAATTAATTGATTTAAAATATGGTTATTTTCGCTACACAGTTCCAACCATGTTTCAAAAAATAGAAGCTAAAACCCCTAATTTTATTTTTTGCAAATAAATTAAAAGCATTAGTTCCATTTCATCTTCAAGCGAATTTTGGAGTAACTTTTAAAATTTACCGGGTTTTAAATACACAGCTAAAATCACGTTTCCATGGTTACAGAATATTCTACTCAAATTGAACACGGGGTGTCTAGATTTTCCTTATGACAGTATCATTGTATCAGTTATTAGCTACATTTTGGTAAGGGGTGAGGATGTATTTTACTCTGAAACCTGACGTCAGGTTGAATGGATGTCGTCTGAATTTAAAAAAAAAAAAAAAAAAATTGTTAACGGTAAAAAATTTTCAACGTCATCTTTTAAAATTAAAGATTTTTTTTACAATACTTTTTATTTAACTACGATTTGAAATATTTTCCTTTTTAATTTTTTATTTTACTATATTCTTTTTAAGAACAGTTAAATGTATTAGAATCCATTATATTATGTAGGATTATTTTAACATTAAGTTTAAGTATGTATATGAGGTTACATTTTTTTTTTTTTTTATGACTATGACAGTAGAAATGGTTACTTAATTTCACTGATTCAGTAAACTTTTCTTTTATATATAAACCTATTATTATAATATTTCACATGTAAGTACTGAGGACATGGGTCATTCAAAAGCTTACATGTTATGGTATTTCATATTAATTTTATTTTACTATAGGTGTTATTTTTGGATTCTTTTTTAATGCGTGTAGTATTATTTAAAAAGAAATTTAGGTTAGAATTCATTCAATTTAACTACAATTTTAATTACAAATTCAAAATTACAACTTTAAAATTTTAAAATATTTTCATTGTTTAGTTTTAATAGACTATATTACTTTATAACAGAAGGAAAATTACTCATATTAAGTAAGATTATTTTTCCATATCAAAGTATATGTAAATTTTTTTTTTTTTTTTTTTTTTTTCAAATTTAAATATTATTTAAGTAATATTAATGGCACTTACTACAAAACTAGCTAAGTCATTTCTCAGATTTAGTAAACTTTATTTATTTATTAATTAATTAATTTATTTATTTCAAATATATGTAACCTAATTAATAAAGTTTCATATGTATGTATAAATAACATGTTAGAATTCATTTTATTTTACTACAATTTTAATTTCAATTTTAAAATTATAACTTTAAAATTTTAAAATATTTTCATTGTTAGTTTTAATTTAGACTATATTACTTTATAACAGAAGGATAATTACTCATAGTAAGTAAAAAAATTTTTTCATATCAAAGTATATGTAAATTACAATTTTTAAACTTTTAATTTAGATATTATTTAAGTAATATTAATGGCCCAGACCACAATACTTTCTATGTCATTTCTCAGAATTAGTAAACTTTATGTATTAATTCAAGTTTAAGTATGTATATGAGGTAACATTTTTTTTTTTTTTTTTTTTTTTATATATATAAACCTAGTGATATAATGTTTCTCATGTAAGTACAAAGGACATGGGTCATTCAAAAAGCTTACATCTTATGGCATTACATATTAATTTTATTTTACTATATTTGCTTTTTTGGGATTCTTTTTTAGTGCGTGTAGTATTATTTAAAAGAAATTTAGGTTAGAATTCATTCAATTTAACTTTAATTTTAGTTTCAATTTTAAAATTACAAACTTTAAACTTTTGAAATATTTTCATTGTTAGTTATATTAGACTATATTACTTTATAACAGAAGGAATATTACTCATAGTAAGTAAAATTATTTTTCAATATCCAAGTATATGTAAATTACAATTTTTAAACCTTTATATTTTAAAATATTATTTTAGTAATATTAATGGAACTTACTACAAAATTAGCCAAGTCATTTCTCAGATTTAGTAAACTTTATTTATTACTTAATTTATTTATTTATTTTAAATATATGTAACCTAAGTAGTAAAGTTTCATATGTATGTACCAAGAACAGGTTAGAATTCATTTTATTTAACTACAATTTTAATTACAATTTTAAAATTACCACATTAAAATTTTAAAATATTTTCATTGTTAGTTTTTAATTGACTATATTACTTTATAACAGAAGGATAATTACTCATAGTAAGTATAATTATTTTCCATAACAAAGTATATGTAAATTACAATTTTAAACTATTATATTTAAATATTTAAGTAATATAAATGGCACAGACTACAAAACTATCTAAGTCATTTCTCAGATTTAGTAAACTTTATGTATTAATTAATTAAATTATTTATTTTAAATATATGTAACCTGAGTAATAAAGTTTCATATGTATGTACAAAGAACAATGGGTCATACATTACCTTACATCATCTAGCTTTAGTTATAATTTCATTTTTCAGGAGGTGTTTTATCGGATTTTTTTTTTTTTTTTTATATATTATTTAAGGAAAATTTTTGACAATGACGGCATATAATAGCTATTTCATTTCTCTGAATCAGTAAATTTTTATTTTTTATAAACTTAGTAATATATAGTTTCTCTTGTATACATAGAGGACACGGGTCGTTTAATGATCTACAAATTCTAGCTCTTCTTATTAACTTCCATTTTACTGTAGGTGTTTTATTTGATTCTTTTAGATGCCAGAAATATTTTGAGAGAGATGTTTGATTTTATATTTATTTATTCTAAATGAAGTTTGATGTTGGTTGAATCTTTTTTGAATTCATGGCTAGTGCAACCTATATATATTTTTATGTTATCAGGATTTTCAATCGAAGAGATATTGCATTGGTATACTAATGATTCAGTGCAACATTTATTTTGTAGTGGGCAATTTTGAGGGTTTCGACAATTACATAGTTTTTGTTTATTTACATCAGTTTTTATCTTAATTTTTCTATTGTCTAAATTTTTTTTTGGTTTTGGTATAAGTGTTTATTTAAGATATTAGCATTATGGTTCTTAATGATTTTTCTAAGTTCTTTGTACAGCTATAACTTAATTTTAGTGTGTTTTTATTGAAAATAGTACTTAGTTTATTTTCACAAGGGAATGCTTGACTATTAATGTGAGGAATTTATGTCCTAATCTGTTCTTTACCATTTGGTTATATGGGGAGTATACCAAATAATTTTTCTACATCTGTTTTTTATGTTTTCCATTTTCATTTTTTATATACGCTAGTTTTGGGTTTTTTTTTTAGCCACTATCTTTTAGAGCCTTATTATAGCCATTGATATGCTCATCAAAAATCTTGTTATTAGCTGAATTTGTACTAATTCGTTTACTTATAGATAACGGTATATGTTTAATTATAGATGGGGGGGTGATTTGATTTAGGATGTATATATAAAGGATTGGTGTTGGGTTTTTTATAAGGTGTGTATGTATTTTTATTTAACCGAAACACCTCTATAATAAATGTACTACAAACACTTGAATGAATCCGATAAAACACCTCCTGAAAAATGAAATTATAACTAAAGCTAGATGATGTAAGGTAATGTATGACCCATTGTTCTTTGTACATACATATGAAACTTTATTACTCAGGTTACATATATTTAAAATAAATAATTTAATTAATTAATACATAAAGTTTACTAAATCTGAGAAAATGACTTAGATAGTTTTTGTAGTCTGTTTTTATATTACTTAAATATTTAAATATAATAGTTTAAAATTGTAATTTACATATACTTTGTTATGGAAAATAATTATACTTACTATGAGTAATTATCCTTCTGTTATAAAGTAATATAGTCAATTAAAACTAACAATGAAAATATTTTAAAATTTTAATGTGGTAATTTTAAAATTGTAATTAAAATTGTAGTTAAATAAAATGAATTCTAACCTGTTCTTGGTACATACATATGAAACTTTACTACTTAGGTTACATATATTTAAAATAAATAAATAAATTAAGTAATAAATAAAGTTTACTAAATCCGAGAAATGACTTGGCTAATTTTGTAGTAAGTTCCATTAATATTACTAAAATAATATTTTAAAATATAAAGGTTTAAAAATTGTAATTTACATATACTTGGATATTGAAAAATAATTTTACTTACTATGAGTAATATTCCTTCTGTTATAAAGTAATATAGTCTAATATAACTAACAATGAAAAAATATTTCAAAAGTTTAAAGTTTGTAATTTTAAAATTGAAACTAAAATTAAAGTTAAATTGAATGAATTCTAACCTAAATTTCTTTTAAATAATACTACACGCACTAAAAAGAATCCCAAAAAAGCAAATATAGTAAAATAAAATTAATATGTAATGCCATAAGATGTAAGCTTTTGAATGACCCATGTCCTTTGTACTTACATGAGAAACATTATATCACTAGGTTTATATATATATAAAAAAAAAAAAAAAAAAAAAAAATGTTACCTCATATACATACTTAAACTTGAATTAATACATAAAGTTTACTAATTCTGAGAAATGACATAGAAAGTATTGTGGTCTGGGCCATTAATATTACTTAAATAATATCTAAATTAAAAGTTTAAAAATTGTAATTTACATATACTTTGATATGAAAAAAAATTTTTACTTACTATGAGTAATTATCCTTCTGTTATAAAGTAATATAGTCTAAATTAAAACTAACAATGAAAATATTTTAAAATTTTAAAGTTATAATTTTAAAATTGAAATTAAAATTGTAGTAAAATAAAATGAATTCTAACATGTTATTTATACATACATATGAAACTTTATTAATTAGGTTACATATATTTGAAATAAATAAATTAATTAATTAATAAATAAATAAAGTTTACTAAATCTGAGAAATGACTTAGCTAGTTTTGTAGTAAGTGCCATTAATATTACTTAAATAATATTTAAAAAAAAAAAAAAAAAAAAAAAAAAATTTACATATACTTTGATATGGAAAAATAATCTTACTTAATATGAGTAATTTTCCTTCTGTTATAAAGTAATATAGTCTATTAAAACTAAACAATGAAAATATTTTAAAATTTTAAAGTTGTAATTTTGAATTTGTAATTAAAATTGTAGTTAAATTGAATGAATTCTCACCTAAATTTCTTTTAAATAATACTACACGCATTAAAAAGAATCCAAAATAACACCTATAGTAAAATAAAATTAATATGAAATACCATAACATGTAAGCTTTTGAATGACCCATGTCCTCAGTACTTACATGTGAAATATTATAATAATAGGTTTATATATAAAAGAAAAGTTTACTGAATCAGTGAAATTAAGTAACCATTTCTACTGTCATAGTCATATACAAAAAAAAAAAAAAATGTAACCTCATATACATACTTAAACTTAATGTTAAAATAATCCTACATAATATAATGGATTCTAATACATTTAACTGTTCTTAAAAAGAATATAGTAAAATAAAAATTAAAAAGGAAAATATTTCAAATCGTAGTTAAATAAAAGTATTGTAAAAAAATCTTTAATTTTAAAAGATGACGTTGAAAATTTTTTACCGTTAACAATTTTTTTTTTTTTTTTTTTAAATTCAGACGACATCCATTCAACCGACGTCAGGTTTCAGAGTAAAATACATCCTCACCCCTTACCAAAATGTAGCTAATAACTGATACAATGATACTGTCATAAGGAAAATCTAGACACCCGTGTTCAATTTGAGTAGAATATTCTGTAACCATGGAAACGTGATTTTAGCTGTGTATTTAAAACCCGGTAAATTTTAAAAGTTACTCAAAAATTCGCTTGAAGATGAAATGGAACTAATGCTTTTAATTTATTTGCAAAAATAAAATTAGGGTTTTAGCTTCTATTTTTGAAACATGGTTGAACTGTGTAGCGAAAATAACCATATTTTAAATCAATTAATTTATAATATATATATATATATATATATATACTAGCAGCATGGCCCGGCGTTGCCCGTGCTTCATTCAAAAATCGTACGAATCAAATAGCAATCGCTATCACTTGACTTAAAATATTTTTGCCCTTCCTTGCCTTTAAAGGAGTGCCCTTTGCTGTGCTGATGTTGCTACATGCCTTACTTCTTGACTATCTCACACTGCGAATTTTTTCTAAGCTCTGTACTAAACATAAAATCTGTTACGAAAAAAGAACTAAACAAAATGAACACAAAACGATCAGCTTTAAAAAAAAAGGACTCGTAACTGGAAAAAAACGAATGAAAAAAGAATGTTAACAACAAATACTTTTTCACACCCAACCCAGTTCTGCGAAATCAGAATCAACGTTGAGTTTAAGCAAGCGAATGAGCCAATTGGAGTAAAGTGCCATGCAGATTTAAATTTTTCCCACTTGTGACGAATGCCGCTATCGATTTTTTTTCTTTTTTGCATGCTAGCATGCTAGTTAACATTTGTGTTAGTCAGCAGTTGGCTCTCACGCTGGCCAATAGAATCTTCCTGCCTATTCGTGGCAGCCAGCTATTGGTTCTCACTCTGGCCAGTACAAAATGGCCGCAAACTACATGAAAACTGTCGTAGAAGCATGAAAAAATCGATTATTTCCACTATCGATGGGGGATGGGAAATGCAACGTCGGTCTTGGAGCATGCGTATGTAAATTTTGGTGCAAATCCGTCGAAAATTGCGGCCGTGCATTCGTTACAAACACACACACACATCCTGCCTTTTATAGATAGAGATATATCTGTAGTTCACTGCTACTAAAAAGCAGAAACGCCCGCTGATGGATTTTATCAAGATAAAAATGATAAAATCAAGATAAAACGAGTCGGCACAAAAATGTTTTCCTTTTTTTTTATTCATATTGTCTCTTTATACAGATATATTTTTATTTATATCTGAATTCTTACACACACACACACATGTATATATATATATACATACATACATCTATATATATATATATATATTATTCTTTTTTGTTACACACAAATTTATTATTAACTATTGTAAAGGAATTTTATATGTAAATAAATTTACATATAAATTTCAAATTTATGTTAATATTATATGTAAATATTATATAAAATATGTATTACATAAATATTACATATGAAAAATTACATATTATCATAAATATTACATATAAACGTATTACATAAATATTAAATATTATGTTTTATATAAATATTATGTAATATAATGTAAATATTGCATGTAAATATGAAATTTATATGTAAATAAATCTATTTCATTATTGGATGGAATAAATTTTTTCCATGATTTTCTTTTTTTTCTTTTTCCTTACGTCAAATTTGTTTGTAATTGATGTAAAATATGGCTGAAATAAATCAGATATGATATAATTCCATCAAGTTATATGGCAGAATCTCCAGTAGAGTCACCTGGGGAATAAATAAAAACAGAATCACCAAAAGTCGCTTTTTTGAGCAATTTTGTTGTTGTTTTTTCCTGGGGTAGAGTCAAGATACTCTTTAATCTTAAAAATATTTATTTATGAAAAAACGTAATTATTTTTCTTTTTATGTTGTTTAGTTTAAAAGTTATACAATTTTTACGATTGCCGAAATACGCAAGTTTCAGCATGCGTAAAACAAAACTGTGATTTTAGTCAAAGACGATGGATTACCGCCCCCTGACGATAATCCCAGTCGGCGCTATATTTGAATGGTTCATCCTCTTTCCCTTTTGACTTTTAGAGCTGCAAGACACATTCCGTTTCACTCCAATAGACACGAAGCATGTAATTATGTCAGAGACACAGACTGAAGATTGTATTGAACTGTTCATCACTCCCACTTCGTTTTTTATATCCTTCTGTAACATGTTTTGTTAATACATTTATTAATTATAGTTTGTTTGAATTCCATGTTTTGTGTCCCTTTTTTACGGAGACTCGAATGAGTCCGTCAAACAATTTTCGCGGGACAAACGTAGCAAGAGGCATGAAATGATACTTTCCATTGCTGAAAAAAAATTGAACAAAGAGTTTTTAAGTTTACACCAAAAAAATCTTTCGACATTTTTCAATTTCAATAATTTGATATTTTCGATACACTAATATATATATATATATATATATATATATATATATATATATATATATATATATATATATAACAATAAGAAAATAAAAAATTAAAATCTTTAGACACACTGGGTTGTAGATTAATATTCTTTCGTTTTTTTTATTATTATTCCATTTAGATTCCTCGACTAGTTTCGACCGAAATGGCCATCATTAGGAGGACAAATATTTCTGCTTGCTGGTAGCACTAAACTACAGAAATATATATAAACTATATATATATATATATATATATAAAATAAAAAGCATATCGATAATTGAGTCCAGCGATGTCCGAAAAGCTTTTGACGCATACCGTGTATATTGTCATACACTAAAATTGCAAATTTTGATAGACGAGAGATATTTTTAACTGTAACATGTAGTAAATAGCATAATAAAAGTTTCAAAGTGTTTCGCCATCATGGGATCTAGTAACATTCATACAGGAGACATCCTGCTATACGATTCAGTTAAATGAGAGTTGAGTGCAAACAGATGACACGACCACACGTAATATACGCCATTGTAAGAGCAGCAATAGCAGACAGAACTACAAATCGGAACAAATGTGGGCCAAGGTTGACAGATTTCTTCTTAATTAATAAAAATAAACCAATTCTTGATACAATCTGCTATATTTTTTATTTCTTATTTTGAAGTCAGAAAGTTACAAACCCTTTTGGGGATTAACACAATTCTTAACTTTGTGAATATTTTGCCTTATTACTGTGGTTTTGCCTAATTTTGATTTGCAAATGTATGTTGTTTGCTTAATAATTTTCTGCTCTGTTCTTTTTCTTATTGTTCATTGAGAACGTTGTCAATTTCTTTTGTTGGGAATTTTGTTAATTACACTTAACCATGGCCAATTAATCCACAGATAGATAGATATAAACAGTTGAGATAAATATGAACAGTTGAGATAGATAGATAGATAGATAGACATAAAAAGTTGAGATAAATATGAACAGTTGAGATACATATGAACAGTTGATATAGATAGATAAATAGATAGAAACAGTTGAGATAGATATAAAAAGTTGAGATAGATAGATAGATAGATAGATAGATAGATAGATATTGACAGTTGAGATAGATATGAACAGTTTAAATAGATAGATATGAATAGACGATATAGGGATGATACGGAATTGATTTGAATATATAAAAATATAAAGATTAATAGATAGATACGAACAGCAGCAAATAGAATGAAAGAAAGCCAGATAGATCGATTTCTCAATAAATAGATATAATCATTTTGATGTAAACGGGAACATAGATATGAACAGAGTGAAATAGATAGATAGATAGATAGATAGATAGATAGATAGATAGATAATGTGCGTGAGTGAGTGAATTAGAGATAGATAGATGCATAGTGTCCTTCAGCGAATATATTGTCATAATTATATGCATATATTTATACGTACCAAGCACACACTTAAATGGTGCCCCTAAAACCAGTTATTAATAATGATGATGAGTGTAACCATTATAATAGGCGGGTTGGGGGAGGGTGTAGGGGAGGAGTAGAATGGGCGGAGTTTCATGTCGAAGGTGGAAGGCAGAAGCTGAAGCGCATTTACATGTTCATATATAGATCAAAATTTACCGCAGGGTATAGAATTAAAAAAATATCAGTGAAAAGCAGAGATGGCGGAAAGGTTCACAGGCTGCCAGGTCGGTGGGGATCCTTCATGCAGTTCGGTAAAATAAAACTCTGAAATATAAGCCCCAACCTCACGCCATTACTTACTACTTATTTATTTTTATATAAGGTAACGTCATGATATATTTTTAAGCACGACTTTACTGTCCTTATATTTATATATATATATATATATATATATATATATATATATATATATATATATCGAATGTAATGAGGCCGAAAATAATATATAAATTCTAACGTTCACAGCATTAATTCAAAAGAGGACTCAATACCGATAGTAGAGCAATAATTATTTATTTTGGTTCTCACCAGTTGAGGTGCAACTAAATGCACTTAAACAAGGTTGCATCTTTGTAGTGAGTAAATTGTGTTTTTTTATATGAAAAAGATTATAATATATATATATATATATATATATATATATATATATATATATATATATCCAAGTATAGGATTGGTGTATACGGAATAAATTCCATTAACCAACAAATACTATTCTTAAAAGAGTGCTCAATACAGAGTAGAGCAAATATAATTATTTATTCGAAAATTATAACATAAATATGTTATAAAATCACTACAAAAATAGCCATTTTGTTTCTACACTTCTGGTGTCTTATCAACTGATGGTGTTGAATGTAGAATATATATATATATATATATATATATATATATATATATATATATATATAAGAAAAATATAGTTTTAAGCTATGCTATATCTATATGATAAAATATAATTTTAAGGTATACTATATTTAAGATTAAAGTGCTCAATATCAGGTATAGAGCGTATGTAAATATAAATTATAAAAGGGGACACTGAGTTTAACACCCAGCGATGTCAGCGGTTAAAGGCAATTTTCAGGCCATCTAGGAGCCTATTCCGGATGGCCTGAAGATCACCATTGGGTGTTGACGTACCTCAATATCTACTTTTATATTACTGTCGCCTATGATAATGATCTCTAAAGCAGATGGAAAGTACTTGGGAAATAAAAGTGATTTTCACTGTTACAGTGCATTTCTTGTATCATTTAAAAAATATCCGTGAACATGAACGGATTATGCTAAAAGTAAGCAGACATAATGTTTGTAATTTATTTAATCAGACATGCCTAAAGGGGAATTTGCTGAATACCTTAAAACTATAGTTTTTATCATATTATCATATCTTGCTGAGGTTATGTACTAAGAAGGCCAAAATCAAGCAACAACAAGTATTCAACTATCTTAGAAGTTTAGTAACAGACGAAGGAAAATGTGATATGGAATTCTGAAGGTAAATTGGAATTGTAGAAGAGCCTTCCAGAAATTAAGCAATATTAATATACATTATTTACATTATTCGGACTATTGTCCTCATATTTGTCGTCATATTTATTACAACGTTTCGGCCGTTGTACGCTCCGACCTTCTTCAGGTAGTTGGAATGTCGAACTGAGCCCTTTATTTCGCTCACTGGGGTAGACTGTTCTAGTTCCACATGGCATGTTTAATGGATGTCAGTTATCTCCTGTTAATTTCCCTCTGAAAGTTCTTCACTGCCTTAACCACGTATTGAACTCACACTCTTTGGGTCCTGTCACTTGATCTAACCAACGCCTTTATCCACTGTGCCATGTGTCCTTGTAATAAATATGGCGACAAAGATGAGGACAATAGTCCGAATAATGTAAATAATGTACATAATACCTCATCTCAGAAATATCGACAGATACTGAATGGCCGAAACGTTGTAATAAATATGGCGACAAAGATAAGGACAATAGTCCGAATAATGTAAATAGTGTGCATAATACCTCATCTCAGAAATATAGACAGATACTGAATGGCCGAAACGTGATAAATATGGCGACAAAGATAAGGACAATAGACCGAATAATGTAAATAATGTACATAATGCTTCATCTCAGAAATATAGACAATATTAATATGTTGCTTAATTTCTGAAAGCCATCTATCTTAAGATAGGAAAATCTCTTTAGAAATAAGGAAAATAGTGTTGAATCATATCATGTCTATACTCCAATATGACAATGAATATCTATTTTATAGGCTAGTGAATGCTGGACAATCTCCACACCGATAAATAAGAGACTTGAAGTGGAGCAGGTTCAGAAAACAATCGGAAGAAAATGTGTCCAACGAAGAAATATTTAAAAAGTAGGAAACCCATACTTAGTTCGAAATACATTAATCAACGTATAATTAGTGAGGAAAAGGCATAGAAAATTTATCATTTACAGGATATATATATATATATATATATATATATATATATATATAATTTATTCGAAAATTATAACATAAATATGTTATAATTATTCACCCGCTGCCCCACGCAGCAAGATGTGGCACAAAGCCGGGTTTTAAAGTGGGGTATCCGAGCCCGTAGTCTCGGGCAAAAATTCCCTAGAGACCACGTAAAAACGGAGTCAGTTTCCCGAGACGAATCTCTGCCCTTCGACAGATCCTCGTCTGGGGGACCCCCTATAAAATCACTACAAAAATAGCCATTGTGTTTCAACACTTCAGGTGTCTTATCAAGTGATGGTGTAGAATAAAGAGTTTTAAAAAGGTTCAAATCAACCAAACACCCCTCGATAGGGGAAACACTGTTACATAAGCTGCAATGACCAATCAAAATACAAGTATATGAGAATTCAAAAACTTGACAATGAACCTTGTTTATAATAATGCGTTAATGTTAGGGTTAGACAAAAATAGAAATCATTCTAATTTTTATTATAAAATTGAAAATTAAAAATTACCAATTTTAAATTTTAAATTTAATCTGTATTAAGTTTAAAATATAAAATTATTTAAAGAAACTGAAGAAAAAATACATATATTTTGTTATTTATTTTGTTTTATTTGAAAGGCCAAAAACTCAGAATAAACGTTAAAATCTAATATTGATGTAAAACTTCGTTACATCTTAGATACATTTGAAGTGGTGATATGGGCAGGGGAGGATGGTATCTTGCAAAAGACAATACATACACATTCAGATTATAATACACAAACACGTGTGGCACCATTTACGAGGCAGAGAAAGGAAGAGAAAGAAAAGAAGACAGAAAGAAATGCGAGACGATTCATAGGTGATAAGCAGACACACACACGACTAAGAGACAATGAAAATATTGATAAGTAACAAATGAAAAAGGGTTTCATTACAATGACAGGGAATTACTGAGTAAAAAAGAAAAGGAAAAGAAAGAAGTAACCAGATGTGTTTTGATAACGGCTGTGTTATCTAGACCACTGGCCAGGGAAAAATTCAAGTGAAAATGCTATTTCGATAAGTGACGAGAAACAGGCCACTAAAAAGGACTTTGGACAGATATGAAAAATTAAATCCCATAAAAGCAGTGCGCTGACCGAATTCTTTTCGACGAAACAACTTTGGCCGGCGATAATAAAATTATGGGGAACCAGAAATGTTTTTCTTTCTTCTTTGGAGGCGACAGACTGACTGAAAACTTTGGGGATATTTCTTTTTTGAAGCCATGTTAAGAATACCACCTATCTTGATGAATTAGCGATAAGATACCTGACAAACACCACGTGTAAAACAAGAGTTGTCATATTGTCCGTGGCTAGAGAAATGATAACGGCGATTTAAGCGAAAGAGAAGGGATTAAACTTTTTTTAGTTAAGCAAGATACTTTTTTTTTTCCCGAAACAAAGCCACGGATTGTTCACGCCCGACTAAGACATCATTGGTCAAGTGGTGATCACGTGACGCACGAAGGAGGAGGAAAGATACCCGACCAAGACCTCATTGGCCGAGAGTGATCACGTGACGCACGAAGAAGGCTGTCGACGCCCCATCCAGAGTATAAGTATGAGAAGCTGCTACGAAGAAGTGGGGAGGGCAGTTCACGCCCTCAGAGGTATGGTGAGAAAGTGGGAGTGAGGAAGGGTTCCCAAAAATGGAAAAGAGTGGAAAGTCCCTAACCAGAAATAAAAGAGGTGGATATGTATTTAGAATTATCGAGGAACCCCCCGACGTCAACAGACCCAACCCGGTTTTTGTGGGCGTCAATAAAAGCGAGGCCCCAACAGGCAGAAATCAGAGTTCGGGCTCGAGTTTCCAGAGTTGAGTTCCCAGAGTCAGTCTCCAGTTGAAACTGCCTCGGAGATAGCTGACCAAGATTCACGAAAAAATTCCGGACTCCTCTTAAACCCAAGAACAATTATTTTGAAGAGCGACTTAGAACCAGACCACCGAAATAAGTTTTTTTTTTTCGACTTTCGTCCAAAGACACACCGAAACACCAATTTCTTAGAGAGCAAACAACTTGAAGCGTTAAAACTTGCCTAGCGGAAACGACGTGTCACAATCCACAGAACGGGTCCGGGAGATAGATGCAGTCCTATGTATCGAACAACTAGACATAAAGTTTGTTACCTTTTTCTTTGATACTTTGAACTTTTTGAGTTTTCATTTTCTTTTCTTTTATGCATATTTGTGTAGTATCACCCCCGTTGAACTCAATTTGTATTACAGCCCCAACCACTGTTTGATCTCGTCTGTCTAAGATCAATTCACAACTTGGGTAGGCAGACTGGAGATCAATGCAGTTACCTTAGTAACCAGGCGTTGGAAGCGAGTTGGGAACGACGAGGCTGATATCAAATCTAACCAGATTCCCACCCGAATCACCAAAAGGTTAGAACGTCACATTTGGGTGCCGCGACCGATACCAAGCCAGTTGGTCGTCACAGGACGAGACAACACGACTGACGCGACAGGCGGACGTCACGTTTGGAGCAGCGACACCCGGACGGAGCAGCGAGGAGCGAACAGCTGGTGCCGCGGCGAGGACGTCACAATTGGTGCTGTTTGGGGACGTCACAACTGGCGCCGTGGTAGATCAGGATAGAACGTCACAGTTGGCGCTGCAACCGGGGGACGACGTCACACACGTAGACATATTTAGATATATAAACACGCAAAACACGAACGAAACAGAAAATAGATGTCCACGACCCTTAAAAAAAAGCAGACAACATATACATACAATGAAAGACATATATAAGCGATCATATACACATATATTAATAAAGACACACACATATACACACCTACAAATATTCTCTAACAGCATTTACTTAATTTCCATATCATAATATATATGGCTTTGAAAATGACAGAACGCATTCTTTTAAAGGGACCTTTTTCGCCCAACACTTCTTCAGAAAGATTTGTTGGTACAACAATAATCAAAATGGCGCAACTGAAAAAGGAGACACCTGGTAATAAATAAGGAACCACGACTAAAATAAATTAATTACTAAAAACAAAAAAAAATCGGTGCAAATTTGTTTGTTTATCCCCTGTGTTTACCTTTTTAAGCTTCGCCATTTTGATTAAGTCCACCGATAATGCATCCTGGGTAAGACGTTAAACTACATCCACGCCCTGGGTAAGACGTTAAACTATGTCCAGCATCAAGGCATCTGATCAGGAGGTTTTGAGAAACATGGAACCACATCTTAATTGCTGGTGTTCCCAGGTCCACCCTGACCTGGGGTGGTAGCACCTATTAGGGTCCCAGCTATGGGCAAATAGTTAACTACTACCAGCAATACTTTTTTTTTTAAAATTATTACCAGCTATACAATTTTGAAGGAAATATATTACCACAAACAGATTTTTGACAAAACAAAATATTACCAGCAATAAAATGTTTGTCGGAAATCTAAACCAAAGAATATATATTCTATTTATACAAATCTATCCTAAAAATGTTGTCGGCATTAAATAATCCATTGAGGTTGATATGTTGTAAAACAAAATAAACCAAACCAATCTAAACCAAAGAATACATATTCTATTTATACGAATCTATCCTAAAAATGTTGTCGTCATTAAATAACCCATTGAGGTTGATATGCCGTAAAACAAAATAAACCAAACCAATCTAAACCAAAGAATACATATTCTATTTATACGAATCTATCCTAAAAATGTTGTCGTCATTAAATAACCCATTGAGGTTGATATGCCGTAAAACAAAGTAAACCAAACCAATCTAAACCAAAGAATACATATTCTATTCATACGAATCTATCCTTAAAATGTTGTCGTCATTAAATAACCCATTGAGGTTGATATGCCGTAAAACAAAATAAACCAAACCAAACCGGTAACAAATCCTGGTAGGCGCTGTAGATATTGAATAAATCCGTCGCATCTTTGTCTCATGTCTCTTTCTACGTTTGTATAGGTACTCAGTTAATTTTGTATCCGTATCTATACGTCTACATAAACTAATTCTATAAAATTGTAATATATATAAATAAGGTCGGGGCGTCTTCTCTCCATTAAATGTGGTCAATAAAAATACAGATGTAACATTAATAAGAATTGGATACCAGACAAGCTGCGACATTTGTTCATTGGCTTTTATTAGCTTCTTTTTATGACAAAACATTTTATACCTTTGAATTGATAGCATCATTATTCAGCAATTAAAGAACTTTCCCTGGTTTTATATACGACATATTTCAGTTATGTATTCTGTCATAAAAGTACGATTCCAATTTTAATTCAAAGAATGTTTGGGCCACTTCAACTCGTTGGAACAGCTGTCAAGTTCAAGTGAAATTCGTTAAATCAAAAAATCGATATTTCATCACCAATGTCTACATTCTTTGAAGTGATTTCTTTCCATTTCGAGAAAGAGGAAGACGATTGTTTAAATTTTGAGTGATATTCTTTTATGTAATGTAATTTCTCGAAAATAATACGCATTTTTTTTTATTGTAAATTACAGGTGATGGTAGAGGTGCGCATTATAAATAGGTTTAAACAAAAATATAGCTACTTGTTCTAAAATAAGAAAGATATTTTCATTTTAAATTTTCATTTTAAATCCAACAATAATAATTGTCCCTTTTTTTTTGTCAATAAATGTATGTTTATCAGTAACAGCATTTTTTATTTGGCGAAACAATAAAAAAAATCTATAAAAAGGTCAATTTCGAAGAAAAGAGAATATCAAGTTAACAGTTTATTGAAATTTAAATTTTTATCATCATCATCATCATCATCATCATCATTTTATATTATAGAAGCAATACCTAAATTGTTATTAAACAAATTATCATTAACTCACACGTTTTGACGACATTTTGGCGGTAAAATAAAATGTTATATTTATCGGGATAACCGCCTGGTAACATTGTTTTAGCCGCTTAGTTTCGACTTTAATCTTAATGTCAAGGTCGACAAAATGTATTCGTAATTATCTTCTTTTATTTTTGATAAAATTTATAGATGCGTATTATACATAGGGATACATATATTTCTTAATTTTTGGTTCATTTGTTGAGGTGCGTATTATTTATGGGTGCGTATTATTTTCAAGAAATTACAGTAAGTATTTGCAGAAGAGCTTTTTCCTAGCTTCTGAATTTTAGATAAGATGTTGTACTACCGTTTACTGATTTTAGAAACAATGAAAGCTGAATAAACTTCTGATATTAATAAGATTTTTTCAGCATTATACAAACAATATTTTATCATTTTAATGGTTTAATTAATTTGAAATACAAAGATAATGTGATTGAATAATTAATTAATTAAATCGCTCCACTCTCTCTCCCCTTCACATAACCATGTCTAAAGTCTTTTCCCACCGTTCTGTCCCCGTCTGTGATCACTATACGGTACAAATTCACACCCGGTGCGAAAAAAGATGACAATGACAACAGTGAAAAAGTAAAATAATAGTGTATATAATTGGTTCTCAACTTACAAAAAACTGAATAGAATGAATAGCAAAGACTGCTGAAGGGAGACTTGAGCAAAGAGATTCTCTATCTCTTTGCTCAAGTCTCCCTTTAGCATAAGTCGACATAAGGTAGAAGAGTCGAACGTATTTATCAAACATATTCCATCCACACACCCCAGTAATTTTTTCGAGGATTTTGCCTAACTCGCAGGGTACCCGAATCATTTTTTTTTACTTTTTTAGAGCTGTAAACTTGGTCTCCTCTTGAAGTTGTCTCAGTCTGTATATATATATATATATATATATATATATATAGATAGATAGATAGATAGATTCAGTTGTATGGTTATGAGTTTTACGGTTTTGCAATCATCAGACAAATTATGATTATCGCAAAAGCATGAAACTGAGGGTCACAAACTAATATCCATATAACTGAATATGTTAGCTCTATCACTGATATTGAGCCTTTTCCAATAAATACTACGCGTATAAATTATTACACACACACACACATATATATATATATATATATATATATATATATGAAGAAATATACTTTTAAGGTGTGCTATATTTATGGAATAAAGTGCTCAATATCAGAGATAGAGCGTGTGTAAATATAAAAGTGAACATTGAAGTCAACACTTAGAGGCGACAGGCTGCTTCATGTTAGACGCAATCGTCAGGCCATTTTTTATATTTACACTACGCTATATATATATATATATATATATATATATATATATATAGGATGTAACAGCAAAATTGTCCAAATCGTGTAACAGCATAATTGTTCAAATTATTACTTTAAGCTTTGAAACGTTGTATCTTAGAAATATTACTGGAATCTACTTAAGAATGTATTTAGCTCTAAGTTGAAATGGTGCCTGAGCAGGCATCTGCAACAGGTATTGATTAGCCGCCCTAGCAAACGGATGTGTATAGCGACTTGTGACCAGATATCAACGAGTTGAGTTAGAATTCCAACCGAAGTTTTTTACTTTCACAGAAATACGATTGGGAAAGCTATGAATCTATCTTTTCTTGCCCATCCCAGTTACAGGTTAAATAGAAAGGTATCAGCCTTGGTTGCCAGCCAGTCTAGGATAAGGATAAGTCTGAATTCAAAACTGTATGTAACCGTTTCGAAACCTATGCCATGGAGCCAAAGTCGAACCAGGATTCCTGAAGAATTTACTCGTTCTGTCAGTGGAAATGAGAGAATCAAACGCTACAGAAGGTGGGAAACTCTCCTGACTGAATAATCTTCCTATGGTTGGTTGCCAAATAACACTAACCCTTTGCAACTGGGTGTTGACATCGAGAGCTGGACAGGTGCTCATCTGCCACACTCTGTCATGGGACTAATGCTGGTACTGCTGCTGCAAATCTGAAAAAGGTTGATAAGCCATAAAAAATCAAATCGATCAATAAAACTGCTGCTTAGATGAGTCGTCTCAGCGTACGTTGCATGGTGGTTTCTAGCTGCAGAGGTCTTGACTGGTGGAACCAGGGAATGTAGCTCACCTAAACGGTGTTAAATGATTGGGAGAGCACTGCTTGGATTTGCGACCGTCCTCCCCACCGCCCCGTCACTGTTACTTCTACAGATCCTTACTAGAGGCAGTACACTTTCCACTATCTCCTTTTCTTTTCTTTTTTTTAAATTTCTCTATATATCCTCTCTTTCTATTTCCCACCCTCTGTCTTCCCCGTCTCTTTTCTTCATTTTATCTTACCTAATCCTTTTATATTTCCTCTTTAAGAAACCCATCTCTCTCTCTCTCTCTCTCTCTCTCTCTCTCTCTCTCTCTCTCTCTCTCCCTTGGTAGAGCCCCTTTAATTATTACCGTTCCACATTGAAATCGTAGTCTTTATCAAATCTCCATTACTTTAATTTCACGGTTCTATTAATTCGTTCAAAGGCTGCTTTCAGCTTTCATTTCCGCACAGACAATTCGCAAACATTTCCGAATAACTCTTAGCGATCCTTTTTTTTTTTTTTTTCTTCTTCTTTTGCTCCTTCGTCTTCTTCTTCTGATAATTCGTCTTCTGTCCAAATTCTGTGGCTTCTTTATCTCTCAAAAGACAAGAACCAAACTTTCTTATTTAGCATCACGTTGACCAAGACACATTAAGCAAATTATATCGGCGTTAATGGTATTTCCTTTCTTTCGTTCGTGGTTAGTTTTTCTGTCAGGAATGCCCAGATCGCTGAAATTACTTTTCAGGAAGTTTCACATGTAAATTTAATGGGGCGTTGTGTTAGAAACGAGAACATTTCTTTTGTTTTCGCCCATTGCACACTCACTATCTCTCTCTCTCTCTCTCTCTCTCTCTCTCTCTCTCTCTCTATCTATCTATCTATATATATATATATATATATATATATGTGTGTGTGTGTGTGTGTGTAAAGAGAGAGAAAGAGAAAGACAAATAGAGAGAGAGAAAGAAAGAGAAAGCGTTAAGTAGAGATTATGTCATCTCTCTCTCTCTCTCTCTCTCTCTCTATATATATATATATATATATATATATATATATATATTTCAATTAAAAAAGTGCAAATATAATTTATAAATTCATGAAACATTCATACAAAAACAAATATAAGAAGTTAATGATTTAAATGGCGAGAATACATCATCGCAAACAATATCAATAAGATACACCAACCCCGAACCTGTATATGAATGATATGATCCCTGTTTAAAATTCCAAAAGACATTAGGCAACTTTAATTTTTAACAGGGATCGTCTGTTCCTATACAGGTTCATCGGTGTATCTTATTGATATTGTTTGATTTTGTTCAGCCGAAATCTTTTAAAAAATATATTTGTTTTTTGTATGAATGATTCATGAATTTATAAATTATATTTGCACCTTTTAACTGAAATTAAAATAACTGATCCAACGTGAAACTCTCGGATAATAAATGTGACATTACTGTAATTATTGAATAATATAGTTCATGCCATATTCACGGAAAATCCTCCAGTAAAAAAGAATTCTCTTATTGCTATATTTGTACAAAAACGCACAACCTTAAAATTTAAATTCAAACTCAGCGTTGCGACCGCACATTCCAAAACAATAACACATTTCTCATAGCATTTTTTCGGATTGCATCTCTATTTTCGTTGTCCTCTTATTAATGAGAAGTAAAAACAAGAACAAAATCTACTTCCATACCTGATGATGTCTGTAGGAACAGACGAAAGCTTGTAAAAAATTAAAAAGACCTTATGCAACTGGAATTTATAAACAGGGATCATATCATTCATATACAGGTTTGGGGTTGGTGTATCTTATTTATGTGTTTGCGACGATGTATTCTCGCCATTTAAATTATTAACCTCTATATTTGTTTTTTGTATCAATGATTCATGAATTTATATATATATATATATATATATATATATATATATATATATATATATATATATCTTACTTATTATAAATCCCAGGTTGTATGTGTGTCTGTACGTTTATATATTGGATCGAATTTCCTACATTTTTCAACCGATTTCAACAAAACTTCATAGGACTACGTAAAATTACCTTGCGGTGGTTCTAACAGCGCCCAAAATTGGAAAAACACAATTGTTTTTGCACGAAATCAATTTGAAAACACGATTAAGAGGCATTAATGAAAGGGGGATAACTCATATCGAGTTATAATATCGAGTTATCGAGTTATACTTATTATAAAACCCAGGTTGATTGTTTGTGTGTGTGTGTTCGTTTATATATGGGGTCGGATTTCCTACATTTTTCAACCGATTTCAACAAAACTTCACTTTTTTTGACAGGTAGTGTTTCTTATTGTCTTGCACAATTTTTTCTTTATTTTTACATTCAGAATGCTTTAAAAATTCCATTTACAAGACAATTGTTTATAAGAAAATTCTATTCAATCGATAGACTCATAACGATTGAAAACAATGTTTTTGTTTGAGTAAAAAAAATTCGTAAAAAAAAAAAAAAAAACTAATTAAGACACGCGTGTCCATCAACCTTAAACAATCATCTTTGTCAATTTTATTTTTCAGTCTTTATGATGGTCGATACTTGATCTATCTCTTACTGTTACATTCCCGGGCAACGCCGGGCTCTACTACTAGTATATATATATATATATATATATATATATATATATATATATATATATGAATGAAAGAATGAAAGCGAGAAAGAAGAAATAAAAGAACAGAAATTATATAATAATTACACCGTTCTGTCTCTGTCTGTCTTTCTGTCTGTCTCTCTCTCTCTCTCTCTCTCTCTCTATATATATATATATATATATATATGAAGAAATATATTTTTAAGATGTGATATATTTATAGAATAAAGTGCTCAATATCAGAGATAAATCGTATATAAATATAAAAGTGAACATCGAAAACAATTCAGAGTTGACAGACTGTTTCATGCTAGTCGTAATCATCAGGTTACCACAGACGAGCGTTTCGGTTAACAAGGTCGATTTTACTGTTTTTAAACTACAATTCTACATGATTTTCTCTCGTACATTCATATCTGCTCGATGCGTATCTAAATGTAAACAAATGGACATTTTTTATGTTTATACATTCTTTTTATAGATACAAATATTTAAATAAACATAAACATAGCGAATCAGACGGGTTTCAATTCTCGGTAGTGGATGCGCACTGCTGATGAGTCCAAAATATAGGACGAAACGACCGCCCAGTATTTATGAATTACTTAATTATAATTATCTCAAATCCTCCTAATTTCTATCACTTGTATATCCTTGCTTGAAGCGGCTTCTAATGCTCTGGATGGAGCAGCTCGGAGATAGTAGTCGTGGTTCGTGAGGACACAGTCCTATGCGTAAAAGAGAAACTCGGATGAGTTCAACCACGGAATATGTGATCGAGCGGCGCTATATTGAATTTGATTCCGCTACCTCTTCGTCACCGAGGCCCGTTGGTATAACGTTTGCCTGATAACGTAACTCTCCGGGTTTCAATTCTCGGAAGTGCGTGCACACTGCTGATGAGTCCTAAATATGGGACGAAACGGCCGACCAGTCCTTTCTGCATTCTGTTGAGGTTTCTTCTAGACAATGAATTCCTTGATTATAATTATTTCAAATCCTCGTAATTTCTATTATATATATATATATATATATATATATATATATATATATATATATATAGATAGATAGATAGATAGATAGATAGATAGATAGAAATTTACAATAGCCTGATGAGATGCATTGATACGCATCGAAACAAGACTGCAATTGTGTATCGATTTTGAATGTTTTTCGGTGTAATATATATATATATATATATATATATATGTGTGTGTGTGTGTGTGTTGTTATGTATGCTGCTAGGAATGTTGGTTCACTGTAAGATTCGAGACACTTTTTCTCGCCAGATGCATTGAATATTTCTGTCACATCTGGTAATGCTTCGGATATGTACTTGGAGATTCTTGATAAAATACAAAGAACTTGCAATTTTATTGTTCCTGACCTGGCATATCGGCTTCGGACACTTTCCCACCACCGTAAAGTAGATTCTCCGTGCTTTTTCTATATATATTTTTATGGCAATTTTTCTGATGAGCTTCCGTCTATGGTACATAGACTTTATAAATTTCAGCGCATTACTAGATTGGCAAGGTCTCATTATTTTACAGTTGTAATAGCGAGATAAAACCGCAAGTTCTATACTAAAAGTTTTCTCTCACACTTCTCGCTTATGAAGTTTTTCTTCAGGTTTCTTGCTTTACAGATATAAGTTTGATCTTTAAAACGTTAAATGCAGTATTAATCGTTATGTTCTGAATTCTTAATTCCTATTCTTTTATTGTTCCATTTCATTAATAATATTTTCGTTCCCTCATATTATCCCACACTCAGCAACCACCTTGCGTCTTAGTGACTTTATTGCTTTACTTAGTGTGAAATGTTTTTAAAAAGACATTTATATTAATTAAAATGAAGTACTAAAAAATCCTAATAATCTCCTCTCTTTACTTGAATAACAGCGGTTGTTTGGCATGGTATGGAGTTTACGAAGTGCTATTCGGATACGTCTGATGGTTGTCTACAATTGAGTTCTATTTGTTGGGTGTGACTAGAGAATTTAGTGAGGTCTGCAACATACTCCTTTCATGCTCAGTGGCGTTTAAAGCTTGCGAACAGAGAAAGCAATGACGATCTGGAATTCACCCGAGTTTTCTTGAAGCCAATGTCTCCCGCTCAAATCGTCGCCACTTGGAAACATGGCGTGTATAAAGGAGTATAGATATTCTGCAAAAAGTTCCGTGTATGTCACTCCTGTGAAGACAGACACCAAATCTAGTAAAAGACACGCCACACTATTACAGAACCTCCAGTAGATTCTACTGACAAGATGCATTCTCATACGGTCTCTTCCATACATAAATTTGACCATCTTTTCTTTTTTTAAAATCATATCACCCTAATCAAGGACATTCCACTATTACGCAGGGGTTTACATCGAGTGAAAGTAAAAGAAAAGACTGTGTATAGGAAGGATTAAGACAAAAGATAAACGGGGTTCAAGAAAACAGAAGATGACGATTGACGTTGCATTTAAATATTTGAAGATTGTAGTTTTCAGGGAAGCAAGTAAACGGAAGGGAGCTCCACAGGCGGGAAGTGCGAGAAAACAAACTGTTGAAGTAGAAGTGGCTGTTGCATTTAACTATTAAAAAAAAATAAGCAGGTTGGACGTGGATGCCAATCCAGTCACACGATTAAATTCATATAGTCGGAGCACCAGGTAAAAAATCTCGTCAGAGCAGTTGCCATGAAAATATTTGACAAAAAGACAGAGGGAAGCCACGTCGGTGAGAAAGTGACCGAAGTCTAGATGCGTAAAATACTGAAAATGTGACTCGTCTGACTAAATGATACGTCGCCAGTCTTCCATAATTCAATCTTGATGTCCTAATTGAAGTGCAGTAACCGATGCCGTGATACTTACCATTTTTGGTCGATTACTACAAAACTCCATTGAATATAGTATAGACTGTACAATGCGTTGACTGACAGGTCGAACGTCAGCAGCGTTGAAGAGGTGTGATTTGATGCAACGTTCCACTTTCGTTCAGTGGTTACCATCGTTGCTTGTTGCTCGCAGTCACGGTCTTATAATATCTGTATGCGCTCACAACGTTCACACGCAATTGATGACTGTCTGGAATTTATATATATATATATATAGTACTCACACTGCTAGTGTCACACGGGGAAAGCGTAAATCTATTCAATGACGGAAGACAACAACAAACAAAGCGAAAACACGAGTAAAAAAATATATTGCCAAGTTTATTTTCGTTAAGAAAAATACATCAACAAGAATAAGGTTACGGTGCACCTGGCAAAAAATATCTCTGCATAGAGATTGAGAAGAGCGTTGTCCTGAGAAGGACAGTTTTGCTAGAAAAGTTTAGGTTGAAAATTGTTGTCTTGAGGATTTTTGTAGTCACTGACAAGCGTTGTCCTGAAAAAGACTATTTTGCGGTTTGTGAAGAGCATTCTGCTGAAAAGGACAGTCGTTGGAGAACGTTGCCCTAAAAAGGAGGGTTTTTGGAAGTCGTTGAAAAGTATTGCCTTGAATGGAGGGGGGGCAGTTTTGTAGAGTTGTCCTGAAAATTATTCTTTGCAGTTGGTGAAGAGCATTGTGCTGAAAAGGACAGTTTCGTAGTCGCTGGAGTGTGTTATCCTGAAAAGGACTGTTTTGGTAGTCGTTGAAAAGTGTTAACTTGAGAAGGACAATTTTGTAGTCACTGAAGAGCGTTGTCCTGAAAAGGGCTCTTTTGCAATTGGCAAATAGCATTGTGCTGAAAAGGACAGTGTTGTAGTCGCTAGAAAGCATTGTCCTGAAAAGGGCAGTTTGGGTAGTGGCTGAAAAGTATTGTATTGAGGAGGACAGTTTTGTAGGGTTGTCCTGAAAAGGACTCATTTGCAGTTGGTGAAGAGCATTATGCTGAAAAGGACAGTTTCGTAGTCGCTGGAGAGTGTTATCCTGAAAAGGACTGTTTTGGTAGTCGTTGAAAAGTGTTGTCTTGAGGAGGACAGTTTTGTAGTCACTGAAGAGGGTTGTTCTGAAAAGGACTCTTTTGCAGTTGGTGATGAGCATTGTATTGAAAAGAACAGTTTTGTAGCCGCTGAAAAGCGTTGTCCCTGAAAAGGACAGTTTTGCAAACGGTGATGAATGTTGTCCAGAAAAGGAAAGTTTTGTGGTCGCCGAAGAGCGTTGTCCTGAAAAGGACAGTTTATTGCATAGCGTTGCTGCTGGCGAGGATGTCTGGAGCTGGGGGCCTGCTGGAGACGGTTGGATCGGCGGCCGATGACGAGATGGAGTTGCATATAATGATTCCTGGCTGGAAGTGCTAATGATGGCTAGTGCCGTGGACCGACTGCTGGAACAGATATCACACATTGATCCTTGTCATCCGATTCGTTATTTACTCCAGTCACCCCACTGAGACGAGATGTGTCACAAGGTTGCTTTTAATGTGGGAGACCCGAGAGCATACAGCCGAGCCAAGGACAAAATTTGCAAAGCCCCTATAACCATCGGTTGCGCTGGGCAGTGAATATCTGGGGTTGACTTCGTTATACGAGGGTAAGTGGTGAAGGAATTTGACGTACTGACCGACATCTCTGTTGTGTCTTCTTTTAAAGATATAGTGGATAGTCGGTGTTTTTGTTTTATGTCAACTGCTGTGTCAATGGTGTCGTGGTCACCACTTTGTTTGCGGGGCAATATATAAACCGCAACAGTTCCGTTGCCGTTTCGGAGAAAGAGGTCCATCTTTCTGTTTCCCGGCAATCATTCTGCGTTCAAACGGCGTCAAATCCTATCTATGTCTAATGAATGATACAACTACACTGTCTCTATTACAATACCTCATTACATATTACGCTATACATACGTCATTGAACTATTTCTACGCATGGGTGAAGGTGAATCAATTCAGGGTCTTTAATGGTTTGGTATTTCTGTTTATAATAACCTCGTTCTGTCAGACCAGACTAGAGTATAGTCTAATGTTCTTTTAATAGGCAAATATATTTTCAACAAATGAATGTAGAAGGTACGGATGGTGCAAGGGCACACTGAGGTAACATACAAAACCAAACTAAATATATTAATACCTAGCTGGATACTACCTTAAAATTATTAAATAATAACGATGTAACAATAACGATGTAATAATAACATTGTAGCAGTGGTAATGGTGGAAGAGAAAAACATTGAAACCAAACAAGTTAAACTTAATAATAATAATAATAATAATAATAATAATAATAATAATAATAATAATAACAATAATAGTAATCATGGCTTCGCTTTGAAAAACGAGAATCAAGAGGGAGTCTGTACACGTAGCTTGCAGGCAAGTTTGTGACTGATAAGTCCAATGCGTGACAGGAATATACGGTCGCAGTAGTTGCAGCTGAAAGTCCGACTGTGCTCGATGGCATAACCTTCCAGTACTTCCTCCTCTGCCTCTTATCCCTGAGAACAGCCTTGCAGGTATTTTCAAAATAATAATAATAATTGCGACAATATTTGCCACACTGGTGTCAATAATCATATTAATAATTATTATATGCATAATAATAATAATTATCATTATTATTATTATTATTATTATTATTATTATTAATTATTATTATTATTATTAATAATAATAATAATAATAATCATCATCATTAATAATAATAACAATACTTGCCACACAGGTGTCAATAATGATATTAATAGTTATTATAAGAATATGATTAAAACATGGTTGGAAAAGCGAGCGCCAAAAATTATAGTAACGTTATTAATAATAAAAAAATTGGTATCTGTCAAGTTAAATGATATGGTTTTTATTTATTTATTTTTAGTTGGGATGGGAGAGTAACATAATATATATATATATATATATATATATATATATATATATATATATATATATATATTTAAAAATCGCATCATGTCACCAATATACCGTTTAACGTCGCAAAACATTTGCGACGGACGATCAATTTCTGATATTTGAGATCACGGACCTATTTCTGGTCCCCCTAAAAGTAAAATTCCATTTATCATTCGGAACGCATTTGCTTAAAATCACCTCTTCAGCCAGACAACCAGAACCTAGTGTCTATAATATATATATATATATATATATATATATATATATATATATATATATATATATATATATATATATATATATATATGAATAAATACATATTAATTTATATATAAAATAAACTGTCACAATTGTTCCTATAATATATTGGGAAAACTTGCTGAAGTTTAAAAAAAAACAACTTATTTATGTACACAAAAAGGATCGTATATAAAACAATATATCAAATACATTAGTCATATATAGAAAAAAGCATATCCCCAATTTCGAACTAAAAAATGACACATTTATTACAAGAGAAAGTAACTTAACTCGACGTAAAATTTTTTTACAGTGCCGCTATCATATCTTACCAAAATATAAATATGCACCCCGGATTTGTTTTCTCCCTTTCTAAAAAAAAAAAATTACTCATTTCCCAAGCCAATATACATGACTATCAAATATTAAAGAAATTAAAAGAAACCTGTTAAAATCAAAACGTTCTACTTTTCAAACATATGATACATATAATACACAGACATATCCATACACATATGCATATTGTACATTTGAGCAGCAAACTTTCTTTTATACATGTTTCCTTGAATGTATAAAGCGAGTAAAAACTTAGAAATTTTTTATTAATTTTTTTTAATATTCTTACATTTTTCTTTTTGGACAGACTAAAAGAGTTCAAAAAGTTTCCATGGTGATTATTGTTCCAAGCGCTTGCGGCATTAGCCCTCTTCAAGGGGTTCCTTGGTAATATTTAAATGTATGTACTGAACGCATGATAGCGGCTCGGATTGCGGAATCGGAGAGCCGAGTTCGAATTCCAGTCGAATCCATTACATTCACTTACGTGCTAATACCCTTGAGAAAGTTATGAATCTTCTCCTTCTCCCTCCAGCTATGTGTAAATAGGAGGATAGACCGGGTTCTATAGCCTTGGATGGCAATTGTCTACCGCAAATCTGCATCGTCAATCATCTATCGAAAGATACATGATCGCCTAAGTGTGTATCACGCATGGCACATAACTGACTGACTGAACACAAACAATTAAAAATATTAACAAAGAAGGCTGACAAAGGCTGCAGCAGCAAGAAAATATTTTGTAATTTCTCAAAGACTTAACGAATATCCTTTCACAAGTGGATAATTGTCCAAATTTCATATTGTGTTCTCTCACAAACTTATGCCACATTCTTGTCCCACAAACTTGACTCACATGCGAGAGGCTGGGAAAAGAATATGAAGTAGGCTTTAAGAAGTAGATTGTAGCCTTAATTTGACTCGATTTCACAATGTATTAGGGTGCTTCGCAATCATGAGAAATGTTTCGAGAGTAAACTCTGGGGATAAAATCCGGAGCCGCGTCCCCCAATAAATCTAACTTGGTTCCAGCAACGACACTCTAGTGCCAAAGAGTATCGGTCCCTTTTTCTTTGCAAACGAGGAGACGATAAAAGTGTCGATATGTCATAAAAAAAAAGAAAACATCCTACCCAGGCCTGGATCCAGGACAGGACACTACAGCACATCGCCTCACCTATGCTCTATTAGTCAAATAGACGCTGCTCTAGCACAAAAAAAAAGCTCAGGCCCCATGTCTCTCGAAGACCAGGTAGTCCTACTAAAGAAGGAAATATGCCTTAAGATAGTAATCGAACCTTTTGCACTGTTCCCATTAAGGGAAACATTCTTATAGCAGAAGATTGCGCTACCTATTTGGCCAGGGGACACCATAATTACCTGTTTTTTTATTAGCGACACGCTTAGGCTATAGGTATGGTTTTTCTGATAAAAGAACGGATACAGGTCCTTTTCCTGTGAGGCGTCAAAACACATTGATTTGGAAGTTAGATGATTCTCGGATTTTAATGAAACTTTCAGGACACAAATATGTGAAACTATTTTTGAATCTTTTCATTTGTAGAAGATCTTGGTAAAATTATTTTTTGCATATGTTACCACCCACACACACACAACATTTAATATTATGAAATTTAGTCATATTCATTTTGTAACGGTTAATGTTTATGTTAGTTATAAGTCTTCGGGTAATTCAAATTATCCAATTTTTTTGGTCAAACAGGACTCTCAAATCTATTCTGAATCGAAAAAATGCAATAAAACTAAAACATTATTTTATTAGGAAAGCGCTTAATTGCTTTTATGAATAAAACATATTATGGACATTATTGTTTTATGAAAACGTTTTCGGTTAATTATTGCAAGAATTGTTTTGCTTTTTTTTTTCAATTTTAAGGAGAATAATTTATAAACTTTTAAATGTTTTAAAATTCTCATTTAATTGGTAGCGGTCAAGTGATATTGTTATTAAATAAAACAGTATCTACTAACCATAAATGGACAAGCTTATCATTCAGCGAAGCCCAATATTTTAAAAAGAATTTGGAATTCTTTTTCTGTCTATAAACGTGCCGATTTTTGTAAATATGGGCGTCCATGCACGACATTATTAAAATATGGGCGGTAACTATAGCAAATTTAAAATTTATTGGTAATTTTCTAAACTTTCCTCATCATTTACTTATCATTTAGTTATCATTTAACAGCATATGTGTATTTAAAAGCTCTTTTTAAAGTATAAGTCTACCATTTGTCCATGCTTAGAATATTGCTGTCATGTATGATCCGGTGCGCCTGCTATTTATCTGGAGCTCCTTCATAAGATCCAAAGAAGAATCAGCAATATTATTGGTCCTGATCTGGCGACTCGGCTTCAGTCACTTTCCCACCACCCTAAGTTTGCTTCTGTTTACCTTTTCTATAAATACTTTCATGATAATTGTAAGGGGGAGTTCTTCGCTATCGTACCTAGACTTTATGAATTTAAGCGGACTATTAGACTGGCGTCGAGATCTCATCAATTTACAGTTAAGCTGGTTAGATGTAGCCGTAAGTTCTATGCTAACAGATTCTTTTCTCGCACTTCTCGCTTGTGGAACTCTCTTCCGGATGCACGATTTCCAGCCAACTTTAACCAGCATAGATTTAAGTGCAATGTCAATTGCTATCTATTGCCCGCCTGATTACTCTTTTCTCTTTCCACTCATTATTCATGTTTCTGTTTCTAATTCCTCCACGCTCTTTAGCTTCTTGTATTTTAGTGGTTTTAATGCCTTGCATGGGGTGAATTCGATTAAAAAAATGAATATACTTTTATATGGATGAGAAAACGAATATATATATATATATGTGTGTGTGTGTGTGTGTGTGTGTGTGTGTGTGTGTGTGCCCAAATAAACATATAAATATATATATATAACCCCAAATAAACATATATATATATATATACATATATATATATATATATATATATATAAATATATAATTATTTATATATATATATATATATATATATGTGTGTGTGTGTGTGTGTGTGTGTGTGCGTGTGTGTGTGTGTGTTTATTTGGGCAGCAACCTTTATTTCAATCTTGTTTTGTTGAATATGAGAGACAAGGAAAATTCACACACACACACACATATATATATATATATATAACATTTAAACAATGAATAATATGTGTGAATCAATGATTATTTGTGATCTTTTCCTTTTTTCTTTCTCTTCATCCTTTCAATTTTTTTTTCACATATTACCCTCCCACCGTCTTTGTAACTGCCCCCAACCCTAAAATTCACCACTTTGTCTTTAACCACCACCCCCAATCCAGCAGGCAATCTTTCCCAGACGCCCTGTCATCCTCACCCTTACTACTGTTCAATGTGAGAATCGGCGAAGTCGGTGGGTCGAGTAAATGGCAATAAAACAAATGGTGCGCTTTTCTTTATTTTTTTCTTCAACGCTCAACATGACGCCATTTATGACAAGGTGTATGCCACACGCAACTAAATGTACCACAGGGGCCATTTTCTTACGCACCATGAAAAACCGGATGGGGTCTTCTTTTTTCTTTTTTTTGAAAAACAAAAAATTCTTGACAATTTTGCCACAAATTATGACAAGTGTCATCAATATATCTTTCTCTCTCTCTCTCTCTCTCTCTCTCTCTCTCTCTCTCTCTCTCTCTCTATCTATCTATCTATCTATCTATCTCTCTTTCTACATACAACATTTCTCAAACTCCACCCACTTTCACATACCCCGACTGAACTTTATACTTATAGGCATCGCCCGCTCTTCAAAGCTTCATTAGAGCAGAGAGATTTAGGTGTAATATGGCTGATTACATTGTTGCCATTGTTGAAACGCCACAACCCACTGCCTAACTACGTTTACATCTACTGTTTTGCCCCCTTAAACTTTCAGTATGTTTCCGTGAATTCATTTATTTAACATTTTTGGAAGAAGTCATTAATATACCATAGTTTCGTATACTCATTCATGTCAGATGCCATTTTACCAGGTTATCGCTCAACTGCGATCTGAGACAAGGTAAAACAAAAATTCTGGAGAAAAGGTCCAGCTTCTATTTCTATCCGAGCAACATCCACCTCTCAAGTGGAGATATAACATTCAAAGCGACTTTCGTATACAAGATAATATATACTACAATATGCATTACATACAATATGGTATATGATAAACTTCTCCCGGCGATCTATAAGTGTCCAACCACATGTTCTGCCTTTGATGTCTTACTTGTGTTTTTGCCTTCGATGATGTTTAAAGCCGAGAAAACTGCAGCAATGCTCGAGCGGTGTTCAGAGTTCTGCCTTGTAATACGAAGATGTCCAATATATGACCTCTCAAAAGTTATAAGCCATTTTATGCACACACTTCTCCAAATGACACAATCAGAAGCAACTTCCTTAAAGGAGGACAGAGGTATGTCAATAGAATTTACGTTTTGTTTAAGTTTATCCCTGTACCTCAAAAGGCACCTTCTCACCTTTCAAGAACTGCCAGACATTTGATATAAATATATATATATATATATATATATGTGTGTGTGTGTGTGTGTGTGAGTGAAAAATGTGTGTATATAAATATAAATAAATATATATATAATTATTTATATATTATATGCGCGGTACTTATTAGAAAGCGCTCAATATCAGAGATAGAGCTAACATATTTGGTTGGATTGATGTGAGTTTGTGACCCTGGGTTTCACGCTTTTATATATATATATATATATATATATATATATATATATATATATATATATGGAGAACTATAGTTTTAAGGTGTGCTATATTTATGGGATAAAGTGCCCAATATCAGAGATAGAGCGTCGGTAAATATAAATATAAAATAGACTACGGCAAGCAATCTAAACATTGGACGAATAAATAGCTTTAATTATCTTCCCAGGCCAAAACAAACTATTAAATAATCGACCTAAACATGTCACACAATTTTTGTTTTTACTACGTGAATAAAACATCGAAAACCGGAAAGAATAAATAATACAAAATGAAAATGTAAAACAAGTAAAATAAATTAACCCAAACAAATAAATAAATAAACAAACAAGCCAATCCCGCATAAATAACCGCCAGGATAGATTACCCACAATGCACCACTGACCCATATATATAAATAGTCGACGAAAAATCCAACATTCGCGGTCTGACGATTGCGTCTAGCATGAGCCTGTCGCCTCTGAATGTTGACTTTGATCGGATTTTTTTAGTTCTTTCTTTTTTATTTTCAATTTTCCCTCGGCTACCAATTTGTTTTGACATATCTACAAGTTGAGCTATCTGAGGTTTTTTACCAAATGAGTATTACTATTAGTATATATATATATATATATATATATATATATATATATCGTGTACGATGTCTGTCTGAAAAGTAAAAGGATTGATGTGACAAACAATTTATTTCAATCCCAAACAACTACATGGTTTCCACATCAAAATCAATCCCTCGAGTCTAATACACTTTCCCATCCTTCTTTTGCACGCTTCTATGCACTGCTGAAATAATTCTTCTTCGATGCTTCTCAGTTTCGTCGTTACGGCAATTTTGATGGCGTCCAAGTATTCAAATCACGCCCCCTTAATGATCCCCCTTGAATTTGGGGAGAAGGAAAAAAAAGTCACACAGAGCAAGATCAAGTGAATTGGGCGGTTGGTCGAGTACGGCGATGTTCTTCTCGGTCAGGAATGGCCGGATGATCAGGGCGTTGTGAGCAGGAGCGTTGTCGTGTGAAGCAGCCACAATTTGTCCTGTCACAACTCTCGTCTCTTCTCGCGCACTGGGCGAAGCAAATGCCACAGAATATCTTTGTAGACTTGCTGATTGATCGTCGGCCCCTGTCACTCTTCACGATGCCTCTCACAATAACGAACGGATATCCCGTTACTTTTCAGGCAGACCTCGTATGTACAATATGATATATACATGATATACCGTATTTACCGTTTTCTAAAACGTTACAAGTGGTAAGATGCACCCTAAAATTAGCTAGGTATTTTTTTAGAAAAAAATATTTAAGTATTGAGTAGCATACCGTACTAGCAAAGTCTAAGTCACCGATTCTACTGCGTCATTTTTCTTTCTGGTACAACAAATTATCACATTTGGGACCTATTATTAAATATTTGCGGTTATTATTAATTAGATTAGTCCGTTATTACTGTATGGATATATTATCGACTATCCATTTATATAATTACAGTAATTAATATTATAAATATTATTATTAATATTATTAATTAGATTAGTCCGTTATTACTGAATGGATATATTATCGATTATCCATTTATATAATTACAGTAATTAACATTACCTAATTTAGTAAAACAGAAAATACAATAAAAGTAGTAATCTCGTACGGTGCCTAGTGTTTTGTTGTTTGTTTTTTTTCGATAGTCGAAACGAACTTCTTTCTTTCTTTTTATATGTCATGCCCTTTCAGGATGTAGACGATCATGGCTCTCCACCTCCTTCACCCTTGCAGCTCTCAACAAGTTCCTTCCTTCTGCTACCTTCCCCAGACCACGTTCTGACATCCACTTGCTTAATTAAGCCAGCCAGGTATGTTACGCGTTGTTTTCCCTTGTCTCTCTTTCCCTCTATTCGACCTGTGAGTATTAGATTCTCCAGGCCCTCCTTCTTCATTATGTGTCTAAGGAACTTCAGCTGTCTCTTCTTGATGTTAAATATAAGCCTCTGCCTTGTTTGCATTCTCTCTAAGACCTCATCGTTGGTCACACGCTCGGTCCATGATATTCTTAGCATCCTTCTGTAGAACCACATCTCTGTCGCCTCGAGTATCTTCTACATCTTTGAGGAAATCGCCCAACATTCGCTGCCGTAAAGAAATTGTATTTAATGTACAGTAGTTCGTGCCAACTATCGGAAAAAAAACGCCTTAGTACGTTTTCCAAGACCATCGGAGAACATTCTAGTAATTGTTTAGGGGTAGGAGGAATTCATTTTTTAAAGAACGAATTTACAGGCAGACTCCACAAATCGAACAGTTTCCCTCCAATCCGCGCCCAATAACTTCAACGTATTATTTTTAATGTCTTAGTTTTTAAAATTTTACCTACACACGAGATATTACATGCAATTTCACCTCGAAGACATTTTTTTTTCCTGGGACGCCACGTGCAATTTTTTTTTTTTTTTTTTGGTTTTCGTCAATCAAGGCTCATCATTTTGTTTCCAATATTTTCATTAATTATATTAATGTCGCTGTCTGTGTCCGATTGAATTTTTATGCCAACGTTATTCATCTTAAACATAAAAACAATTCTGTTCTGGGCTTCATCCAGATTTTGAGTTGTCAATACAACTTTTACTGAATTAAAATGTCTCACATTTTTTCTTTGTTTTGATTTACTCCGACTTTGTCTATGGCCCAGTCTTCCACATTGGAAACCCTTTATTATTTTTTAACGGGAAATCAACTTCTTTTTCGTCCTTTGGTCTGCACTTCTAAACTAGCCCTTTCTCCAAATTTTGCAGTATCATGCCTTCAATTTAGAATTCTTTGACAGTCTTCTACCACTGTCTGTAAGATTCATTTTGGGTTCTGCTCAAAATTTGTTTGAATGTGCGAATGAACTTTTGCGTTTTTAGTCGAAGTTAATTAGACATTTGAACATATCTGAAGATAATTCATTCTGTTTAGATTTTTCGAATTCAAGATTAACAATACCAGCATAAGTTACAAAATCTTTGTCATCTTTTTTTTTTTTTGTGAGATTTAAGCATTACCAACGTGTATGAAATAGGGAGCTTCTTTCATTGAATGCTATCTTGTCAGTAATAATTCTTAACTACTAACAACCATTACTTCCCAATTTTCAATATTAAAATCATTAGCGACTTATTTACGCTTTGCCTGAAACGGTGCCATTCTATCAACAATGTTTATCTTAATTTGTAACCTCTTATTATTCCAATATTCCTGATTTTCATGCATTTCTACAGTAAAACAATTTCTGTAGTAAAATAATTAGTAATGCGTTTATATTATTTTCAGTATAGCACTGTTCTGTCAGAAACATTTGCATTTATATCTAACCACTAAAAAAAAACCTTTCTCTTTGATTTTCACGGAACATTAAAAGTCTTTTTGCTAAAATAAAATTTAAACCCAGAATTGCAAACTTCAGATATTTACAGGTCTGTTGATTGTTAATATAGTTCATAGGTCAAGTGAACCTGATGTGTGATAAAAACATGCTTTATTCTACGAGTTTCACATGGGCCTGCTGAAGTATTCATTATAAAAAATGACAAAAGGTAATATTACCCACAATGTTAACATTAAAAAATCTTTAATATGACGAGAAACAGTTTAACGGATCAATTATTTGCAACTCACTTATATAGTACAATCATTTACAATTCATTTATATTGTAGAATTGTTTGCAACGCATTTATATAGTAGAATTATTTGCAAAGCATATAATCGAATAATTCTCAACTCACTTATATAGTAGAATCATTTGCAATTCAATTATATAGGGTGACTAAAAAACGGGAACTTTTTAAGAATTCAATAAAAACAAGAGTGATGAAAGAAAAATATTTTATTCATAGTAATTGAAACCTTAAAATATGCCATTTAAGAAACAATGATGGAATTTTCATTTTTTAAAAATTACGCCCTGTAGATGGCGTCCTCCTGTACGAATTGCATTCTTGAAATCTGCTGTTGAGATTCCTCATTGACTGCTGCAACATCTCAGCTGGGATACTGTGAATTTCATCTTGAATTCTAAATGGCGAAATGTTTACTTGCTCAAGGTTACTGTCTCGCAGTGTTGCCACTTGTTCATGTCTGGCAATACGCACTTCAAAAATTCCCGTTTTTTGGGGTCATCCTGTATAATAGAATTATTTGCAGAGCATATATATAAAGAATCATTTGCAACTCAATTATTGAGTAGAATCATTTGCAAAACATCTATATGATAGAATCATTTTCAATTCATTTATATCGAAAAAACATTTGCAACTAATGTCTATAGTAGAATCATTTGCAACGCATTTATAGAGTAAAATCATTTGCAATTCATTTGTATCAAAAAATGATTTGCAATTCATTTATATAGTAGAATCATTTGCAACGCACTTATATAATAGAATAATTTGCAACACATTTATATAGAATAAAAAATTGCAATCAATATCTGTAGTAGAATAATTTGCAATGCATTCTTTTGAGAATATAATATGAAGTGTGCTTTTATAGTACTATAATTGCCAATGTAATGCTATGTACCATAATTTTCAGTGTATTTCTGTCTCAGTTTAATAAGTAAAATATACCGATACTACAATAAATTGCAATGAAATTCTATAGTAGATTAAATTGCAATGAATAGCTATTGGGGATTCATTTTCAAGGTATTTCTGTAGCAGAATATTTATATGTGTTTCTATAGTCGCATAATTTGAAATGCATTTCTATATTAGATTAAGTTGCTCAGTATTTCTATAATAGAATCATAAGCCAGTAATGATATGTTAGAATAATTTGCAGTATATTTCTGTACTAGTATAACTTACAATGAATTTCTATTGTGTAATGATTTTAATGTTAATCTTTATTAGAATAATATGCAATGTCTTTCTAAATTACTGTGTGGTTTTATATTAGAATAAGTTGCAACGCATTTCTATAATATAATAATGTTAGTCGATATCAGAATATTTTACAGTGCTATAGTAAAATAATTACATAAGCAACCAATTTTATAGATAGGCTGAAAAAAAGTATTTCTGAAGTCACGTGATCACTGGCATAAGCAGATAAATAATTTCACACATTATTGAGTATTTTTGGCAATTATGGATTGTGTAGTTTTTCGAGTGAAAAATAATATCTCCTCCGATCTGTCATAAGCTGTTTTATTACACGGCAAGGCGATTTGAAAAGATTTTCTCTTGAAAGATAATAAGATTGGCCTACTTATTAAATATGAACGATGTTTCGTACTTACACATTTTTAATACAGTGGAAATACTGAGTAATAAAACTGTAATAAAATGTTTAAAGAGATTTGTCAATGTCTGCATCAATAAAAGTATTAACATTGTTTTTAATATTTAGGTTATATATATATATATATATATATATATATATATATATAGGACAACGATATATAAATTTTATGTATCAAGAACAGATTTGGGATATATATATATATATATATATATATATATATATATATATATATATATATATATATATGTATGTATACTGATTTATTCGTTTTTACCTATTATCAGACTATATATATATTTATATATATATATATATATATATATATATAAATTTTGTGTATGTAGGCAGCAAATTCTCTTTTAGGCATGTCTGGTTGAATAAATTACAGACATTATAGTGGGGAAAAATCCATAAAGAATAATTTTTTCACATTTTAATAAACGCTCAGCGCATTCTCAACCGTTTTCATTTAAAAGCATAATGAAAAAAATACGGTAATGGATAACAACGCACAACTTTGTATAAATACTTATACTACTGAACAACATATAGTTTCGTACTACTTGCAACCCTGAAGATGATCTTGGAAGAAGACCGAAAGTACTTGGGAAATGAAAATAAAAGAAAATTAAACAGCTATAGCGCATTTCTCTCATCCTTTAACATCAATACACGGAAGGTTATTCGTGGGTATGAACGGATTTTATTAAAATTAGCAGTCATAATGTCTGTAATTTATTCAATCAGATATATATATATATATATATATATATATATATATATATATATATATATATATATATGTGAAGGTTCGAAATAAACGCTTCTATTGAAAACAGCACAAAAATAAAATACAACTTAAACAGTCGAAATATGATGAAAAATCAACATCAAAAAGAAAATCTCCTTGCGAATGGATAAAAAAAATGGCCGAAAGTGCTTGGGACAATGAAAATTTCTGTAGTTTCCTTACTTTTATAAAACGAATAAATGTAAGGATGCTGAAAAAACTATTAAATCTTCCGTGTCCGCCATATTTAATGAAAGATGTTTAAAAGAAAGGTTGCTGCCCAAATATACATTAAAATATATATTTATACGTTATTTTTAAATGGATGCTTATATTTGATTAGATACTCTGTTTTTATTTTTTTAATAAACAGCTGATTTATTTATATCTACCGGCCTGAATATTCGAAAAATCTTGTTAGAAAAATATGCCTTCTCTGGCAGGATTCGAACTTGCGTCCCCTAGGGTAAAACGTCATTGGATCTGACGTACCTTAGACCAACTCGGCCACGTAGGAACTACCAACAGAACATGGCTCGAATAGTGCTTTTGAACACACATCTTCTCGATTCTCGAAATTTACATATCTGCTCTGTTTTGTATCCTAACGTAAAGAAAGACAATGTTTTAGGAAATGGGTGGAAATCCAACAGATATTTTATTTATTTATTTATTTAAACATTATTTTTTAAATAGTTACCCATGTTTTTGTAGATGCTTTGTTTCTATTTGTTTATCAAATGAAGAGCTCTTACGTGGCTGGATATTTCTAAGGTACATCAGATCTAATGAAGGTTTCTCTTAGGGTGCGTAGGTTCGAATCCTACCGGAGGAAGCATATTTTTCTCGAATATTCCAAACGGTAGATGTAAATATACTGTTTAATAAATAGATAAAAACAGTGCATCTACTCAGATATGAGTATCCATTTAAAAAATAACGTTTTTTTTTATTTTATTTATATATATATATATATATATATATATATATATATATATAGTTCTAAAGAAATAATGAATTTCTTAATACGATGTATTTTATTACTTTAAATGTTATTTTTTGTAGATATCCATACTTAAGTAGACGTTCCGATTACTTTTGAAACTATTTTATTTCGTCTTTCGGCCTGAACATTAAACAGACGAAGTAAAATACTGTTACAAAAATATGGGTTTCCACAAAAAAAGGAATATACATATATAAGTAATAGAATTTTAGGCAAATCATTATAGCAATTCGTCGAGTCTAGAAGAATCCTCAACAGAAAGAACTGGACGGCCGTTTCTTCCTACTTCGGAACTCACCAGGAGTGCGTATCTACTACCGAGATTTGAACTCGAACCGTTTCAATACAACGCAAGCGTCATACCAACTGTACCAACGAGACTCGGTGACAGAGAACGGACTGAATAGACTCAATATAGCTCAGCTACTCCCACATTCCGTGGTGATACTCATCCCAGTATTCATAACTCAACGGATTTGGGCCCCAAGAGCCACGACTTTCATTTCCCCCAAATATATATGTATGGGAGAAAATGATATAGAAATATTTATATATATATATTTTAAGCGTTTCACCCAAAGCAAGTCGTGAAGCCACTAGCACGCAAGGGGTTACAGAGAGTTGGAGCGAGAGCAAAAGAGGAAAGGAGGAAGAGAATGATAGGGAATAGATCAAGGCATCTGGAGACGTCGATTGACATTACATTTGAATAGTTGGAGATTATAGCTATCAGGGAAACAGGAATAAGGAAGGGAGTTCCACAGGCGAGAAGTGCGAGACATGAAGCTATTGGAGTAGAAGAGAAGGCTACATTTAACAGTTTCAACAGTGAAAGGGTGAGAGCGAGATGCCATCCTAGTAGAACGCTTAAATTTATGAAGTCCGGAAACCGGCAAAAGTAGCTCATCGGAGCAATTACCGTGAAAGTATTTGTAAAAAAGACAGAGGGAGGCGACGGCACGTCTAGGAGAGAACAATGTCAGGAAAATCAATAGAAAAAAGTGGAAAAATTTGTGGGACGCATTTACTCTTTTAGGACTTTTCGTATTAAAGTAATGTTTACGTTGATGTTTACGTTGATGTTTACGTTAATATTTACATTGATGTTTTACGTTAATGTTTACGTTGATGTTTTACGTTGATGTTTACGTTAATGTTTACGTTGATGTTTACGTTAATGTTTACGTTGATGTTTACGTTAATGTTTACGTTGATGTTTACGTTAATGTTTACCTTAATGTTTACGTTAATGTTTACGTTGATGTAACTGCACATGCGCACGAAGGAGATTTAATTTTTAAATTAATTTTCTTTTTTAAATATAATTTGGTATATAGTCTTGACAATTTCATTTAGTTTAATTTTTGTTTATGGTTTTATCACTTTTGTTATTAAGTCTTCCACATTGTGATAATAAAAGATCTGCGAAGAATGGTGAAATGTTCGAAGAAACTGGACGTAAATTTGCTGTGAATGATCGAGCGCTGTCTTTCTCAACCGGTGCGCCCAGACGCACTAATCTACCCCTGAAAGGTAGCCAGGTACGCCTCAATTTAACAGAAGAGTTGTTTATGAATAATTTTTATATTCAAAAACTCTTTGTTTAAAAAAAAAAAGGTAGAGACACCATGCACCATGGGGTTCATATCTAAATCAAGTCTTTGTCATTTGATATTTAAAACTGGATGCTGAATTCCTTAATCTTTAAGGAATGGATGGTTCTTTCCTTTCGTCAAGGCATAACATATTATAAGGCCTAACATTCAAGAGATTTCCAAAGCACAGGTTTCACACAAGTATACTTAAATATATAATGTAATGTCTTAAATATATATATATATATATATATATATATATATATATATATATATATATATATACTAATAATTGTACTCGGTTGTTAAAAAAAAACTCAGACGGCACAATTTACCAATATTAGTATTCGAGGAAAAAAATTGAAAAAAAAGGGAAAGAACTAGAAACATCCGAACAGGGCGAAATAATCGTGAAGTGCCTTAAATTTCCAGTCCCCCAAAAAATAAAAATAAAAAATAAAGCAAAGGTAAATAAAATAAATCCTAAAGAGCCAGGAACTAAATACCTAGGTTTCACCTGAATGGATCTTCAGGATAAGCTGGCTAAAGAGGAAATCACACGGAACGTATTTATTGATAAAACAACACTAAAAACAAAAATTACCATTAACCTAAAATAGCAGAAAAAAGAGGCAATTAAAAAAAAAAAGCCTATACCAGGATTTCTTATGCCTGCACCTATTTAAGATCTTTGGTTTAGTAATTTGTTTTATATACATATACATAATTCGCAGACAGGACTGTATCGCACCTCCTAAGTGCGACTAAACATCTGAAAGCCTCTAGCCAGGATCGTAACCCAACAGATTTGGTATCAGTCAGAGCTTCCACCACTGAGCTACCTTCATTCGGTAGGGTAAAGATGCTAAATCTAGCGTATTGTTTTTACGAATGTAAACACATGCCAATAAGCCGGAGTGCACTATTCATTTTACTGAAGGGCGTGGCTCTTGTTTATAGAATCAGCTTGTCACTCAACAATTCTCAGTTGAAACATATTTTCATGAGCTAAATTATGTCATTCATAGAGAGTACTATATATATATATATATATATATATATATATATATATATATATATATATATATATATATATATATATATATATTACTGTTTTAAGAATTTAAACAATTATACCTCACGAATATAGTTTGCAAATTTGAAATGTATTTTCAAGAGCTAAATTATGTCCCTCGCAGACCGTACTATATATATATATATATATATATATAAATTAACTGGTTTAAAATATGTTTTTCTCTACACATTACTAACCATGTTTCAGAAATGGAAGCTAAAAAAAAACAAACATTAGTTCCATTTCATCCTCAAGAGAATTTTAATATTAATGCCCTGTAAATTTACATTGAGCACTATTTTGTAAAAATAAAAATATCTATAAGAATACCGGATTATATATCTTACTGTTCTTTCTTTTATATATATATATATATATATATATATATATATATATATATATATATAATAGTTATTGAATTTGAATTATATTTAAAAGGTATAACCTATCGTTTTATACGAAAATAATTGAAAGTGTCGATTTAAATGTGATGTGCTTTCTTAAGCGCCGATTCTGAAAATCATACGTCATGCAGATGAAAATATTTGAAAAGTTATTTTCTAATCTTTTCCAGAATTTTCCACAACTTTCTGATGATTTACCTTCATTCGAAAATATCCGATAATCTTTCATTTAAACCTGCATGCGGATGTGGATCAATGTGTCAGTAGTCTAAAACAGTTATGAGCTGAATTTTGAACAGAATTTTTTTTTCTTTGACAAAGGACAAAGGAGGAGATTATGTTGAAAAAATAAATATTTGATATCTAAAACAATTTTTTTCATCTTCAAGTGAAGTATCTATTGAAATATCCTATGAATGTACATGGGTAATTCCGAAGCCTGACACTTGGATTTTAACCAAATATTGATCTGAAATTTTCTCTGTATAATGTTTGATCTATCTGTCCACAAAACCATCTCTCTTTAGTGCAATGTGGAAAGCACGGCTGCTAGGTTGAAATCTCCGAGACCAGAATACATTCATTACCTGACTTAGAATTAATCAAAGATAGAGATACAGTAAAGTAGACAGCAGGTACTACACTTTGTTCCGGTACAGAAGGTCGGTTTTATGGGCGATGCACGTTTACGTGAATATGACCCAAGGACAAAGATTTTACTAACTGGTGAAATACAAAATTTGTTATATGTATGTATATATATATATATATATATATATATATATATATATATTCACTAGATGTATTTAGGCAATTATTTTAGCGTTTAGGCATTTATTTTTGTATTTAGTCATTTATTTTTGTACTTAGGACATTCATTTTTGTATTTAGGCATTTATTTTGGATTTAGGCATTTATTTCTGCATTTAGGCATTTATTTTTGTATTTAGGAATTTCTTCATCTAGGTACCTTTGGTTCTGATTTTTATTATTTTCTCATTTCCTTTTTTACGATTCGTGAGGAAACAACCATAATTTTTCTACGTTTCGGAAAACAGTTCCAAATTCTAGAAGCCTTAACCATAAAATAAAAAAAAAACATTAATAAAACTTTACAAACAAATATACTAATGTATTTAATAAATAGGCTAATCATGGTTTTATCGATGGAATCAGTTATATTTGTCACGCATGAAATGGCGCAGTTTATAGAAAATGAATAAAATGCTTCTTAAATGTTAAATAACTAACTTATTTAGTTGAAACAGGCACCATGTTGATGAATGAATGTTCTCCGACATAATTTTAACCTCTTGATCACATCTTTAGAAAAATTCTCATCCTTTGATGTGATAAACAGTTTAAATGCTTCGATTACCTCTTCTTTATTGGAGAATGTTTTATTGCGTATGAAAAGCTCAAAATGCTTAAATAAGTGATAATCAGTAGGAGAGATACCAGGTGAATATGGAGGATGAAGCAAAATTTCATAATTCAAGTTTTACAACTCTTAGACAGTTGATTGAGAAGAGTGTGGTTGTGCGTTGTCATGCAACAAAATCGGGCCATCTCTATTCACAAGTCTAGGATGTTTTTTTTTTTGTTTGTTTTTCTTTTTTCAATTTTCCGTGCATACACTCAATTTCTCCACAATATGAAGTTGCTGCTATAGTTTTCCCTTGAGGCAGGAATGAATAATGAATAACCCTTTTGAAAGACCACCATATTAACCGTTAACTTTTTAGCGTGTATTGGAAGTTTTAGGTATCGTTTTGGTGATTCACTTTCATCTAACTATTGATCTACTATCATACTGTTGTCAAAGAGTATCCATTTCTCATCGCATGTAATGATTCGTTGTAAAAATGGTTCTTTTTCCAAGCTTGTAGTCATACAGTAAGATTATTTCATTGTAATCATTTTCTGTTATATTCCGTGCTAAGGGAATAAATACTTAACACCAGGTGGATAATAGAGGGAAGGTTTATTGTACACAACCAGTACAATATGAAATACGGTACAGTTCTACACACAGGTCAATATAGTAGTGGGTGCCACTAATTGGATAGTCGGACGGGCTTGCGTCTTCTCTCTAGCGCTTCTCTGAGTCTCTCGTAGACAGTTGACTTTATAGGTACTTGCTTCCTATAGTATGATCATTCATGGGGGGGGGACTGGTTATTCCATTACATCCTTTTCATTGGGCTAATGAGTAACAATATATTGAAAGAAAAATTATCTGGAAAGAAAAAGTGTCAGGAGTAAGTCAAGATTTTTTTTATATAATTATAAATTATTCATTAGTTGACCGGATCAACATTAACCAAAAATGCGTCATTTCATGTGTGACAACTTAATATATATTTACTTTTTTTTTTCGCTTTTCAGCGTACAAAATCAGTACGAAATAATTTAATTCTTTTTATTTATAAATTCTGTATATTGTATACCAAGCATTAACAATAAAAGTTTATTTTTAAATGAGTGGCCGTTTATTAATAGCTTCCCCAAAATGTGTTTTTTGACATTTTGTTTTTAAAATGAAAAAATTTAGTATGCTGCCAATTTAGAATAATTTAATCCCCTTTGTTTAATTTTCTTAAATTTTGTATACAGTATGACAAGTATTAACGATAACAAAAATAACTTTTTTTCTCATTTTAAATGAGTGACTGTTTATTAAAAGCATTCCCTAGATCCGTTCTTACACATATTTTTTATTGAAAAGTGTTCTTATACTAACAGTGCAAAATAATTTAATTTCTTTTATTTGATAATGTTCTTAAATTCCGTATATTTTGTGCTACATATTAACAATAAGTATTCTTTCATTTTTTTTTTCTGTCCTGGGTATGACGATAAACTATATCCGCGTCCTGGGTAAGACGATAAACTACAACCAACAGCAAGGGAGGTTTTGAGGAGCACCACCTCTTAATTGTTGGTGTTCCCAGGTCCACCCTGACGTGGAGTGGTAGCACCTATCAGGGTTCCAGCTATGAGCAAATATTTAACCCCCTCCCCCAAAAAAAAACTGGGGTCAAAACACTATGAAAGTGTAAAAATAGTTTATAATACCAGAAATACTTTGTAAAAAAATTATTATTAGCAATACATTTTTTAAGGAAAAAGATATTACCAGCAATACATTTTTGGAGAAAAAAAATATTATCAGCAATAAAATGTTGTCGGCATTAAATAACCCATTGAGGCTGATATGCTGTAAAACAAACCAAACCAAACCAAACCAAAAATTCTTCATTGTTTTAAATGAGTTTCTGTTTATTAATAAGGTTCCCAAGCTCTGTTCTTTTCCTCTGTTTCTTTTCATATTTTCTTGATTATGTACCAATCAGCGAACAGTGTTTTCTCTTTCATTTAAGTTCCTATACATATTTCCTTTTGAAAAACCTGAGGGAAATAAACTGATAAATCTTGGAAGAGACCAAATGGAACAAATGCCTATTTTTCTTTTAACACAGTTAAAAATTGAAGAAGAAAAAAATACGAGACGACAGCACATTTTGAAGTGAAAACAGGAGATACGATGAATGAAAAACAAGGTAGACTTATAAATACGATCCTAACAAGATAACCTAAAATTATTTGATAATGGTTGATGAAAGCTAAAAGCACACAGACATCATGGGATGATTTGTTATCAAATTCGTTCCGGAAACAGGAAAAATGACATGAACCGTATAAAAAGAGAAACCATCATAATATCACACGTGTTTTAACACACTCAGCCACGAAGGACGTCGCCGACCATCTTTTCATTAATGAGATTTCTCGAAAATACAGGTTGATACACGAAAAAAAACTGTTTAAAATAAACGGAGGCTCGACTCAAATATGGCTATCCACTAGAAATAACATTTAAAGTGATATATAAATATATATATATATATATATATATATATATATATATATATATATGTGTGTGTGTGTGTGTGTGTGTGTGTGTGTGTGTGTGTGTGTGTGTATTAGTTATTTCTTTAATAAATTCAATGATATTTTTAACTTTTTGAATTTGGACCGCTTGTCAAGTATATATGACAGGAGCTGTGATACAGCAAAACAGTAGTTTGCGAATGACATAATATCAAATATATATATATATATATATATATATATATATATAGTTCCATTAATAATTAAGAGAACATTCGGACAAGTTCTACATAATTTATGTCCAGAAAAGGAGAAAATTATAAGAACACAAAAAAATGAAATTTTAACCGCAGTAGCATGTTAGTCGTTTTTGAGGAAACTTGTATAAATGTAACTTGTATATATATATATATAATAACTTGTATAAATAAAAGTTGTTTATACACACACACACACACACACACACATATATATATATATATATATATATATATATGTATGTATGTATGTATAATGTTGTGTGTGTGTGGAGAAGTAGAGAGAAAGGCCGTTTTCTTTTGTGAAGGACGAAGATAAATCTACCGATTAGTGAAAAAAGGTTGCATAAACACGTCTGCTAACCTCACAAGTGAAAAATTACGCAACAGCCCGACAGGTGTCTTCCTTTGATTGATCAGCTTTATTTGGCTTTCTTTTATAAACTGAATAATTAACAAAAAAAATTTTTTCCATTTCATAACTGAATAATTAACAAAAAAAAACAGATTTTTCCAAAAGCTAGGAGACTAACTTCAACCGAAATGAACAGGGAAACCCGCGTTGCTATATATATATATATATATATATATATATAAAACCTTTCATAAAAGAATATATCTGTAAATGAAAATATTCAAGTATATATATAAATAAATTGGTATATATGGAAAAAATAACCCTGAAGATCCGTTTTAGATGAAAAATAACCTCCGTTTAGATGAAACCTAGGTAGGTTGTTCCTGGCTCTTTAGGATGTATTATATATATATATATGTATATGTGTGTGTGTGTAAAATTCATATAGAATATATCTGTAAAAGGGTAATATGAATAAACCCTAAAAGACTATCATGTTTTTCTTTTGTCTTTATATCTTACATACACACACACATATATATGTGTGTGTGTTTGTGTGTGTGTGTGTGTATGTGTGTTTGTGTGCGTTTGTGTACGCCTGAAAACGACATATATGTTGACAGTCTGAGATAGATATGAATAGACAGAGATAGATAAATATATACAAACATGATGGCAGTTAACTCGTTAAATGAATATGACAACTGCGGTCAAATTTGATTAATGTTTCAGTCGTAGCGAGAACAACAATGGCTTTTGAAGACACTTCCTTTTTCAAGTTACTTGCAATGCTTATTGCAGACGCGGAAACCTATTCTGTATCGGGCGGCCTGTCCTATTTTGTGAATTTTGTTCCGCTTTCTCCTGGAGTTTCATTTGTCGCTAACAAAAGCCTGCATCTGAAAGACATATTCTGCCGTATTCATCAGTTGTAAATTGCTGGATCGCTGGATCAATGGTTGCCCCTTTCCTGGCTGCACGTTTGACATTTGCCCAACTCATTGGATGTTATTGGAAGACCTTCATAAACTTTACGCTTCTACTTGTTTCGATCTCAAGGGGTTTTTATATGGCTACCTGCAAAAAATCCTTTAAACAGTCCTTCAGCCGCTTCTTTGGTTTATCGTTGTATCGCGTGACGTAGAGCAATTCATTGGAGAGTTTGTTTGATAATTCTGTAGTCGTCAGGGCGAATGCCATGGTCTGCCCAGGGAAGTCTGTGGCGATGAATATACGCTTCGATGTTGATTGCGTTGACCTTTTCGATGAATGCAGTGTTTGGCGTGTGGGACATTCAGTGGGTACGAAGATTTAATCTTAAACGGTATTGACAGAATCTCTCCATTGTCTCTAAAGGTCTACGGTACACAACCCATATCTCACATAGAATAGTATAGAAGGTACGTCAACACTGTAGTCTTCCTCTTTGTACCTTGGAGAATAAACTCTGTCTTTTAGATCTGGATCAGTTGCCTTATTCACACGAGCAGATATTTGATTTTCAAGAGTGCACTTTCCATTATGAGTGCTCACATAGTTTTGCGAATTTGTCTACCACCTTCAGTTTGTAGCCGCTCATAAATATTGACGGTTTGATGTAACGTGAACCCGGAGCAGGTTGGAACATGACCATTGTCTTGTCCAAGCCGGTAGTAAGGCCGAAGGTTTTGCAGGAACAGGAAATATGATCCATCAAAACCAGCATTTCCTGTTCTGTTTGTGCGACCAAGTCACAGTCATCAGCATACCGAATGTCACGGACAAGAGATCGGAAAGGCTCAGGTCTAGTAGAGATGCACCGGATGTTGAATAGTTTACCAGTTGTACGATATCATATATATATATATATATATATATATATATATATATATATATATATATATATATATATCAGGGTATATATATATATATATATAAATATAAGAGTATATATATATATATATATATAAGAACAATAAGATATATAATCCGGTGTTCTTATAGATATTTTTATTTTTTACAAAATAGTGCTCAAAGTAAATTTACAGAGCATTAATATTATAAATTAATTGATTTAAAATATGATTTTTTTTAACATGGTTAGAACTGTGTAGCGAAAAAAAACATATTTTAAATTTAATTATAATATATATATATATATATATATATATATATATATATATATATATATATATATATATATATATATATATATATATATATATATATATATATATATATATATATATATATATATATATATATAGTGTATATATATATATATATATATATATATATATACATATATATATATATATATATATATATATATATATATATATATTACCCTGGTCGCAGCTCTTAAAGACATGAAGAAGAAGGAAAAGACAGAAAACAAAATGAAGAATAATTTACATCACCTTGCTTGACACAATTTTTTATCTTGATGAGGTCTGAAAGTAAAACTGAAACGTTAAGAGACACCTCTTTGTCAACGATTGGATATCTACGAAATGGTGAAATGTTCCGACACGCCTCAAGATTTCCCAAACAAGTTCTTTACTTACAGTGTCGCAGACCTTTGTTAGATGTATGAAGATTTCTCTCGCACTAAAAATTATATCCATCGTTCCACTATTAGGTTGCAAGACACACTGTGATTCTGAGATTATCGTATCCACAATGTGAGTCGAGGGAGAAATATACCCCCTAGGATTTTACCAGCTGCCGAAAGTAAATCTATACCCCGATGATACCCAGACATTTGCCTTTGTACAATGATATTGTGATCGCATCTCTCCATTCCTTTAGAACAACTCACAGAATTCTTGAGGCCCAGAGTGATTCTATGCATTTTATTAGCCAACGATCGCCAAACTACCGAAGGAATTAGCAAAGATGTAATCCTTTCCAACAGCCTTTCTCATGTTTCACTACAACTACAAGATTTGAGGATGATCCATAGTTTTTAAGATTGGTCTTTTATGAAGGTCGTTAAGAGTAGTTTCGTTCACATAGATAGATAGATAGATAGATAGATAGATAGATAGATAGATATAGATAGATAGATAGATAGATAGATAGATAGATTAACAGGGTTTAATATTTCCTTTGTTAGTTTTGGATCATTCCAAGATGGTGAACATAATTAAGAGTAGTTTCGTCCACAGGGCTATTCCTGTTGGTCAAATCCGAAAAGTGTTCTTTCCATTTCTTACCGATTTCCACCATGCCAGTAAAGGTCTTCGTGTCGTCTTTTGATTTGAAAAGAGTTACTCGAGTCAAACGTCTGCTTCATGGCGTTTTACTGCTCTTTACTATTATTACCTTATGCAGACTACCAAGTGTCTTCCATTTCACGAAGCCTACGTTGATCATAGATCTTCGGTTTCTTCTAGATTTTGTTGAGTGCTTACAGGCAGTCATTTTGTAGTATGTAATACGTACGCACGTAAATATACGAACGTAGATAGATAGATAGATAGATAGATAGATAGATAGATAGATAGATAGATAGATAGATAGATAGATAATAAAAGAACTGAGATAGATAGATAGATAGATAGATAGATAGATAGATAGATAGATAGATAAAAGAACTGAGATAGATAGATAGATAGATAGATAGATATGAAAAGACTAAGATAAAGAGAGATGTGAATAAACTAAGTGTTGTGGATTCCGAGATAAAATTCGGTCTCCACTGAATTACAAACGCAAGAATTAAATATAAGAAATTAAATGTATTTACAAAATAATACAATGGGTAATACTGTTATTAAATCCAGGAACGCGATTAGTCGCAATAATAATATATATATTTACAGTCTCGAAGTAGGACTTCCTTAGAGTCTACGTGCTTGTAACTGTGACTTCTACAAGCGATTACCTCACACTATTACTCTACCTCCAACTCAACCACAATCTCTGCTCACTCTCACTCTATATTCTGACTGACTCTGGGTATTTAACGGCAGCAGTCCAAGTAACACTTTGGTCGAGTCCACTTATATGAAAAAGGGGAGGACTCCATAACACTTCGATAGATAGATAGATAGATAGATAGATAGATAGATAGATAGATAGATAGATAGATATGCGAAAAAAGATAAAAAATATGCATACATTCAATGATCACAATCATGACTCTTGTAAGTTGTAACGCTTAGGGTCGTATGAGCACCACATGTATTGCAGCTGTGGTAAGATATCCTGACGGAGCCCAACTCTCAGCAATTTGATTTGAATTCAAAGTTTACCTTCTCCTACATTGGTTGCTAAATAATCACGATCACGAGTCCCGTAACCCCTGAGAGTCGTATGGTCACCGCATGTTCTGCAGCCGTAACCGCGGTGGTGTACAAGATAGCCTGACCGGGTCTAACATTGTACAGGTGTGTTTTGAATTCAGAGTTTTCCTTCTCCTAGGCTATATAGGCTATAGAACTTAGTCTTTCCTGCTCTTTAACCATAGCTGGTGTAGATAGACATAGGTTCATGCCTTTCCCAAGGTTATTTGCGATAAAGTGAATGTAACGAATTCGATTGGAATTTGAACTTGACTCTCCGATTTCATATTCAGAACCGCTATCCATTACACCACACGTACATTTACATACATACACATGAACATACGCACAGACATACATACGAACAAACTAAGATAGATAGATAGATAGATAGATAGATAGATAGATAGATAGATAGATATGAATAGACTGAACTAGATAGGAGAAAGGTGAATAGACTGAGATAGAGAGATACAGAGAGATATTAATAGACTGAGATAGATATGAATCGATAGATATGAATATATAGAGGGATATGAATAGACTGAGATAGATATAGATAAGTATGAATAGATTTATATATATATATATATATATATATATATATATAGAGAGAGAGAGAGAGAGAGAGAAGATGAATAGACATAGATAGATAGATAGATAGATAGATAGATAGATAGATAGATAGATAGATAGATATGAATAGACTGAGATAGATAGATAGATAGATAGATAGATAGATAGATAGATAGATAGATAGATTGCCAGTGCTTAAGACCTCCTTTATTGGTATTGAGTAATCTTAACATAATATGGCACAAGGAAAAAAATTTTGGTAAGTTTGTTAATCTTCTATCTTACCAGTATTACTGAATCGTGATCGTCGTTCTCAATCCAGTCTTTGACTTCTGCTTCTGCCCTTGTTCTGAGGGGTGGAGGAATCCGCAGCTCTCCGCTACCAGGCAAAGCTCAATACTTTTATTTTTATTTATTCATTTTAGTCATAATAAATGAAACAAACAGGTCTCATCAAGAAGACTTACTGAAAAGTAACAAAAAAAGGAGAAAGAAGAAAATAAAATGTTGGTTTCAAATTTCAGTCAATGTTTAACGAAGCTAAAATATATCAAACAAATAGAAACCGCTGTCGAAAACAAAATGTGCAGTTTAGCATATCATACGAATTGAAAATTTATAACGGCAGCTTCATGAACTGTGTCAAAACATTTTTAATTATTTACTCAAATTTGATTGTGATTAGAGCTGATAACTAATAAATTTCATGTAGCTATCAACAATAGTTTGGTGGCGAAGATAGTTACGTGTTTGCACAATACCAAAACAGTACCTAAATGTGACACTCTTAAATTCATTTTAACACTATTTTTCATCTAATAGCTACTCAAGGTAAAGCTTTGCTGAATAGAGATTTATGAACAGAAGAATTGTTGTTTAAGATTATATGTAGGACAGATAACGGCTGAGGAGCTTAAGATTGTAATGATCAGTGGCATGATCTCGGGAGTTTGTTCTACAAAGCATCGAATCTTGGAAAGAAGTGTTTGAATAGAATTTCCAATAAAATATGAAAGGAATGAGGATGATTCGATCCTGTGTACATGGCATCAGTTATGTGCCATGCGTGATACACGCTTACGCGATCATGTATCTTTCGATACATGACTGACGAGGCAGATTTTTCCCGCAGGAATTCTTAAGTGAATACTTTATTTAATCTACGGTGGTAGATTGTTTTCGTTCCACTGCCCATATCTCGGAATATCTCGTCTAGTTCTTTTTTTTTCTTTCTGAGGTAAACCAGTTGCCATTCAAGGTTATAGAATCCGGTCTGTCTGTAAGTCTATAGAATCCATAGCTGAAGGGAGGGAGAAGTAGAGGATTCATACTTTTCCCAAGAACGTTAGCATGTAAGTGAATGTAATGGACTTGACTGGATTTCGAACTCGGCTCTCCAATTCCACAATCCGAGCCGCTATCCATAAATCCACCGTGCCTAGGTTTTATTTGTAAATGTCTGGGCTGATGGAAGTCAAGAATGTAGCGCGCCATTACATTTCCCATGAAAATAGCAATAGAGAGGCTTGCGACTTTTCGTCTCTGTGAAACGGGTTGCAGGGTGGGAAATAATTTATTGTCCACAAGGCCGCTTCAACGCTTTTTTAACTCTGTCAAAGCTGCAAAGAGAGGCTTGGGCCGCTCCAGCCCAGATATATCAACAATAATCCATTTTTTGTCTAATCTGACTCTTGGAAAAGTTAGAGCATGGGGACATGTATATTCTGAAGTGATACAAGAAGCCGACAATTTTCTACAGCGTCGGATAGGCATAGCACAATGAAGAACAAAATAGTGAAGTTTACACACTTTCGATCAAACACAGACATGATTTTTTCTGGTTTTTGACACTCGACACAACTTAGCATATGAAAATATTATTAGACAATATGAAACTACTACACAGACCCCACTGTAAAGAAAAGTTTAAAATTTACACTATTGACATTCGGACTATTGTCCTCATCCTTGTTGTTGTTATCACGACGTTTCGGCCGTTGTGCCCTCCGGTTTTCATCAGGGATATATTGGTCTCGGTAACTTACAAGGAATTCTGAAGTGAATGCTTTATTTAATCTACGGTGATAGAATGTTCACTTGCACTTGCTCATGACACTTGCAAAGATCGTAGGGCAACGGGTTCGTCGCCAGAAGGAATGCACATCAACAACTTTGCACGCCACATTCACCAGGGCCTTCAACTGAACGGCGGACATCTGTACTCTAGGGTACCTCTTGACATTTTTGGTTCCTGTTTGGGGCTAAATGGTTGCACATCCTAAAATGTTATCCTTTTGCCTTTCAATAGATTTAATTTCCATTACGCTATCATTTGTCGTACTTGATTTGTGCCCGAACATTTTGTTTCAAAACTGGAAAACACCCTATATATATATATATATATATATATATATATATATATATATATATATTGCAGTATAAACCACAGGTGGGTTCTGTGGGTGTTGAGCAAACTCAAATGAGCCTGAGCATAATGTGCTTGAGCATAATTTACATATATATATATATATATATATATATATATATATATATATATATATAAAAGAAATATAGTTTTAAGGTTTGCTATATTTATGGAATAAAGTGCTCAATATCAGGGATAGAGCGTATGTAAATATAAAAATGAACATTGAAGTCAACACTCAGAGGTGACGGACTGTTTAATGCTAGACGCAATCATTAGGCCTGATGATGGAGTCTAATGTGAAACAGTCTGTCGCCTCTGATGAGTGTTGACTTCAATGTTCACACACACACACACACACACACACACACACACACATATATATATATATGATTATTATTTGCTTTCCTATATGGTTTATATGTATTATTTGAATTAAATATTATGTCTAGAAAATTTACTATGTTTAGGTTAGATATTTTGTCTATTTTAAATCCTAATTTGTTAAATGTTTCTATTTTCTTATATTTTCTATTTTTCTACTCTTATAACTTCTTAAAATTATTAGACCATCATTTCTATATAAACCTATATCCTTCTTTATTAATGCTATTTGATAAATTATTTAAGATATATATGCCTGTGATTTCTCATATTTCAGCACCATCATAGCTACCCCCATTGTTAGCTAATGACATCTATGATACACCCCCTCCTCTACTACATCTCAATTTTCATAAGGTAGTATTTATATAAAATACAAATTTTATTTTAACCTAATTATGTACAATAATGTCATACACAATACAGGGGAATAATCCAAATAGAAAAAATTGAAAATAACTACAATTTATCTAAATACAAATTCAGGACATATCATAATCATTCAATCTTAAATAAATCAACAATGTTATCGACTTAATGAATGTAGAAATGGTTCAAAATTCATTTGGTTCTGAGCGTTTCAAGCAAAACGTTTAGACGTTCTCAATGATTATTTTGTCATACTACTAAAATACATGGTGTGTAAATATATGGTGTCGTTGTATTTTCAATTTTACTGTTTGATATATATATATATATATATATATATATATATATAAGAGATAGAGATTGTGCGTGTGTGTGTGTGTGTGTGTGTGTGTGTAAGATGTGTTGATTTAATAAAACTTGCTTCAAAGTGTTCTTGTTGCCTTGCACCTTGTCCGTTTTCCTTTCTTCAATCCCCCTCCCCTATACCCAGTCTTTACTCTCACTTTCACTCTCTTTAACCCACTGCGTACTAGTGGCACTCCTGCTTTGCTTGGGACGAAATGCAATCCTAGTATTGATACATGAAAGCTTTTGTGCAGCGATTTCAGAATATTTTTGTGTTATAATCTCTTATAATAAAAAATATAAAAATTATATATATATATATATATATATATATATATATATAAGAGAGAGAGAGAGAGAGGCAGAGATGTAGGTCTTGTTGATTTAATAAAACTTGCTTTATAGAATTCCTGCTACATACACACACACACACTAACACACAAATATATAATGTTTAAGATTTACTATACTTATCGGGTCGGGGAGAGGTTTCATATATATATATATATATATGTATGTTATGTAGGCCACCGTCGGTCAAGGTTGACCATGGGTAGCATCCTAGTTGTCTGCTTGGCTGAAGCATCGACATCTGTGACGTTAGAGGCCGATGCGAGAGTGACAATCTCTGTTGCAGAGGTCGAATGTGTGTTCTGTGGTCTGTTGGAGCTGTCACTTTGCTTTCTGCGGGCCAGCCTTTCCTTGGCGACTTGTGTCAGCTTCTCCTCCCCTGACTTGAGGTGTTTGGTCAGGGTTCTTCTCCATCAGATTGTATGGAAGCTAGGCTCTCCCAGGATTCTGTGTTGATGTCCACAGCTTTCATGTTGCGTCTCACGACATCGCGGTACTGCATCTGTGGCCGCCCGGCGGGTCTTCTTCCAGCGGCCTGCTCTCCGTACAGGAGGTCTTTGGGGATGCAGCCGTCTGGCATGCGATGGACGGGGCCCAACCAACGGAGCCTGCGCTCTCTGAGCAGTGTGATCATGCTGGGCAAACATGATCGATACAGGATGTCAGTGTTAGGCACCTTATCTTGCCACGCTATTCCCAGGAGGCGGCGGTTGCTTCTCATATGAAAGGTGCTCAGACGCCTTTACTTGCCTGGCGTACGTGATCCAAGCCTCGCTGCCATATATCAGTGTGCTGATAACGCAGGCCTTCTACACTGCCATCTTGGTCTTCACCGACAGCTTAGGATTGGTCCACACACGTTTTGTGAGGCACGCAAGTATTGTGGCTGCCTTCCCGATTCTCTTGTCAGTCTCTTCTTCTAAGGTGAGGTTATCAGTGATGGTGGAGTCAAGGTACGTGAACTGATGGACTGCACCGAGCTCATAGTCATCAATGGTAATGGCTGGTGGTGTTTCGGTACCTTGTCCCAGTACGTTTGTCTTTTTCAGGCTGACGGTCAGCCCGAAGTCTCTGCAGGCCTGGGTGAAACGGTTCATCAGTGACTGAAGTTCACACTATCGCCGCATCGTCGGCAAAAAGCATGTCTCTGATAAGAGCTTCACGTACTCTGGTCCTGACTCTGAGGCGGATGAGATTGAACAGCCCGCCATCTCGTACGCAGGTAAATCCCTTCTCTTGAGGTTCCGAATGCAACGCGAAGAAAATCCTGAAAGGAGTGGGAGCGAGGACGCAGCCCTGTTTGACCCCACTGCAGATGTTGAAGGGCTCAGAGGTGTTGCTATTGAACTGCACACACTTCTGCATCTCACTGTGGAATGACTAAATCAATCTCTGCAGCTTGGGTGGGAAGCCAATCTTGGACAGGATTCTGAAGAGGCCTTCTCTGCTGATGAGATCAAACGCCTTGGTGAGATCAATAAAAGCGATGTAAAGGGGCATCTACCGTTCTCTGCCCTTCTCCTGGACCTGGCATTGATCTTTCAGTTCGGAAATCGCACTGCGACTCCGGTTAGACACGTTCGGCGAGTTTCTGCAGGCGGACCAAGATGACCCGAGCGAAGACTTTGCCCACAACGCTGAGTAGCGAGATACCTCTGTAGTTGTTGCAGTCGCTTCGCTCACCCTTTTACTTGTAGAGGGTGACGATCTTGGCATCTCTCATGTCCTGAGGTACGGCCACTTCCTTCCAGCACTGGTAGAGGACCTCGTGCAATGGGAGCAGTAGGGCAGTCTTGAGTGCCCGATCATGTCAGGGGGGTCCCGTCACTGCAAGGGGCCTTCCCTAATGCCAAGCTGTCAATGGCTTTGCTAAGCTCTATGCTCGGTTCGGTATCGAGGTCCTCTATGACTGGCAGGCACTCAATGGCATCAGGGGCTGCGGTCGTCACAACATTCTGCCTGAGCTTGCGTTGATGATGGCAGTTTTCCTGGAGCTGCTGATGTCCTGGGGGTCTTTAGAGAGGTCGATCAGTATAGTCCGGACGTCCCAACAGCCCAGTTCTAGAGCTGATTTATTTTGTAAATTCTTGTTATTGCCTGGTGCGAATATCTCTTAACCTTTATGCACCCAGTGAAGCTTGAGACGGGCGGTAGCTGTCCAGTGAGATCAGAACATCTCTCCCACCGACGAGAATGACCCCTGGCGCAGCGCTATACGCCAATCGAGTGGTAGCTTATAATCGGTAACTGCCGATCTCCGTATTGTGTCGACGCCAAAGGCGAAGCTGGACTGTCCTCTCTAGGTATAGTGCAGGGTGTTTTATGCAGTGTGGTGTGATCTTGTAGGCTTGCATCCGACCACACTATATATATATATATATATATATATATATATATATATATATATGCATACCTTCGTATGTCTATGTAAGTTTATGCGCGCGCGTGTTTGCCATTGGGAATGTATATATGCTTGCGTGCACAAGATATGGTATGTATGCATATATCTATGAATTTTATTTTTAATTTCGCGCATGCGCGCGGTTGGTTTTTGATTTTGACGACTGCACAGTATAGTAGGGTCAGTTGGGCACCGTCTGTGAGATAAAGTGTATCACGACGCACAAAATTTGGAAACAGCATGCTCAAGTGAAATTATATTTTTGTAACTCTTACGTCACACTGCACTTCCTTCATCACAAAGCTATACTATGTAAACAAAGGATTGCTTTCAAATTATCCAGCCATTTTTTTATATATCTAGAACTAGATGGTGTAATGAGACTGGACATAGCGCGTATGCATGAACACACACTCTCTCATGGTGTTACTCAATCGGTAGTGTTATCATTGCATTCATTCTTCAAGTCTTACGCAGGGCTAAAATTCGCTTAACTCCGCTAAAATCTAGATTTGTTTATGCGCTTTCTAGATTTCCCAAAACTAAAATCACCGTTGAAAGTGTGTGAGGGACGACCAGGGACGAGAGTAAGTAGATCGTGATGAAACTGATGCTGATTTCGAAAGAAGACATTACTGGCAGACTTTACTTTTAGATTTGAATTGGCACTAGAATAAGTGTACGAGATCACAAAGGGAGTTCTTCGAAGTGGACCCAAGTAATATTGCTCTGGATTGACTGTTTTCATCAGGAAGAGACAGTTGAAATTTCTAGAGCACATAATGAGAAAAGAGGGCTTGGAAAATCTGATACTCACAGGACAAACTAAAGGCAAGGTGAACAGAGGAAAACAACGCATAACATAGTGAGCTTCAGTTAATAGATTGCGGAACACGGTTTAGGATAAATAACAAAAAGATAAAATTTGTTAAAGGATACGAATGACAGGGAATTGTGGAAACCCATGATTGCCTACATCCTGAAGGGGTCAACCCCCCATATATATATATATATATATATATATATATATATATATATATATATATATATATATATATATATATATATATATATATATATATATATATATATATATATATATATATACAGGTGGTAATCATTTGGTATAAACCAGGCGAGTTCTATTAACACAACATAGAATTTTAAATATGTTAAAACTGACTCACAAAAGGTATCTCACTAAATGTATCTTAATTTCAATTGTAAAGTGTATATATATATATATATATATATATATATATATATATATATATATATATATATATATATATTAAGAAATGGACAAGGTCCGACAATTTATTTATTAAAGACATTTTTTTATGTTTTAACGTTGTTTTTTTTTTACAAGTATTTAAGTAAATGCTCTGTTTATGATAAATGTTATTTAATACTGTTTATCATAAACAGAGCATTTACTTAAATACTTGTATCTATAAAAAACAACGTTAAAACATAAAAAAAAATGTCTTTAATATATATATATATATATATATATATATATATATATATATAATGGATCTTTCATTCATTAATCCGACATATTTCTAATTTATTTGGTAAAAAGCTATTTTTTAATGGATACTCATATTTGAGTAGATGGTCTGTCTTAATTTTTTTATTAGACAGTATATTTATTTGTTTACATCTATAGGCCTGAATATTCCAAGAAAGCTTGTTCGAAAAATATTCATGCCTATATGGAAACAAGTAAATATACTGTTTAATAAATAAATAAAAACAGAGCATGTATTGAAATATGAGTATCCATTCAAGAATAACGTTTAAACAAATAAATCTTTTTTATATATATATATATATATATATATATATAAACTGAGTCCAGTACATATGCTTGTATTACTGAATTTCTTGTTCTTCTATTGTTCGCATTAATTTTTAGTACGAGGAGACAAGACTCTCGGACCAGTCTAATGATGCTATTTTATATATATATATATATATATATATATATGATGCTATTTTATATATATATATATATATATATATATATATATATATATATATATATATATATAAAATAGCATCATTAGCGTGGTCCGAAAATCTTGTCACCTCCTACCAATAATTAATGCGAACAATAGAACAAGAAATTCAGTAATGCAAAACATATGTACTGGACTCAGTTTATTCATTGTCACTCGCCGAGAAAGTCTGTACGAAAATCAACATTTTCGAGTCACCCATCTGAAATAGAAAATTATATTATGTAAGGGTGACAAGACTTTCGGACCATCCTGTACACTATAGACTAAAAGTTTGGGGTCACCATCTGGATGTAATAATTTGTAACTTTCGTACCATTTTAGGATTAATAAACTTCTACGAATCTAGGATGCTGAAACTATTTAACCTATTAGTGCACGGTGTCCAAATTTTTAGACAGGGAGTTACCTGAAATATAAAAAGTACGCCAGTCCTAAGTTACCTTAAGTCAACAATGTAATTTAGACAAAAGAAAGTTTATGCAGTAATGGGTTAATTTCGTTATTATTATCATTATCATTATTATATTTCGATTTCTGCTATGGTCACACTACGTACCAAGTCTGCGTGAAGACCTAAGGCAGGTAGGGGTGTATTGTTATGGTTACATTTCATGATTTGTTTTTCTAATTCCAATAACATCACTAGCCCTATACAGACAATGTGTGGGCTGTACTTATCAAGATAATTTTTGTATTTCTTTTAAGCTGCAATTTTCAGGAATTTATCAATGTGTTGTTTTGTTTCTTTTTTTGTCATTCCAAGCGCACCTTCTATGACCGGTACTATTCTTGTTTTTAATTACCACATTTTTTCCTATTTCAATTTTCAAGTCTTTATACTTCGATAATTTTTCAAATTCCTTGGTTGCTATGTTACAGTCCGCAGTATCAATATCAATTATTAGGTAAGTCTTTTTTTTTCTTTTTGGTCATTATTATTATAGAAGATATGAAAAACACTTTAGAAAAAAAAAAGATCCCCTGGCCTGAAGTTAGCTAGTAAATTAGTTTTTAAAAAAGCAAGCCATCTTTCAGTTTTCAATTTTTAGGCGATTATTCGAAATCCAGATTATGACACCAAACTTTTGGCTTATAGTGTATATTTGAATAAGCATTATTGATTAATTTTTATAATATTGTTTTTTTTATAATTTATAAACGCTATCGATATTGTACTTATATGGTTTATATCATTTGTAGAGTTGACGTGAATACTGCCGTGAAAGGTACTGAATTGAGAAAATAAAGATGTAGTCCATACATACAAAAATTAACACACATATATATATATATATATATATATGAACATGCGATTGTGTGAGTTTTTTTTTCGATACGAATTATTAAATAAATAATAGTTTGCGCATTCATCCCCAAATGAAAATAATAAAGTCACTTATATGAAATGCGATACGCAAAGACAACGAAATTTATTATTGATTTCGTCTAAAAATTTGTGCACCATCTACCATCTGAAGAATCGATTGACTTATGGAAACACAATGCACTTGGTAATATGACACGGTATGCGCAATTTTTGCTGCTGACAGCCGTAAACTGGAGTTTGCGGGTTGACCTTTGAAATTTAGAAACAAACGTTCAAAAGCTGAGGTCGGCCGATACCAGACACAAAATACTCAAAACTCGAGCGGTAAATCACCCGTTTAACAGTTGCTGCAACTCCATCAAGGGGGAGTCTAATTTATTCCAGAAGAATTGATTTCACTTATTAAAAGAGGAATTTTAAGGAAGAAAGAATTATAAGCAATATTAACTTTCGCGCTCATTCACTTTGGCCATGTGCCAGAAAATGATTAATCTTTAACAACCCTTATAGACCATTCCTGAGTTTGCTCAATATCATGTAGCCCTTTGCCTCAAAGATCATTATTCCTGTAGTGTATTTGATCTTCAATTATGTGCTCTCTTGCAATGGCCTTGTGCCAAACTGTTAAAATTCTTTACAGTTGGGAAAGTTATACTCTTCTTCTTCTTCTACATGCCGTGTCCTTTCAGAACGTGGACGATCATGGCTCTCCACAACTTCCTTTCCTTTGTAGCACGTAGTAAAGTTGTTTTTTTTCTTAAATCCCTCTCTTAATCCCTGCTCTGCGAACGATTTACAAACGCAGGTTAAGCTGGTTATGCCCCACTTTTCTCTGTCCCGATTGCCTTCACTATGACCCGTGAGTGTCAAATTTTCTAAGCCCTCTATCCTCATTTAATGTGCCCCAGAAGTAACAACTATGCCTTTCTGATACTACATATAAATGTCCTTTTTTTAATTTTCCTTAAAACTTCCACGTTACTCAGTCAGTTATGTGCCAAGCGTGATACACGCTTAGGCGATCATGTATCTTTTGATACATGACTGACGAGGCAGATTTTTCCCCGCAGTAGGTTGCCATTTCTTTCTGCGGTAGACCAGTTGCTATCCAAGAACCCAGTCCGTCCTGCGATTTACCCATAGCTAGGGGGAGAAGAAGAGGATTCATACCTTTCTCAAGGGTAGCAAATAAGTGAATGTAATGGATTCGAGTGGAATACGAACTCAGCACTCCGATTTCTCAATCCGAGCCGCTACCCATTACCCCACCGTATACTCAGCATCCTTCTGTAGAACCACATTTATTTTGCCTCAAGACTTTTCTTCATTGAGAAAATTATCAGGCATTCACTGTCATATAGGATGACCGATATTATATAACACTGTTTTCTTTATCTGTCTATATTTCTGAGATGAGGTACACTACTTAAATTATTCGGACTATTATCCTCATCTTTGTTGCCATATTTATTACAAGGATACATGACACAGTGGATAAAGGCGTTAGTTAGATCTAGTGACAGGACCCAAAGAGTGTGAGTTCAATACCCGGTTAAGGCAGTGGAGAACTTTCAGAGGGAAATTAACAGGAGATAACTGATAACTGACATCCATTAAACATGGCACGTGGAACTAGAACAGTCTACCCCAGCGAGCGAAACAAAGGGTTCAGTTCGACATTCCAATCACCTGAAGAAGGCCGGAGCGTACAACAGCTGAAAGGTTGTAAGAAATATTGCGACAAAGATTAGGACAATAGTGCGAATAATGTAAATAGTGTACTATTTTCTTTGTTTCTAACGATTTTTTTTTGTTGTTGTTGTTTCTCAGCATCTTGCTTACCTTTTGGGATGATTCTGTCGCATGTTAAAACCTTTCGCAGATATTTAAACTTCTGCACCTGCTTGATGTTGACATCTCCAGTTTGAAACTTGCATCTTAGTTTTGTTCTTCTTGTAGATGAGCATATTTCCTCTCTTCTTGCAATTGGTGTTTGGTCCTTTCTTCTCGCTTTCCTTGACTAATCTTATATAGGACTTCCTATCGTTTCCTTTCTGTGTCTGCTATCGACACCGGCACATTTGCATATCTAATGACGTTAACATTGTGACCGCCAATAATGAATCTCGCTAGGACTTCTAATTCTCTTAGTATAGCTTCAATGTAAAATTTTAATAAGTCTGGTAAGAAGATACATTCTGGTCTTACGTCGATTCTCTTCTTCTCTCTCTCTCTCTCTCTCTCTCTCTCTCTCTCTCTCTCGTTCTCTCTCTTTTGTGTATTTATTGATTTCCTTTCCTATTTACACGCAGGCGATTTCCTTCCAGTATAAGTTCTGTATTTTTCTAATATTCTCACAGACCATTATTCGTGTAGTGTGTTCGATCTTAAGTTGTAGACTTCACTGCTATGGCATTCTTTATAGTTGGCAAAGTCAGATTCACAGACCATTTTAAGCGTAGCGTGTTCGATCTTCAATTGCGGGCGGCACTTCTATGACCTTCTTCATAGTGAAGTTAGATTCATAGACCATTATTAATGTAGTGTGTTCGATTTAAAGTTGTGGCCTTCACTGCTATGGCCTTTTCATAGTTGGTAAATTTAGATTCACATACCATTTTTAAAGTAATATGTTCGATCTTAAGTTTCGGGCTTCACTGCTTTAATGTTGGAAAAGTTAGATCCAAAGACCATTTTTCTCTGCTAGAGCCTTGTTTATAGTTGGTAAAGTTAACTTCACTGACCATTGCGGGTTTCACTTCTATGGATTTCTTTATCGTTGGCAAAGAAATTCCAAGACCATTTTCTGTGTAGCATGTTCTCTTTTAAGTTGCGGGCTTCACAGCTACGGCCTTTTTTTTTAATTAGCAAATTAGATTCAAAGACCATTTTTAGCGTAGCGTGTTCTATCTTAAGTAGCGAGTTTCACTGCTATGGCCTTCTTTGTAGCTGACAAATTTCGATTCACTGAACATTTTTTAGCGTAGCGTTTACCATCTTAATTTGCAGACGGCACGGCTTTGACCTTCATTATAGTTGCAAATTAAGATCCACAGACCATTTTTAGCGCAGTGTGTTCGATCTTAAGTTCTGCTATGGCCTTCTTTTTAGTTGCCAAAGATAAATTCACAAACCATTTTTAGTGTAGCTTATTCGATTTTAATTTACGGGTGGCGCTGCTATGGATTTCTTTATATTCGGCAAAGTTAAATTCACAGATCATTTTTAGCATAGTTTGTTCTTAATTGGCGGGTTTCACTGACATAGCCTTTTTATAGTTGGCATATTTAGATTCACAAACCATTATTCGTGTAGCGTGTTTGATCTTAAGTTTCAGACTTCACTACTGTGACATTATTTATACAGTGTAACCCGGATATAAGAGAGTTGTCGGGACCTGAGAAGAAGTCTCTTATATCCGGGTTTCTCTTATATCCGGTTTCTCTTATATCCGGGTGTGGTCTATTATATATACATTAACACAGGCTCTAATTTGGGACCAGAGAAATCTCTCTTATATCCGGGTTTCTCTTATATCCGGGTTTCTCTTATATCCGGGTCTCTTATATCCGAGTTACACTGTAGTTGGAAAAGTTAGATTCACAGACTATTTTTAGCGTAGCGTGTTCGATCTTAATTTGCAGGTGTCACGGCTATGGCCTTCTTTATAGTTGGCAAAGTTAAATTCACAGACCATTTTTAGCGTGGCGTGTTCAGCTTTCAAGTTTATTTTCATAGCCTTGTGCCAAACTTTTATTGGCTAGTTAGGTACGCAGACTGTTATTCATATAGTGTACACAATCTTCAGTTGCTTGCGACATTGTTATTGCCGATTTGAAGCCACTCAATAATACATCCAACAAAAGAGTTGAGGAATTCAAATATCTTGGATCTCACATAATAGATTCACCATAAGACTTCAACATCCGCAATTCTCTTGCATGGGATGCCTGTAACAATGTTCAGAATATTTGGCGCTCGAACCTACCATTCTCCTTAAATGTTCAAACATTTCGAACATTGATTAATTCAGTCCTACTGTATGGATCCGACACTTGGACATTATCTGCTCGTCTTGAAAGACGACTGTATAGAACATATACAAATCTACTTAGAAAAATCCAGAAAATCAGTCGGAGATCCCATGCAAACGCTTAACACAATTTATGGAGAACTGAGACCAATCTCTCTTAAGCTCAAAGGAAAACGATTAGTTTACCGGCCACTGCCACCGAGCGGGAAGGAAAATTCGTCTTATCCTTACTCCTATAGCATCCTTCTGGAAGTGTCTTCTCACGAAAATTGACTTTCCCAGACACCATAGTTCGGGAGTCAGGGTTAGACATTGGGGATCTGGAGAGCAGTGTAGGACCGAACAGTGGAGAAAGGGATTGTCAACCATGTTGTTTTCGAAGGATGATGATGGTGATGATGATGGTGATGATGATGATGGCCTTATGCCGGACTGTTATATTTTTTCAAAATTAGACTGACAGATTATTATTCGTATGGCGTATTCGGTTAGGTACCCCATTGCTATGGCCTTGTGTCAGGTTGGTATTTCTTCGGATATTAAAATATTCTGATTAGTCTTATCATCATTTTCCGTTATTATAGCCTGATTGATTCTCGTCAATTTTCACTATAGCGGTAACAGAATTTTTGCTGCTACAGTCTTGGTATCGAAGACTAGGTTTCATGAAATATCTGGCGATTAAATAAAGTGCCTGAAAACTCACAGAAATGGATTCATGTCTTTCCAATAAGCATCAATACGAAGTGAATATAAGCATATCAAGCCGAAATTCGAAGCCAGTTTGACTGTTCCATTTGGGTAAAATTTCCTTCCTCCCCCACCCATGTTTGATGGATGTCATTTATCAGTTATCTCCTGCTAATTTTCCCTCTGAAAGTTCTCCACTGCCTTAACCAGGTATTGAACTCACCTTCTTTGGGTCTGTTACTGGATCTAACCAACGCCTTTATCCACTGTGCCATGTGTTAAGGCAGTGGAGAACTTTCAGAGGGAAAATTAACAGGAGATAACTGATAACTGACATCCATCAAACATGGCACGTGGAACTAGAACAGTCTACCCCAGTGATCGAAATAAAGGGTTCAGTTTGAAATTCCAACCAAGAAGGCCAGAGCGTACAACGGCCGAAACGTTGTGACAAATATGGCGACAAAGACGAGGACAATAGTCCGACTAATGTAAATACTGTACATAATACCTCATCTCAGAAATATAGACAAACAATTTTGGTGTTTCGATCTAGAAACCCTAATCTGCATAGAAAAGCCAAAATTCTCAAATTTTGAATTTAACTCAATTAAACTTCATCCGGGGGATTTTCAGTAGCCAAAATGGATTCGGTACCCAAAAAAGTTAAGAATAAACGTCAAGATTATGATTTTCTGGTTTTGCTTGGTTTGCTTTATTTTGCTTTATGGCATTTCAACCACAAATTTATTACCGACAAGACTTTTAGGATAGGTTCGTATGAATAGAATATGTATTAATATTTTTTTTCAAAAATGTATTACTGGTAACATTTTTTTCCTTTTCAAAAATATATTGCTAGTAATATTCTTTTTCTTCAAAAATGTATTGATGGTAATATTTTTTTTTTAAATGTATTTTTTTAATTTTTTTTCCTTTTCAAAAATGTATTGCTAAAATATTTCTTTTTCAAAAATATATTGCTGGTAATATTTTTTCTATTTCAAAATGTATTGCTGGTAATATATTTTTTAATGCATTGCTGGTAATATTTTTTTCAAAAATATATTGCTGGTATTTTTACTATTTCAAATACTTTCATAGTGTTACAACCCCAGTTTGGTGGATGAACTATTTGCTCAAAGCTGGGATCCTAACAGGTGATACCACCCCGGGTCAGGGTGGACCTGGGAACAAAAGCATTTAAGAGATATTTCCATGGTCCTCCAATCTCCCGATCAGACTGCCTAGCTGCTGGTTGTAGTTTATCGTCATACCCAGGATGCATGATTTTCTGATAAAGACAAGTGATGTCGAAAATGGATATGTAGTGCCCGGGATATGGTGTCAAGGGCGGGTAATTATCAATTTAACGTATCAAAAGAATTGAATATGATTTAAATATCTTCCCGATAATAATTTTCTTACATTTTGCAGATTTAAATTGTTTTGATATTTGGAAACTTTCACTAAAAAGGGGAAAAATTGTCTCAGGCATTTTTTTGTTTGCTTTATTAAAAGTTGGGGTCAGAGACATAAAACCAAGTAAAATATGGCAAAAGGTTGTGTTAATTTGACTTAAACTTTTGTTGTGGGGCTTCAAAATCAATTTGATATAGGTAATTTAAAAAAAGAGAGAGTTTCAAATTAAACCTGTCATATATAACATTAAATAATTCCAATGACCTTCCTAGCAACAGGGGCAGAATAAACAACTAACCAGAATAGATAATGTAAAAATAAATGATTGTACATGTGCGAGTTTTGATTATCTTCAAACGATAATAACTTGACAAACACTTGGAGATAGAACAATAACCAATTCTGAAGTCACAAGACTGTCTAATTTCAGACTAGGTATAATAGAAATATAAATAGATATAGATATAAGACATATCGCTGGAGAAATGTTCGAAAATTATCAAAGGTTCACTTGTGAGTCGACCGTTCAACGCAAGAATGAACAGATACTCTTTTGTGGCGTTACTCAGTCGACAGTTTAACCACCAAATTCAACAACTTCCTATAATTCACGTTTCATGCAGCGTTTTTTTTTTTGTGAATAGCCATCACCCATTATCCGGTGATAATTCAGACTTGTTTCCCTACAGATTTCGGCTTTTCTTACCAAAGCTAAAATTTTCGTCGAAATGGAAGAGATTTCATGCCGAGGACGAGATTAAAGAGAACGTGACAAGGAAACTGAAGACATTCCGGAGAAAGGAGTATGTGGGCAGTTTTCAAAAGCGAATGGACAAGTGTTTGGGGTTCCAAAAGAAGTACTTTTGATATTAACTACTTTTGATACTAACTAAAGTGCTATTGCCATAGATAGGTTAAGCTTGCATTATTATTAAATGGTTGGGTGTTTTATGGACATAGTATATATATATATATATATATATATATATATATATATATATATATATACTATTCTTAAAAGAGTATATATATACATATATATATATATATATATATATATATATATATATATATATATACTATTCTTAAAAGAGTGTTCAATACAGAGTAAAGAAATATAATTATTTATTCGAAAATTATAACATAAATATGTTATAAAATCACTACAAAAATAGCCATTTTGTTTCAACAACTGTGCTGTCTTATCAAGTGTTAAGACACCAGAATTACTTGATAAGACACCAGAAGTGTTGAAACAAAATGGCTATTTTTGTAGTGATTTTATAACATATTTATGTTATAATTTTAGAATAAATAATTATATATATATATATATATATATATATATATAATGGAGGAAGTAATATGCTTAAAGTTTTTAATAATTTCTATTAGGGTGACTACATTAGGGTTATGATTAACAAGCTATCTTAAATAATTATTAAATCATTTTCACAGGAACCCCTTTATAATTGTGTTCTGTAAGATTGTGATAAGCTTCTTCCTATGCAATTAAATTGTCAATGCACATAACAGTTTTAAATAAAGTATATTCTCAATTATATAAATAGTAAAACAAAGAGAAAAAGGTGTTTTTCCGGGGGTAATATTTCGACAATTATTTTATGACTGACATTTTATTAAGCTTCGATTTCTTTTGTCTGCTTCTCAAATATCGATATCCAACACGTTAAAACTTGATCGCTAATGAATAACATTAACCAGTTAAAGATCTTTTTTTCTTTTCTCTTCGTGTTGGCAGATTTCCCTTTTATTGTGAACAAAAAAAGGGCGCTTTCGGCTAATTCATTATCTATTTTCAAGCGTCTGTAATAAATGTTTATCAATGTGTATTTTCAAAGATATTTTGCGAAGAAGTAATATTAATTCCAGACTGTGCTAGAGAAACGTGACTTATTCCATGTTAGGTTTGTCTTTTAAAAGATACATGTCTTACTACCGTTATTAAATAAAGTAAATTTACATTTGGCTTTAATTGTTTTACATAAATAACCCCAATTATCTTAAGACCTCGTCAGCAATTAGATTTCTTTAGAATAGCGGTGTTATCAACGAGAATTTTTCTAATTGAGGCGGGCAATATGTTGTAACCTAGAAAGGGTTACTGAATGAGGAATAACCAAAACGGAGGTTGGAAATGAAATGGTAATCTTTATAACATCAACAAAATACAATACTCGCCAGCGGCGTGAAGTAGGTAAACCACTGCTAGTGGTGGACTACTTAGACAGCATACAATAGTGTCCAAACGTGTTTATGAGGATTAGAACATACCCATTAGTGTTCATATGTACGGTGTATAAAACAATTTTTGTGGCTGCCAATGTGCTTTGAAAAAAAATTAATGAATTGGCCAAAAACACTTGGGACAGTTCCTGCACTCTCTTGGACTCTTCAAAAAAAACTGTAAAAACATTAGAAAAAGTTAATAGAAAGAATTAATAAACAAAAAGGTATCGTTAAATGTGGACGTAGGAGAGGGCGCCAACACATTCAATGAAAGATTTCCATTTTAATAAAACTGCAATTGTACTTTATTTTTGAAAGAATACAGTTAAACAAGAACGGAAACTATTCATGAATCAATCTAATAAATAAATAAAATTTTAAAAAGGAAAATATCAGAAAAATATTCATTTTTTTCTCCTCCGTCAATAGGAGTAGACAGGTTCGCCTATCATCCGGTTCACACTCTTCCCCAATTTTTTAACAGAAGTAGAGTTTCATCCTCTGTTTCCTGTTTAGGATTGGGTTTATGGTACCTTCAACTCTATACGTCTGAAGTCTACGCCTAAAATTTGAAATTTTCTTCTGTAATTGTTATTTTTCCTCTCCCAATAGGAGTAGACATGTTTCCTATCGCCCGGTTCACTCTTCTCCTCAGTCTTTTGAATAGGAGTAGAGGTTCATCCCTCCTTTCCTGTTTAGGATTGGGTTTCCGGTACTTTCAAATCTATACTTCTGAAATCTACGCCTGAAATCTGAAATTTTCTTCAGTAATTATTATTTTTCCTCTACCTATAGGAGTAGATAGGTTTTCCTATCGTCCGGTTCACACTCCTCTTCGGTCTTTTGAACAGGAGTAGTGGTTCATCCCTTGTTTGCTGTTTAGGGTTGGGTTTCCGGTTCCGTCTAAAATCTACTTCAACTCTATACTTCTATTTAACGTCTACTTTACTGAGAGCAAAATAAAATATTATTAAGGAGGTAGGACAATAAAAGAACAGGTTCCAAGAAGACAGAAGATGTTGATTGACACTACATTTACATTTCTGGAAGAGAGTTTCACTGTCGAGAAGTGCGAGAAAAGAAACTATTAAAATAGAACTTACGTTTAGGTCTATCTCTTTCAACAGCAAAACAATGATACTTAGTTTCCAATCTCGTAGTACCAGGGAGGAAAGCCCATTGGAACAATTGCCATGAAGATATTTAAAGAAAAGACAGAAGGCGGTCACGTAACGACGGTAAAAGATTTTACTTGAATAAACAAAAATAAAATAATCCTAATTAAAGATTATCATTGCAAACTCCATATTATACTTCATTGGAGAAAAAGTACATCGAACCAGTTATTATTATTTTAATAGTATTAGTAGTAGTCGTAACAGTCTTACTCCATCATATTATTATTGATTTTTAACAGAACACTCTGGGTCGATACACTTGTTATTGAGAATTTGATTACTTATTTTACTCTATTTTATAATAGTTGCTTTTAAAAAGATTTTGGTTCGATACTGTACAAATCGCTGGTAGTCTCCATTCTTCTATATAAATGTGAAATGTGGACACTATTGACAGAAACAGAGAGATGGATCCAAGCGTTTGAGAAAAAATGCATGACAAAACTCTTTGGCATCTTCTATTGGAACATAAAACGAATGAGTTTCTGCAGAAAAGGGTGGAAAATTTTGTGGGCCTCCAGGAATCTCTTCTCGCCACTGATAAACGGGGGGGGGGGGAATGGTGCGGTTTGGACACATTACAAGGTACGACAGCCTGTGCAAGACCATCATGCAAGGCAATGTTGAAGGGGGACGTAGGAGAGGGTGCCAATGCAAAAACTGATTGGACAACGTCAAACAATGGACAAGTATCACTATACCAGAATTGCTGATAGCTGCCGTTGATAGACCGTTGTGGAGGAGATTCAATATGGCTTCTGCATTCGGATGCCCGCTACGATTACAGAAGTCAAGGGGATGATGATGATGATGATGATGATGATGATGATACACTCCCCATTATTACTCGGGCATATGTTCATATAGGAATTCATACATAGGTCACTGTTTGCGGTATTTTATGTGGTCTGACATTGGCTAGTTTCCAAGGTTACCAGATTAAAAGATCAAAACGTATAACTGAATCAACAGATGGTTTTATTTCCAAAATGTTTCCGAACTGTTGAACTGTTTTATGTGACGTCTGTTGCAATTTTCATCTCTACTTCCGGTCACGAGTAATCCCCTTCTTACCAGAAGTCTAAATGGCGACGACCAAATTATCGCAATGTCTATGTACACCTCTCTGCTAGTTGATATTAATTCCCTTTCTTATACTCTCTCTCTCACTACCACTCACTTATTCACTCTCCCTCGCTCACTCATTCACTCACTCACTCACTCTTTTTGTTTACAGTGCTCTTAGAAACTCTCTATTTTGTCTCCGGATTATCGCAATGTCTGTATACTGAATAAAGGATCGTTAATCGTTTCAATATCATTTTTATTGTTTTCCCAAACATTTCAGCCGATCCAGTGTACAGCCTTCTCCAGGCGTACAATCTGTAAGGAAACAATAAAGAAATGAAGCCTAATAAATTGACCAGCATGAACAATTCCCGGAAAGCCACATAGACGATATTCTCAGCAATCACCGTAACACAGTTATGTGCCATGCGTGATACATGTATCGTAGGCGATCTTCGATCATCGTAGGCGATGACATGTGTCGTAGGCGATATGTCGGCGATCATGTATCTTTCGATACATAACTGACGAGGCAGATTTTCTTCCCGAAGTAGGTTGCCATTTCTTTCTGCAGTAGACCAGTTGCCATCCAAGGTTAAAGAACCCGGTCTTTCCTGCTATTTATCCATAGCTGGGGGAGGAAGAAGAGGATTTATGCCTTTCTCAACAGTATTAGCACGTAAATAAATGTAATAAATTCGATTGGAATTCGAACTCGGCTCTGCGTAAATGGATGACAGAACAGGTAATGGGAAAAGGATAGTAAAAAGACCAACTTGCCAAGAGCTACAAAGGTTAGGAAGTAGTGGAGAGTCATGATCAACTTACCTTACAATCTTGTGTAAATGGATGACAGAAACACTGGGAGCTAATGGAAAAGGATAGTAAAAATCAACCAACACTGTGAAATGGCTACAAAGGATAGGGAAAAGAATTGTAAAAGGATAGTCAATGAATGATCAACCCTACCTAACAATCTTGTGTAAATGGATGACAAAACAGGGAATGGGAAAAGAATTGTAAAAAGACCAACTTTGATAAGAGCTAATGAATAGGAAGTAGTGGAGAGTCATGATCAACCTACCTAACAATCTTGTGTAAATGGATGATAAAACATGGGATGGGGAAAAGATCGTAAAAAGACCAACTTTGATATGAGCTATAAAGGTTAGGAAGTAGTGGAGAGTCATGATCAACCTACCTAACAATCTTGTGTAAATGGATGGCAGAATAGAAAACGAGAAGGACAGTAAAACGCCTCACATTACTAACAGCTATAAAGGATAGGAAGCTGTGGAGAGCTATGATAACCTACGTCCTGAATGGACATGACACATAAATGAAGAATGGATTATTCTATTTTACCGGAGATCATATCACGTATAATAAGAGCTTACCAACAGTCAGTTATGTGCCATGCGTGATACACGCTTAGACAATCAGGTATCTTTCGATACGTTGACTGACGAGGCAGATTTTTTTTCCCGCAGTAGGTTGCCATTTCTTTCTGCGGTAGACCAGTTGCCATCCAAAGCTATAGAACCCGGTCTGTCCTGGGGTGGGGAGAACAAGAAGATTCATACCTTTCCCAAGGTTATTAGGACGTAAGTGAATGTAATGGATTCGAATTAGGTGAGTTTATAGTTATAGAAAGAAATTCGCTCCAATTCTCCCTCTTCTAGTTTCAAAATATCAAACTGTGCAGAAATGCATTCTGACTTGTCTTACACATCTGGTTGACAAATTAATGTTCGCCGCTTCCTTCAATTTTCCCACTCTCCAGCTGTTCTGTTTGAGTCTTATCCATAAAGTTACTCTTTTCTTGTTTAATGAGCCATTGATTTATTTACCTTCGTCGCATCCGTTCTGTATATCTTCGGAATTCCCGGCCAAATTTTCCCCGGCAGTTTCTGACTTGGCCCGTTGATTTTTCTCTCTCTGTGTCAACCTGCTCTAAGCAACCCAATAAAACATAATCTCTCCTTATTCACCAAACAATTGACCTCTCTCTGTCAATAAATACACACTCTTTTATGAATATAAATCAACTCATGTGTACTTTTTTTATGATAATATTATCTTTATGGGCCTCGCTCTATCTATAAAATAGCGGTGGCTAACGTTCTTTTGAAATACATTGTCATTTACATATTTGACTCCTTATCTGGCTAGAAACGTATTCTCTTTCTTCTCCTGTACCTCCCTCTCTCTCTCTCTCTCTCTTTCTCTTCTTTTTTCTTTCTTTTTCTTTCTATCTCTCTCTATATCATTCTCTGAAATTCTGTCAATAGAGTTTCTTAGTCAACTCCTCTCTCTCTTGATTTTGTTAATCTCTCTATTCCCTCTCTATTTCTCTCTCTGTCTCTGTATCTCTCGCTCTCTCTCTATCTCTCTCTTCCTCTCCCTTTTGCTCGTCCACTTCTTACGTAGAAAATATATTACGCATTTTTTCCTATTCTGCTAGTTAATATTAATTCCCTTTCTCATACTCTCTCGCTTACTTCCACTCACTCATTAATTCACTCACTCGCTCACTTATTCACTCACTTACTCTTTTTGTTTACAACGCTCTTAGAATCTGTCTATTTTGTCTCCATAACCTCTTGTTGGTCACTCTTTATCCCCCCTCTCTCTATCTCTCTCTCTCTATCTCTCTCTCTTTTTCTTTTTTTCTTTCTTTTTTTCTCATATCTCTCTGAAATTCTGTCAATAGAGTTTCTTATTCTCTCTCTTGATTTTGTTAATCTTATTCCCTCTTTTTTCTCTCTCTGTTTGTATCTCTCGCTCTCTCTCTATCTCTCTCTTCCTCTCCCCCTTTGCTCTCCACTTCTTAGAATTTTTCCCTATTTTGTCTCCATATTAATTCCTTTCTCTTGTTGGTACCACTCTTTAATTCCCCCTCTCTCTTATTCTATCTTAGAATCTGTCTCTTTGTCTCCATAACCTCTTGTTGGTCACTCTTTATCCCCCCTCTCTCTATCTCTCTCTCTATCTCTCTATCTATCTATCTATCTATCTATCTCTTTATATATATTTCATCAAGGGTAACACAACTTTTCATGCATAAAAAACATTCATATAACACTAGATACATACATAAAACAATGCATATATTCAGTTAAAAGTAAAATAAAATTCATCCTTGATAATGGCTAAGAGTATAGCCAAAAACGCTCGGACATACAACACATTTGAACAATTTTTATATAATTTTCATCCATAAGAACACAAGAAAAATTATATAAAAAAACTTAACCACTAGCTTGTCAGACATTTTTAATAATATTTATATAAATTTTCTGTTTTGTATATATATATATATATATATATATATATATATATATATATATATATATATATATATATATATATATATATTTACATTCAACATCATCACTTGATAAGACACCGGGGGTGTTGAAACAAAATGGCTATTTTTGTAGTGATTTTATAACATATTTATGTATAAATATATATATCCAGAGTGTGAGAGAGAAATACATAGATATATTAATAGAAGTCAAGAGAAGAGGAAAACCTTGTATACCAAAACGTTTCGTTCCTTGAGAAACTTTACCAAGAGGCCGCTCCGCATTACGCTTGCAAGAGGGACCTGAAACGCGCAGCGTCGACATTGGTCGTTGGGAACAGCAAGCAAAGTCGATCGCAAGAGTCACGAAGACTGGGTGTGGGGTGAAGGCGAAACCAACTGTTGGAGATCAGAAGAGAACAAAGGAGTCAGAGCAATCTCAGATCACCATTCCACATTCCACCTTCATCTTTCACACCTGCGGAAGAGAGTGTCATGTAAGTATTGGTCTGTTTAACCACACCAAACGCTGCTCTCAAAAGTACAATATTTGACCAAAAAAAGGGTATTACCATTATCTCACAAGATAAATGAATGCCTGCTACTTACTACTCTATTTTTTATTATATTTTCCATAGGTTTTTGGGACTGTCTAGGTCACTTTCGGCTATATATATATATATATATATATATATATATATATATATATATATATATATATATATATATATACCTAGTGAGCCAGACAAACCTACCTAGGTTTCACCTAAACGGATCGTCAGGAAAGCGTTCCCTGACGATCCGTTTAGGTGAAACCTAGGTAGGTTTGTCTGGCTCACTAAATATATCTAGGTTTGCTCTACGATTGTATTTAGCTCTTTTGTTAGTTAGTTGTTACTCGTATCGGGGTTTTTTTTTTTGGGCTTCAGACCTGCATCTGTGCGATTTTTTGTCGGCAGTTCATGTTTGTAGCTCTTTCTTTTTTAAAACCTTTTTTCCCTCGAAATTGATTTGATTAACAAATCAAAAATTCGAGGGTTTTTCAAAAACGAGTCTAGTTATTTATATTTATATGTATATATATATATATATATATATATATATATATACATTTTGTTATATATATATATATATATATATATATATATATATATATATATATATATATATATATATATATCAGGCATTTATTTGGTCTATATATATAATGGTCTGAAATTTGATTTTAATTAAACATTTACCGGCCTGAATGTTCTAGAAATGTCTGTCTCCTTTGTTGATAGATGTTTTTCTCTCTATTTTTTCTCTATTCCTCTCTCCTTCTTTCTCACTCCCTTCCTTTTTCCTTTCTCTCATTTCCGGTTTGCAAACTGGATTGTATTCTCCTTCTCTTAATTTCCTATTTGTTAGGTCATTATATATATATATATATATATATATATATATATATATATATATATATATATATATATATATATATATATATATATATATCATTAAATAATATAGACAAGTGTTGTCTGTTTATTTTATGAAACGTGCATGAATGAAAAGATGCTGCCTAAATACACACAATTTAAATTACATGATCCAGCAGCCCACAATACTATCAATATATATATATATATGTGTGTGTGTGTTTGTGTGTATATATATATATATATATATATATATATATATATATATATATATATATATATATATATATATATATATATATATATATATATATATATATCAGTCTGAAAAGTTCTCAGTCCGACTCAGGTGGTAAAATCAGTCTTCCGATAGCTGGTCATCGATATACTGATTTGTTGAAATGAGTCAACTGTATAATTATATATATATATATATATATATATATATATATATATATATATATATATATATATATATATATATATATATCCCGTTGCATGGATAGTATTTTATAACCCTGGATTCACGCTTTCATTTTCATTTTCCGATAGCTGGTCATCGATATACTGATTTGTTGAAATGAGTCAGCTGTATAATTATATATATATATATATATATATATATATATATATATATATATATATATATATATATATATATATCCGTTGCATGGATAGTAGTTTATAACCCCGGATTCACGCTATCATTTTCTACGGATATTGAACACTTTCCTCAAAATACCACGCACACAAACAATAATCACACACACACACACACACACACACATATATATAAATTCAATGTAGCCCCTTAGAGAATTGTGCAATTTCCTATTGTATTCAAGAATTGCCATTGGCTTGCTACCCTTTTGTAATGGGCAACGGTGCGAAATGAAAAGTTTGAGTAGACGTGTTCGAATTCTAGTCAAGTTTGTTATGTTCACTTACGCGCTAATCCCCGTGGAAAATTATAATTTCATCTCATCTCTAGCTTAAATAATAGGACTTGCATCTGGGGAACGCATTAGTATTTTCCAAAAACTTTAATGCAATATTCAGTCGCAAAAAAATATTATTCTTCCGATCCAAAATTTCATCTGGCTTTAAATAGAACACCAGGAATTAATAAGTCGTAATAAAGACACATCAATAATTTACTTACATTGACTTACCGTTTTTTTTTTTTTTTTTTTTTTTTTTTTATACGACCCAAATATAAGAAATGTAATCAACTTGTGTATTAATTCTTATCTAAAAACCTGATGAATATCCCGGGTTGCTTATTAAAAACGTCATTTAAACTAAGATAACATTATATTTTAATAGTTTAATTTAAAGCCTATTAAATAATATTTTTCACCATTGATAAAAGTTAATACAATTCTTTTAGCGGTAGTGTTAAAGATCAGTCTTATATTCTGCAATCATTTTCGATCAGTTCACCACCACTCCCAAGCAAGGCGATAATGCCACTAAGGCGCAAGGTTTTAGTAAGAGTGAAATAAAATAAGAAAATTTTAGGTGGGGGGAGAAAGGATAATAAAAGAATAGGTTTGAAAAGGACAGAATATGGCGATTGAATTTGTATTTAGATTTTCGAAGATCTTAATTGACAGGAACGGTAGTTCCACAGGGGAGAAGTGCGACAGAAGAAACTATCAGTATAGAACTTACGGTTAGGTCTAGCTATTTCGTCAGTAAAATGAAACCTAGTAGCCAATCTAGTATTATTCTTAAACTCATGAGGTCGGGGTACCAGAGTGGACATTAGAAAAATTGCACTATTTACATTATTCGGACTATTGTCCTCATCTTTGTCGCCATATTTATTACAACGCTTCGGCCGTTGTACGCTCCGGCCTTCTTCAGGTGGTTGGAATGTCGAAATGAACCCTTTATTTCGCTCACTGGGGTAGACTGTTCTAGTTCCACGTGCCATGTTTTAATGGATGTCAGTTGTCAATTATCTCCTGTTAATTCCCCTCTCCATCTTCTCCACTGCCTTAACCGGATATTGAACTCACACTCTTTTTGGGTCCTGTCACTGGATCTAACTAACGCCTTTATCCATGTGGATAAAATTCCTATGAAAATATTTATAGAAAAGATACGAGGAAGCTACGTTACGAAGTTAAAGCGACTGAAGCCTAAATTTCCAGGTCGGGACCGATAACATGACAGAACCATTATCAAGAATCTTGAGATATATAGCAGGAACTCCAGGCCAAATGTGGCAGTAATATTCAGCGCATCGACGAATATTAGGTTT